>JBBPDJ010000001.1:8704621-8718715 GCA_037974625.1 Cucumis cinereus
GTACTAACCTGTGCAAGTAATTCTTCATGTATATTAAGGCCAATATGTCCAATGGTCTGAACGCTTTCACACAGTTCATCAACGTCTTCATCCTGTTGCCTGCATAAACAGTTGAGTTAAAATAGTTTACACAAAGCAGGAACCTACTAACCAGAGGACGAGACATATCGCAGCATTGCAAAGCTGCTAGATCTGCTCAACAGCAAGAAGCAAAAATATTAAAATAGAACATTTAAGAAACGCGGTAAGAGAAAGAGAGGAGGAAAAAGTGTATAGGGATATTTTCGTCTCAAATTTATAGAAACGGATCGAATCTCGAACTTCGAGTTTGATAGTAGAAATCTATGTAAGTTGAGTTAGACTCGTGTTAGTAATATTATATTTACATTAATGATATTTATTCGTTAGTTATGTCTTTTAATGAACTTTTTTATGATCGGAAAAAGTTTAGTGGATTTTTTTGGAAATAAACTAATATTCTTCGGTAATCAAAATAATAACAAAAACAAGATCCTAGAACATCCTGTAGTTTATGGATTGAAGCATGCTAACAAAGGTTGTTTCTAGAAATGACGTGGTCCTATTGTACTGAGTTATTCGACAATTCATTTTAAACATACAACAATTTCTTCAAAATAATTTATATAGTACCTAACTAATCTTCATTTTTTTTTTATTGAATCAAATCTCACTTTGAACTTTGTAGACTCTGATACCATATTAGATAACATAAGTTTTATTCTTAAAATTAATTAGCGACAATAAAAGTAACCATAATAATAAATAAATAAAAAAAAAAGAGTGCACTAACCAAAACAAAAATCTTATAAAATTTTCCGAAGCTATGAAGGTGAAAATATTAGAAAATTGAAATACCTAATTTTGAGGGTCAAAATTAGAGTTGTGAGTGGAGGGTATATGGCTGGCGGCAGTGCCACACGCACCGACCCTATTTGGGGCGCGCACTGAGAGCTGTGCGTGGCGTGGCGTGGCGCCTTTTGGATGAGTTCTATTATAAAATACCTTTTGTCTTTTTTTGTTTTGGATGAGTGGACTCATTAAGTACTACTACACTTTCAACTCAAGACACCCCTTTTGTGGGGGGATGACGATCTACCAATATTTCAAACTATTTTAACTTTTTAAGTTTGTTTTTGGAACAAAATTTGTATCAATTTAAACTCTAAACTAATAATTTGTATAATTTTTTTCACATTTTTTTTAAAATTTAATTTGAATATAGGGAAATATATATTGATGTTTCAATTAATTTTTTAAGATATTATAAGTGAATCAATTTTGACAACGTACTAAAATTATATTTAAAAATTGTTCATGCATTCTATTAATACTTTAGGGTTGGCTATATTTTTTAAGTGTGATTATTTGTGGTTGTTTGGTAGCCTTGTTCTTCATCTTATCTCATGAGATGGTTGTCATCTTGTTCCACATCGAAGAAATAAAGTAGGTGATCTAAAACTGGATACAAATAATGTTAAGCACGATATCACAAACAATATGTATGACAAATGACAACAAAGAAGCAAACATAAATGTAAAGACACAAAAATTGGTAACTCAGTTTGTTGCAATACCACCTACGTTTTGGGCTTCCCTTACTTCCACAATAACGCTCCTCCAAACTTGTATGAGATCATATCAAATTTAGGCTCTCCTAAGTGGGAGGTCCTCCCTTTCACCATACTTAGACTCCCTCTAAATATAATATCAAAAGAAAACTCATCCAGAGTTCTATAATGGCTGTTGAAAACCAAATCTTAACGAGAACAAAGATCTTAATGACAATACATGAAAAAGCTGGTTAAGGCTTAGACAAACCCTAAATATTAGAAAAATGATAGATGTACACATACACTTTTCTGATAAAGAGACTAACTCTAAAAATGAACAAGAGCATCACATAAATATGACTAGTTCTGAGAAGATATTCAAGGAAGGAATAAATCATCTCTGTAGAAAAATAAACATTTAGACCACAAAATCTGCTAAATCACTCTAACAAACAAGGAAAAAATTAATCTATATCATTTGTTGCCTATCATGTATTCAGGTTATTGGCAATATCTGTAAATGACATGTTGCATATGACACATGTCGCTCAAGTTTTGCCTGTAATAAAACCAATGAATCACAATACAGTAACAAATTCTACCATTTGACTATTTTTTAAGGCAAAACAAACCAACCAGTAAAACAGACCAACGAAAGCTAACCGAAGTAGACTAGAGCAACGATCTCAACCACAAACATGTTAATAAAATAATAATTTAATGTGTATAATATTTAACAATCTTTTTAACATATTTTTCTTAATGAAGAGCTTACTTGAGAGTATTTTTCTTAACATAATCTTACTTTTATGATGGGGTGAAGTAGAAGATTAGTGATTTAGTGGGATTAATTAGAAGGTGGGCAATATCATAAGTTTTGGTTCTATTGGAATGATGAATGATATAATTGTAAAAAAGAAAGAAGTAAAATGCAAGAAAATTAGGTGAAAAAGATTTACCATTAAAAATCTTAAGAAATATGAGTGCAAAACAAATTGCAATTTTATCTTAAAAATTATCTTTAAAGTGAAAACAAGTTTCAATTCTTTTTCTTGTACTATAATCAATTTTGGATCAGTCCTTTGAAGTATAAGTTTGTCTTTAGAAGAGTAAAGTATTCAAAAGTGTTAGATGATACATAATTAAATTTGTCTTCACTCGTCAGTTTAAACTTTTGGGTCAATTGGTGATTTAAGATGGTATCGAAGCATGTACTGGTCCAAGAACATCTTGTTATTCAAGGCCTGCAATATTATTTTCTCTCCAATTAAAATTGATTCGACCAATTGTTAGATCAATTGACAGTTTAAGAGAAAGTTTTATAATTTTATTATTATTATTATTATTATTTTTTATTATTCATTTTCAATTTGATGAACAAATTCTAGCTTCTCTAGTGAATTCAGTTTGAGTTCAAAACATATGCTCATAATCTCTAGTCATCAACACATGAGTATTTGATATGAATCGTGCTAGAGAATCAAATTGTTAATCATAGTTTATTTCATAATTTTAACGCAATTTTAATATTTCTCAATTTTATTCTTTTTATGACATATTAAATAGGATTATTTTTATCATTTTGATATAACTAATGATGTGGCATTAGCGTTTTATTGGAAAGTGATCTAAAACCATTAGACATATGAGATAGGTGTACCCAAGTTTTTCTTTTCTTTATAAAAATTTATTTTGTCCATATTTAAAAACATTTATTTTATTTTGTGCTTCTCCCATCTAGAAATTGTGGACCAAGTTCACGATTTATAGGTGGGTCAACTTTGTCAGCCTTGTAGGTTTGATCGGGACATGCGAGCATGGTCGACAATTTTACATGCCATGTCGGCCAATTTTATAAAATTGTGGACCTAATTCACGATTTTTTCACCTATTTTTTTAAATTACTTTTTACCTCTGCTCTATTTTTTTTATCATTATTTATGAAAATAAAAGTAATTTTTTAAAAAAATATTAAAATTAAATGGACTCATGTTTTCACTAAAAACAAATTTCAGTAAAAGAAGATAACAAGTGTTGACATTTTAATTTTATTGATTATAGAATTCTAGAAAATTCTTTTTATTAATACATAGATGAGTATATTATTTATTTGATTTCTCACATATGGTAAAATTTAGAGAAAATAAAATCACAATTATTGATTTGAACTTTATTTCATCATTTCCATGGGTTATCACCACATTGCCATGGAGGACAACTCTCTTTAGCAATGTCGTTGATCTGAACTCCAGTATCGTAAATGGCTCCACTCTTCCAATCAGCAGGAAGTACGGACTTTGCCCAAACCCATTTTCCATCATATCCAGAACTCACAACCATCCTCAATTGTAATGAACCTTCAGGTATGTTGTTAGTTTCCCAAACAGCACCATAACTTCTCTTCATATGGCTCCAATCTGAGGTACCTACTTGAGCTATATCCACAGCTACCATGTCTGTTTGGCCACCTTGGTACAAGAATTTAATAGCCAAGTAAAATGGATTGTAACTTGATTCTTCCACTTGCACTAACAAATTCTTATATTTGTATTCACAAGCTACCCTGCAAAAAAAAAAAAAAAATGCATAGTTTTCAAAACAAAAGACGACGTGCTTATAATGATTTAACTCATACATGATTATATATATATGTAAGCAAATATTGTAAGATTCTACCTCTTGTATTCAACATCAACAACTCCAAGATTCAAGAGGTCTGCACCTTTGCCATTTAGAGCCATTGTAAAGAAAGCTCTTTTACTAAGAACGAGATCTGTCACATTATCATTATTTTGATCTGTTAACACCACTTTAGTCCCTATGGTGTTACAAAGCCTTCTGTTTTTGCATCTCACCTGAAACAAAATTAACAAGATTTAATATCGATGTTAACAAAAATGTCAATGAAAATTCAAGATACAGTATCGATATTGAAATTGTCAAGTAACCAATAAACATGTGAAAATATCACACATAAATGGAAATTTAATACCCTTTCTAATATAGGGCATATATAGACTTAGAGATTTAAAAGAAAAGTTTAAATCGATTTTTGTCGTGTTCAAAATTTTCCAAAACATAGTTGTAATGATTTAAAACGACATGGTTTAAATAAAAAGAGTAAAATCACTTTTGTAAGTATGAAGATTCCATTAAAAAAATATTATTAAATCAAACACTAAATTGATTTTGAGTGAATAAACACACATGTTTCGTTAGTGACCTTTTCATATTTTAACTATTTCTAAATCACTTTTAATGACACGTGTAGAACTACGAACTAATAACTAGTTGCCTAGCTTATCATAAAAAACTGTTAATGAAAAAAATAAAGACCTGATAGCAAGCACCACAACCAACTCCTTGTCTATAAAGGGAAGGGACAGCAGCTGCAAAGAAGCCATTAGAGAACTGCAAGGCCACATTGCCATAACCACATGCTCCTCCATCTGTTCGAGATGGATATATATAGTAGATGAGAAACCAATATTAATCATATGACAAAAGCCTTCATGCAATTATTATATTATTCTAAAAAAAGGTAAAAATAAAAGAAAAATATTATTATTATTATTATTATTATTTACATGTAGTAGGTGAGTCATAAAGGTGGCTAGCTTTAGATTGATAAACACAACGATCACAAGCATTAGCCGAAGAAATGAAATAGAGAAAGAGAAAACCAAGAAACCAAGCCATTTTTCCTAAGGAAATTGTATAATGATCGAGTATGAGTGTGAGGAAGAAGGCATGAGGATGATCATACTTATATAGGGTGACTCCAATTTGGGAATTGGCCTAATTATAAGAAAAAATATATGGGACTAGCCTTTTTGTGTAAATGGGTTTTGAAGTGTTGATTTGTGGAAAAAATATTAAAATGGATGAGAGGAAGAAGATGAACCATTGGTTAGATATTGTGTGTGGAAAAAAAAAATAGGAAAAATAACCTTTATCCATCCTAAACTTTAAGACCTAAAGTTTTGTGGATGTATCAATCTCTACTCTTCGTTATGTTTTGTTTGAAAAAAATTTAGTGCGTAAAATTTGTAATTATATCAATTAAAACTCTAAGCCTCCATAAATAATGAATTTATGCAATATTACTCATATTGTCGAAAAATTAAATGTTTTATCGACTTAAATTGTTAGTTTTTCACACAAATGCATTTGGTTGAATGAAAATTGGAGGTGAGAACATGAATGGTTACATTTATGAAAGTTTAGAGTTTACATTTATATAATAATTAGAAAATTTGTTTTAAATGATAAAATTTTCAAATATTGCAAGTTAGTGATAGATGATAATAGTATATCGGTGTCTATTAATAATCGACAATGACATTTTAATATATTTGTAAATATTTTAGTTAATTTTATTATGTTTGAAAACATCCCTAATAATTAGATCAAGACTTTAATCGATACAAACTTGCAAAATTTAGGACATAAATTGATATTTACATAAAAAAAATTAGAAAAAAAAAGTCAGATTGTGGTCTCTACACCTAATCAGATTTGTTTGGGACTTAGAAGTAAGAATCCATCTTCTTGAGCCATCAGATTAACTAAAGTTCTGATGTTTAATGCACTTCCTCCTACCTTTAATTTTATAATGGCTTTGTCATAAAAAAAAAAAAAGAAAAGTAATAATTAAATTGGATTTCAACTTTCTTTCTATGGTCCTATATATTTATTTAATCATAATTAAATTAAAAAAAAGCATTTGATTACACGATTTTATTATTATTATTATTATTATTTTCAAAAAATGAATTTATGATATCAAATC
This sequence comes from Cucumis cinereus, assembly GCA_037974625.1. Lineage (NCBI taxonomy): Eukaryota > Viridiplantae > Streptophyta > Magnoliopsida > Cucurbitales > Cucurbitaceae > Cucumis > Cucumis cinereus. Next base: position 8,710,985 of record JBBPDJ010000001.1, read on the forward strand.
ATATATTTTATCAATTTTTTTTAGTTTCTATGGTATAAAAGTCTTTAACATATGATTAATTTTAATTTTAAAATTTAAAAACACTCAAAAGATAAAGAAAAAAAAGAAGAAGAAGAAGCTATTTCCAAGATTTGAAATATTTAGATGATAGAATCAAAAGGTACTTTGGAAAATAAGTCACCAAAATAGTTATTAATTAAATCTGAAAATAAGACAAACTGATTTGACAAAAAAAAAAAAAACAAAAAAAAAAACAAAAAAAACAAAAAACAAAAAAGCAATGTGTGAAAGAAAAGAGAGAATATAATAATTTAGATAATGTAAGTTAGGGTGTCACATATGGTGGATCATAGTTTGACAATACCATGGTCATCATTTAATTTGCTTTTTTTGTTAAAAAAAAAAAATTATTATTATTATTATTTTATTAATACTTTTTGGTTTCAAAATCATATAATATTCATATTTTATTTTTTATCTGATTCATGAATTTAATATTAAAGTATAACTTGGAAAAATGGGTCTCTTTGAATTGCCAATGATTTTTTTTTTCCTTTCAAGAAGTCATTTTTCATTTTAACATTTACCATAAACATTACTTAAAATAAAATACTTTTGTGTTTGGTAACATTTTTTTAAGAGGCCTTTTATAAGAGTTTTGTTTCGTTTGTTACATTGTCAAAATGTTTCTATGAATGTTATATAACTATATAGGACGACTATTAAACACTGTGAATTAGTAATTTTATATATTTAAAAATATTTTTAGTGGTTGAGTAGCCTTTTTATTTTTACTTTTTTTTGGCATATGATCGATGGAGTTGGTCGTTAAAGTTGTCATTGGGGATGATGGACACAGTTGGTTGATGGAATTCGTCGGTGGACAATTAGAGATGGGTGTTTCCAGAGTCGGCAACCATAGTTTGGTCATTAAAGGTATGGTCGTTAAAGTAGGTGATCGATAGAGTTGGCCACTGGAGTTGTTTGCTGATGATTTGGTCATCATTGGTTGAGACGTTGAGAATCCCATATTGGAAAAACCAAATGGACTCATACTCCTTATAAGATGCATGTGCTACTCCTCTCACTGCCAATTGGTTTTGAGATGAAACCTCATACTATTAAACATGGTATCAGAGTCCATTAAGTCCAAGAGGGTATTTAGTCGAATAAAAAGAAATTGATATTCAATCAAGATTGGTGAACCTAAGAGGCACCATATCTTGAAGGGGCATGTTTAGATGTTTAGCATCCCACATTGGAAAGACCAAGAGAATTCATACTCTTTGTAAGATTTATAGACTACTTCGTGATAGGCCATGTTGAGCTGTTGAGAATTTCACATTTGAAAGACCAAGGGGACTCACACTCCTTATAAGATACCGTACCAATTGTGATTCCTTATAAGATAGATGAACTACTCTTTCTTATTGTCATGTGGTTTTAAGAAGAAACCACATAATTCAGATCCGATCAAGATTGGTGAGCCCAGTTAAAAAAGATATATTATATTATTCACACAAAATTTTGATATTTCATTCCATTTATTTCATAGTACAACAATTACACTAAAATTCTCCAATCCTCAATACACAAATAAAAGGGAAATACACACATATTTATTTGTAACTAAAACTTTATCATGAATACTTGTATTTGATCAATTCCATGGTTGATCACCACATCTCCAAGGATTGCAAGCTTCAGTAGCAATATCTTTGATTTGAATTCCAGTATCATAAATCTCTCCATTTTTCCAATCAGCAGGAAGTGCATAATTTATCATTATCCCTCTTCCATTTCTGTACCCTGAAACTACAACCACCACTAGCTTCATTGCTCCTTCTGGCACTTTATTTGTATCCCAAATAGCTCCATAGTTTCTTTTCATGTATTGCCATTCTCCAGAACCATCCTATACACACACATATATATACCAAATTTATCATTTATATTAAGTCAGGGTTTATACCAGAATGGTTTTTTGGTTAAGTGCACGTGTTAAATCATTGATTGACCAAAAAAATTAAGACTGCAGGCAGAAGTAAATTTAATAAAATTTAAGCTAACCTGAGGTGCTAGATCGACTGCTGTTATGTCTGTTTGGCCTCCTTGGTAAAGGAATTTAATAGCCAAATAATATGGTTTGTGGCTCCATTCTACTACTTGTATTAATAAATTTTTATTGTATTCACAAGGTATCCTACATCATGAAAATTAGTTCAAAAAATTATAATCAGTCCCTTTTCAATGGTATCATAATACCAATTATCAATTTTTTTTTTATATATATATATATATATACATATTCGATATATATTATGATTTACCTTTTGTATTCAATATCAACAATTCCAGTTTTCAAAAGTTGTTGGCCTTTGCCATCTAAAGCCATAGCTGAAAAACCTTTTTTACTAACAACAAAATCTGTTCTGTTATCATAATTTTGATCTGTCAAAACTACTTTCGTCCCCCTTGTGTTACACAATGTTGAATTCTTGCATCTTATCTGCAAAAAAATTACTTTATACTCATAGTTAATAAAATTTTTAGAACCAAATTAAAATAGAACAAAATTATTAAGAAAAATCACAAACGTCTATTATATGGAAAAAAAGTTTCTTTTTTCAATAATAAAAGAACGCATTTCCTAACAAATAAACCTTTCTCGCTTTTAAACAAGTTAACATATTTATTAGTTGTATTATTAATAATTTTTTTTTTTTTGTATTTCATAGATTTTTACTATATATAATGAAAATGCTGACTGTCATCTATTGTCAATAACAAATCTATGAAAATATAAAAAAAATTGATAGATCAAATGTGAATATATCTATGAAATTTTACCTGATAGCAAGCACCACAACCCATTCCTTGTCTATAGATAGAAGGGGCAGCAGCTGCAAAATAACCTTGAGACATTTCCAAGGCCAAATTTCCATACCCACATGCACCTCCATCTATAATATTTCATATAACTCAATCATACACATCATAAATTCATCATTTAAACATTCATCTTAGAACTTAAGTCTATGATATATATATACTCATGATTAATTTTGGATTAACATAATTCAAAATGAAAAAGCATAGACACATTCTTACATGAAGTAGGTGTATCTTCGTAGTAATGAGCTGCCTTAGATTGGAAAATACAACGATCACAAGCATTAGCAGAAGAGATAAGAAAGAGAAGAAGAAAGGTAAAAAACCAGGCCATTTTTACTCTTTTTGTACAGAAAGTATGATTGGTTAAGTATTGATAAAGAAGTGTATTAAGATGATGGTTATATATAGATTTGGCACATTAATAGGAAGAAGCATATGAATGGATAATTGATAATAACTACTAATTGGGTCAAATATATTTTCAAGAAGGCAAATCAGATTTGAATCCATGATATAATATTTGGTACATAGGATTGAATTATTGCTTTTCTTTTGGTGGAGGAGGAAAAAAAAATCAATTCAATTAAAAAACAAAAAGACAAAATGCTATACAACTATGATCCTATACCTTTTATTATTATACTCTTGGAATGTTGATTTGATATTATTTATTTTTGGTCGCGGTACTTTTAAAATATTCATTTTAGTTAGATTGGTACATTTTTCGTTTTTGAATGTAGGACAAAAATGAACATTTTATAAGTATAAAGATTAAAATGATCCAAAATCGTCAAAAGTAGTATGCTTAATATTATTTTAAACTAAAGAATAATTACTTATAATAACATCATAAAGAACAAAAGGGTCTCCCTTTTTCTTTTCTAAATCCATGTCCATTGAATAAAAGAGAAAACCCATGGATTACTATGCATATGGTTTACAAATTTTGATAAACATGCATGGTTTTTAATAAATTCATATTAGAAAACTTTAACTAAACTTGGGCATGGGTTTTTGAGCATTTGGCATGAGATGATAAGCTTGAGAATGTGAGGTTTCATTACTTTTAGTTTTTTATTATGTAAGTTTTGAATATGTTAATTTTCTTTTATTAAAACAATTAGTTTTAGGATGATGATTTATTATATTTATTAACCATATTTTGTGTTTTATCACACCTAAATGTTATTTTTCTTTTTTTTTTTTGTAAAATATTATATCAAATAACTAGGCCAAAGATGTAATTGGAATAATACCTTCCTTTAAAATAAATATTTTTGTCAAAACGAGCACGACTCAACTGACATAACGCTAATATTGTAACTTTTAACTTTTAAGTTTAAAGTTTTTGTTTCTTTTATATCCTCCATAATAAATTAACTGATAGGTGAAGGTAAATAGCCTAGGGTTTAATTTGAATATAGATTCTCCTAAACTTGCCCTGATACTATATTAGTAAGTAATTGACCTAAAAGCTTAAGTTGATAAATGAAGACATTTAAAATTATAGCATTTAACACTTCTCTCTGCTTGTGGGCTTGAAGATTTGTAGACTACACATTATTAATTGGAGAGAAAATAACATTGCAAAAGTTTGTACTTATATATATATATATATATATATATATATATTTTTTTTTTTTTTTGTTTGGGCTAGAAAGCAAATAATTTAAAATTTTTATTTTTGTTTTTAAAATTTAGTTGATAATTAAAATTGGTTATCTTGAAGAGATGAATAACTTTAGAAATAAAAGGCTACCAGAGGAGGTTATTTGAATTCTTATAAATGTCTGTCATCTTATCTCAACAATTTTTTGGGTTTTGATCTAACTGAATTTAGAAAAAATATACTAATTAATTACACTTTTGGTAAGTGATATTTTTTTTGGTTGCATTTGGATTACTTAGTTTTTAAAATCAACATAATTTTACTACTAAGGTTTGCTTTTGGTAGCACTATTTTAAACCATTATTCTTTAGTTTTTCCATTTTTTAATAAATGTACTGATAGACACTGATAGACTTTGATAAAATTAGTCTATCAATATGAAAGTGTGCTATTTTGTAAATATTTTGGTTCATTATCTATATTTGAAAATACCTTTTCCTTTTCTAAATTCTTGATTATTAAATTAAAACACACATTTTTCTTTCTCCTTCTTCTTCCTTCTTTAATCAATGGTTACATTATAAAAACTGCCCCTAAACTTTTCATTTTGACTAAAAAATGTCTCTAGACTTTTGAAAGTTTAAAAAATGCCTTTAAACTTTCCAAAAGGGTTAAAACCGTTAAAGTTTTGGATATTTTTTAACCATTTTTTAACGTTAACGGTTTTCATCCAAAACAAACGGTTAGGGTATTTTTGAACCATTTTTGAACGTTAAAGATAATTTTCAAAACTTTTGAAAGTTTAGGAGTATTTTTTACACAACTTACAAAGTTTAGAGACATTTTTTTTTTTTTATAATTTAGGCTTAATTAATTAAACCATGAGTCAACAGTCACTAGCCAATTAGCGCTGGGAATTTGAACCATATCAGATATATATAATAATTTTGTAATATACACAAATTAACAAATAGATATCATACGTTGGAAAGAAATACATGTCAATTACGACCATTAATTTTGATGACACATAAAAATGATAAAAAAGAAAAAAAGAAAAATACTTGGATGCATCTCGGATGCACCCATCTAGGTACTTGCTCATATCCTTACCACATAAAAATATGATTAAAAGTTATTCTTTTAAAAAAAATAACTTTTAATCTTATATGTGTGGTTGATAAATGTAGAGCATATAGATAGGTGCAGCTTAGGATACACCTAAAAAAAATGAATCAAACACACCATTAATATTTAAAATATTTTATTATTTATTTAATAAGAACAACGAACTCTATTGAATTCGTTTATTATGATACAGACCTGTCATTTCTCTGATCATTAATATTATTGCACAAACACACCATATATATATATATAATATATATATATCTAAAAACATAATAATGTTTATCATTTCCATGGGTTATCACCACATTGCCATGGAGGGCAACTCTCTTTAGCAACATCGTTGATTTGAACTCCAGTATCATAAATGGCCCCAGCTCTCCAATTAGCAGGAAGTACAGACTTTGCCCAAACCCATTTGCCATCATATCCAGAAGTCACAACCATCCTCAATTGTAATGCACCTTCAGGTACATTGTCTGTTTCCCAAACAGCTCCATAACTTCTCTTCATATGGCTCCAATCTGATGTCCCAACCTGAGCTATATCAACAGCAACCATTTCTGTTTGCCCACCTTGGTACAAATATTTTATTGCCAATTTGAATGGATTGTAACTTGATTCTTCCACCCTCACCAACAAATTCCTATTTGGATATTCACATGCCACCCTACCAAACAACAACATACATATATATATATGAATATAATAATATTTGTTTTTATTTCTGATTATTCATAAAATTTATTTAGACTTTTAAATTTTTTTGAAATTATATATGTATAGCTCATTCACCTCTTGTATTCAACATCAACCACTCCAAGATTCAAAAGATCTGAACCTTTACCATTGAGAGCCATTGTAAAGAAAGCCTTTGGACTAAGAACAAGATCTGTTACATTGTCATTATTTTGATCTGTCAATATCACCTTTGTTCCTGCTGTATTGCAAAGCCTTCTATTTTTGCACCTTACCTACAAATATGTATAATATAGTAATTAAAAATACATTAATTATACCATAATTACCCATCTAATTCAACATCAAACTATATTTAATTAAATGAACCAATTAACATATACTTGATAGCAAGCCCCACAACCAGCTCCTTGTTTATAAAGAGACGGCACAGCAGCTGCAAAGAAGCCATTAGAGAACTGCAATGCCAAGTTCCCATAACCACATGCTCCTCCATCTATGTCAAATAATATTACAAATATTATATATATATTTTCACATTTTAATTCATAGCGACAAATAAATGAAAGGTCACAAAAAAAAGTAATATTTGGATTATTCGTCTTAGATTACACCTATCATTTGTAACTCACCCCAAACACACGTAGTAGAAAAAAACTTCAAAATAGTAAAAAAAAAAAAAAAAAAAAAAATAGTAATAATAATAATACTACGTGGGTTTTGCTCATTTCCATGCATCGACTTCAAATCACAAATTAGGAAACAAAAAAATGGTTTGTCACATGGAAAGTTGCAAAGGCAGGTGACCATGCATGCAGGTATTTTTCTCAAATAAAAACCATAAATAATAGTATCTTATTTACATGTAGTAGGGGATTCATAAAGATGACTAGCTTTAGATTGGAAAACACAACGATCACAAGCAGTAGCAGAGGAGATGAAAAAGAGAAAGAGAAAGTTAAGAAACCAAGCCATTTTAATTGATAAAGAAATTGTTTGGCAATGGTTTGTGTGAGGAAGAAGGGGATGAGGATGAAGATACTTATATAGGTGAATCAAATAGTGGATAACTACTAGGAATAGCCTAACTTAAGACCAAATTGGGGGTTGCTTTTGCCTTTTTGTGTAAATGGATTTTGAAGTGATAGTTATTGATTTAGAGATTAAATGAGAATTAATTAGGAAAAGACAAATGATTATTAATTTATTATATAGTAATGTGAGGAAAAGAAAGAACATTACAAATATGGATGTATATCCACCTAACTTAGCTAGAGAGTTGTTTAGTGTTTGAACTTTGAAGTAAGAATCCGTCTTCTTTGAGTAACCAGATTTCAGTAAAGTTCTACTGCTAGTTGATTTCAACATCACATTAAATAAATAAATAACAAAAAGTTATA
>JBBPDJ010000001.1:8718815-8737522 GCA_037974625.1 Cucumis cinereus
ACGAATTCTAGTTATGATATATATGTATGTTTAAGTATTTTCTATTAAAGCATCACTCACTGGGCGTTTTAGCTCATCATTTCAAATTGTTTTCCCACTTTCCAGATAGAGATCGTGATCCCAGAGCCTGACCTAACACAGACTGTCTGCTACTCGAGAAGTTTTAGTACTATTGTACGTTAGTAATGAATTATGCATGTTACTGCTATAATAAGTTTTGGTACAGTGAGATGGGTTGTATAAAAAATATGGGTTGCACTATGTAGAAAAGGTTAGTTTAATTTCCGCTGTTTTGTGTTAAGTTTGTTTTTCCGCATTTTTTTAAATTATTGAAATTGTTTAAGTCAGAGTTAAGTTAAGATAGTCAGTGAGGATAGTCAAGGTAAGGACGAGATTCAATGGCTTCACGCCGTCTCCTAGGCTAGGGTTAGAGGGTCTGGGACAGGGTGTGACAACTAATGTGTGGACCAAACATGAAGAAAAACGACCTGTGTTATAGCTTTTGGAAAATGGACCTAAGTTCGACCTAAAATGCATTTCTAGGTATAAAACCTGCTCATCAGAAGGAATGTTTAAGTTTTTTCAAAAATATAATAGCAAAGATGTCTCAGACTCAGTTTATATTTTGGTTAACAAAGTGACCTACAACGATTTATCTTTGGTATTTTCGTCCTACAACCCGTAATTCAGGATTTCTTGGCTCAGAAACGTGCGTCCATGATCCTAAACATGTCTCTGACACATTCACATGTACTGTATAGGTTGCGAAAGAGTGCCACTTAAGGTAGGACTAACAGGCGGCCGAAAAAGGACGAAAAATCGACCAGTGTTGTAGCTTTCAAAAAATGGACCAAAGTTAGGCCTAAAATGCATTTTTAGGAATAAAACGTGCACATTTGGAGGAATATTGAAGATTTTTTCAAAAATAATTGACCAATTCGTCCTACACCTCGTAGTTTAGGAATTCTTGGTTTAGAAATGCACATCCATGACCCTAAACATGTCTCTGACACATTTGCATGAACTATATAGGTCGGAAAGAGTGCTACTTGAGGTAGGACTAATGTGCAGACCAAAACGAACGAAAATTGACCAATTTTATAACTTTTGAAAAATGGACCAAAGTTCGAACTAAAATCCATTTCTAGGTATAAAATGGGCTTATTTAGAGGAATGTTAAAGTTTTTTCCAAAAGTAATTAACCAAAGACGTCCTAGACTCGGTTTTTGCTTTGGGGTCCAAAGTGTCCGTAAACGAATTCTTTTTGATATTTTCGTCCTACACTCCGTAGTTTAAAAATTTTAGGCTCAAACACGTGCGTCTATGACCCTAAACATGTCCCGATCACGTTTCCATGAAGCATATAGGTCGCAAAGAGTGAAACTTGAGGTAGGACTAACGTGCAGACCAAAACAGACGAAAATTGACAAGTTCTATAGATTTTTGAAAATGAACCTAAGTTCGACATAAAATCCATTTCTAAGTACAAAACGGGCTCATTTGGAGGAATGTTTCATTTTTTCCCAAAAATATATGACCAAAGACGTCCCAAACTAGGTTTCTACTTTGGGAAACAAAGTGACGTGCAACAGTTTTTCTTTGGTATTATCGTCCTACACCTCCTAGTTCAACGATTCTTGGCTCAAAAACACGCGTTCATGTCCCTAAACATGTTTCTGACACATTTCCATGAACTACATAGGTCGCGATGAGTGCTACTCGAGGTAGGACTATTGTGTGGACCAAAACAGATGAAAATCGATCAATGCTATAGCTTTCGGAAAATGGACAAAAGTTCGTCCTAAAATAAATTTCTCGGTATAAAACGGGCTCATTTGGAGGAATGTTGAAGTTTCTCCCAAAACAAATTGATAAAAGACGTTCCTGACTCAGTTTCTGCTTTGGGGTCGAGAGTGTCCAACAATTTTTGTTTTGTATTTTCGTCTGTCATCTCGTAGTTCCAAAATTCTTGACTCAGAAACACGTGTCCATGATCCTAAACATGTCTCTAACACATTTTCATGAACTATATAAGTTGCAAAGAGTGCAACTTGAGGTAGGACTAACGTGCGGACCAAAACGGACGAAACTCGACCAGTGCTATAGATTTCAAAAAATGGACCAAAGTTCGGCCTAAAATGCATTTCTAAGTATAAAAGGTGCTCAATTGGAGGAATGTTAAAGTTTTTCCCAAAAATAATTGACCAAATACGTCCCATACTTTGTTTATGCTTTGGGGTCCAAAGTGGTCTCCAACGATTTTCGTTTGGTATTTTCATCGTACACAGATAGTTTAGGGATTCGTGGCTCAAAAACACATGTGCATGACCGTAAACATATCTCTAACATATTTGCATGAACTATATAGGTCGCAAAGAGTGCCACTTGAGGTAGGACTAACTTGTTGACCAAAACGGACGAATATCGACCAGTGCTATAGCTTTCGAAAAATGGACCAAAGTTCGGCCTAAAATGCATTTCTAGGTATAAAAGGTGCTCAATTGGAGGAATGTTGAAGTTTTTCCAAAAAATAATTGACCAAAGACGTCCCATACTCGAATTCTACATTTGGCCTCCAACGATTTCCGTTTGGTATTTTCGTCTTACACCCCGTAGTTCAGGTATTGTTTGCTCAAAAAATTTGCGTCCATGACTCTAAACATTTCTCTGATGCATTTTCATGAACTATATAGGTAAGGAAGACTGCTACTTGAGGTAGGACTAACGTGCGGACCAAAACGGATGAAAATTGACCAGTGCTATAGCTTTGTGAAATGGACCAAAGTTTGACCAAAAATGCATTTCAAGGTATAAAATATGCTCATTTAAAGGAATGTTGAAGTTTTTCTCAGATGTAATTCACCAAAGACATCCAACGATTTTCCTTTGGTATTTTCTCGGTTTCTCCTTTGGGGTCCAAAGTGTCCTCCAATGACTTTTCTTAGGTATTTTTGTCCTACACCCTGGCGTTTAGAAATTCTTGGCTCAGAAATGTGTGTATATGACCCTAAACATGTCTTTGGCATGTTTTCATGAACTATGTAGGTCGCGAAGAGTGAAACTTGAGGTTGGGCTAACGCGCAGGCCAAAACGAACAAAAATTAACTAGTGCTATAGCTTTCGAAAAATGAATCAAAGTTAGTCCTAAAATACATTTCTAGGTTTAAAACAAGATCATTTGGAGGTATGTTGATGTTTTTCTCGAAAATAGGTTGCCAAAATGTCCTAGACTTGATTTCTTCTTTAGAGCTCAAAGTGTCCTACAACCATTTTCGTTTGGTATTTTCCGTCCTAAACCGCGTAGTTCGGGAATTTTTGGTTCAGAAATGTGCGTCCATGACCTTAAAAATGTCTATGAGACATTTGCATGAACTATATAGTACGCGAAGACTGCTACTTGAGGAGGACTAACGTGCGTACCAAAAAGGACAAAAATCAACCAGTGCTATATCTTTCGCTAAATAGACCAAAGTTAAGCCTAAAATACATTTCTAGCTATAAAACGGGATGATTTTTTAGTAATAATAATGTTTTTCCTAAAAATATTTGACCAAAGACATCCCAGACTCGGTTTCTGCTTTTGGGGTCCAAAGTGTCCTCCAACGATTTTCCTTTGGTATTTTCGTCCTACACCCAGTAGTTCAATAATTCTTGGCTTAGAAACGCCTGACATGACCCTAATCATGCCTCTGACACGTTTGCATGAACTATATAGGTCGCGAAGAGTGAAATTTGAGGTAGGACTAACGTGCGGACAAAAACGTACGAAGATCGACAAGTGCTATTGCTTTTGAAAAATGAATAAAGTTCGACCTAAAATGCATTTCTAGGTATAAAACGGGCTATTTAGTGGAATGTTTAAGTTTTTACCAAAAATAAATGACCAAAGACGACCTAGACTCGGTTTCTGCTTTGGTAAAAAAGTGACCTCCAACGATTTCCCTTTGGTATGTTCTTCCTATACCCCGTAGTTCAGGAATTCTTGGCTTAGTAACGCACTTCCATGATCCTAAAATGTCTCTGGCTCATTTTCATAAACTATATAGGTCGCAAAGAGTACAACTTGCGGTAGAACTAACGTGCGGTCCAAAACGGACGAAAATCGACTAGTGCTATAGCTTTCAAAAAATTGACCAAATTTTGACCTAAAATGCATTTCTAGGAATAAAACGGGCACATTTGAAGGAATGTTGAAGTTTTTTGCAAAAATACTAGACCAAATACGTCCTATATTCGATTTCTACTTTGGGGTCGAAAGTGTCCTACAACCATTTTCGTTTCGTAATTGCGTCCTACACCCCGTAGTACAAGAATTCTTGGCTTAGAAATGCATGTCCATGCCTTAAACATGTCTCTGACACGTTTGCATGAACTAGATAGGTCGTGAAGAGTGAAACTTAAGGTCGGACTAACGTGCAAACCAAAACGAACGAAAATGGACCAGTCCTATAGCTTTTGGAATTGGACCAAAGTTTGACCTAAAATGCATTTAGAAAAATGTATGATACTATAAAAATGCTAATGAAGAAGAGGATGGAACCACGAATCAAATTTAGAATCTGATGAATGTGATGAAGAAGAACCATGATAATGAATCTGGAGTTGCTCGCAATTATTATATATTTGTTGAATGCTTCAGTAAAAAAAGATTTTCAAGGGATTAAGACTGAGTTCGATAAGTACATCATTGGGTCATGTGAAAAATCAAGGACTCTTAAAAGTATCAGTTTATCCTGTCATAGATAGTCAATTTGACATCTTATCATGGTGGAAGGAAAATTCTGGAAAGTACCCCATTCTAGCAAAAATGGCTAAGGATATATTTTGCATTCCTATGTCAACCGTAGGTTCAAAGTCAACTTTCAACATAGGAAGTCAAATTTTAGATTTATATCGAAGCACGTCAACTTCATCAATAGTTGAAGTTCTTGATTGTACACAAAATTGGATGTCTTCAACACCAATTATACATAGAAATGAGACAATCGAGATAACAATCGATCCTATTGTAAAGCTTGCAAGTAATTTTTTTAATTGCTTTTTATTTATATTTCATAAACTAATTTGTTTTTTCCATTTTTGTAGAGATAATTAGTGGAGGAGGCGAAGCATCTCTAGGAAAATGATTTTGAAATGAAGTTGGTGGAACTTTGTGCTTGCTTCGTCTGTAATTCAATTTTATTGTGTTTGGGCTTCAAAACTTTGTAATTTTTCTACTTTATTTTATTTAAACGTGTGTTTGAACTTTGATTGAGACTTAAACTATTGGACATCAGAATTTATATGAACTTTGAATGAGACTTTGAATGAAATGTTTTATAATTTTATTGAGATTTTGGGTGACCGTTTATTGACATTTTAGACAAATTTTATTGAGATTTTGATGACATTTTAATTTTAATTTAGGAATAAAATTTTAACTTGGATGAGATTTGTATGAAATTATGATGTGGTTTAGGTATAGATGGACATAATATTGTAGCCTTGTAGGTAAAAATTAAAAAATTTAAAAAATAAACAAAATCGATTATAACCGAACCAAACCGGCTTGACCCAAACTAGGTTTGTTTGATTCTCATACCGAAACAAAAAAAGGTGGTTACTTATGGTTCAGAGGAACTTTAAACCAAGGGGTTTGGTTTGATCCATGGTTCCGCCCAAAATCGGATCAAACCGAACGGTGCACACCCCTAGTTCTAAGTATGTGATTGTATCTAATGATATGTCGATCGAGTACAGGTTTTCTTCTCCCTTGTCCAAGTGTGAGCGAAAAAAGAGGCTTCCTGGAGAAGCCAGGGTCCAACATAGGGATTTTAAGGTAATAAAATCATAATGCCTATCAAGTCCTCATGCGGTGTTTATATTGTAATAAATAAATATTCACAGTATACATTGTGTAAACTACTATTGTTATTTACACTACGAATGTGGTATAAAAGATGACATAGTTGTGAAGGATTGTGGATGTTATTGAACTAACTTTGTTATAAACTTGAAAACAATAAAGGAAAGTTGACTATACTACTACGCGAGATAAAGAGAAGAGATATTTCTTTGAGACAATATACATAACACATTCAACTTTAAATTAAGGCAAGCAACCTCTCTATGCCTTCACCACACATGCTTGCCTTTTGAGATGCATATTTTGAAATGAATATATGATCTATGTCTAAATCATTTGGAACACAATGTCCATGTTTCATCGTTTATTTAAGGCAAGAAACCTCTCAGTGTGTTAATGCCATACACACTCGCATTTCACATATATATGATAACATGAAAGCCATAGACTTGATTTTATTTCTAAAACCACTTCTACACATGTTTAATGAGGTTTTAGTTACTTTCTCTCACGATTAGTTAACTCTCAACACTTAATTCATTATTTTGAATAGAATTAGGCGTTGATTATAGCTCTAATTAAACAAACTAAACATTGCAAGTGTCCAAATTTTTCAAAGAAACACTTTAACTTTTTATTTCAGTCATAGTATAGAAAACTAAGCTTAGGCAATGAGTAAAGAAATGAGAGAATAAAATTGAAAGTGTGTTGCATTAACAATAAAAGCTTTAGGCTTCTCGATCATTGAGTTCATAATACAAATGCAATAAAAATATAAGATACAAATGATAAGATAAATGAATGAGTCGAGTCGCGGAATGCAATCTCTTGCATTCCTTGGCTTCATTGGTATGACAACTGTATTGTGGAAAGTAGGCGTTAAGACGGTAGTAGAGTTGGAGACAAGTGATTAAGTGAGGCGACGAAAATATTTAACGCGAAATGAAGTTAAGTTAGGCGTTAGAATAACTATGCATTGAGAAAATACAATTAGGTTTCATCTAAACACGTATAATGGGACATGTGACAGGTGAAGAACTTAGTGGAGTTTGAGGTGGTTTGATAAGTTTATGGAAGGACATGTGTAAGAAGCTAAATAGGTGCTGGCCAAATTTGGAGAATTTATGGACGACTAATCTAAATTTCGGATTTTAGGATTAGTATAAATTAGTGGGAGTTGGAAGTTTAAAACAGAAGTAAAGGAATTTAGTGAAGTATTTCTGAAAGTTGGTAAGGCGTCGAGAAGTAGAAAAAGAAAACAAACGGACACTTATTTTGTAAGTGATTTTTCTTTAAAACTCAAATTACATTCACATCAAAATGACTTATAAAGTGACATAAACAAATTCAAGCACAAATGGTAGCAATTAATTTTATGCAATGAACTATATCAACAAATTAATTGCAAAACTAAATTAGAGAGGGATAGAGAAATTGGCACCGATAATTTTATAGTGGTTCGACATAACTGACCTACATCCATTTCTCAAGCTCATATTATAATGTATCACCACACATTATATTAATTTCTAAGTAAATTTGAACATTTCAAATTACAGTCAATATATAATAACCTCAATACCCTTTACGAATTAAGAAGGGGACGTAATGGAAATACAAATAAGAAGCTACAACGATATGAAATTAATTGGCTAAACTCATTAACGACATTAATCAATATTCGTTAACTGTGCGTGTTGGATTTTATGTCCTAAAACTCGTAGATAGTAAATGTAAACCGTTGACTATTATTAATAAAGAGTTATTATTTCATTTTTCATAAATATTTATTGATTATTTTTTGTCTAATTAATCCAAATCCTATAAACTAACATCCAAAGCTATTTTATGAGTCTTGAACAGTATGTGGAGACATACAAGGATCAATGTTCGAAATACAGCTTAAAGGGTCTATAGTATAAGAATAAGGTTGGGTACCTTATCCTAGTAACACTATGGATACGACCCACTTTGTATTTGATACAAACACAGTGATCCAATGTGTTCGTGTAGGTGACACGCGTGTGGGGCTATCCTATGCAATGTTTTTGGATAAGACTGAAGTTAAAAATCTATTAGGTAAAAAGATTAAAATACTTTGATCTGATCGAGGTGGAGAGTACATGGACTTGAGATTCCAAGTCTAATAGATAGAACATGGAATCCAATCCCAACTTTCAACACCTGGTACACCTAAACAAAATGGTGTATCAGAAATGAGAAATAGACCCCTGTTAAACATGGTTCGTTCCATGATGAGTTATGCTCAATTGCCTAGCTTGTTTTTTGGGTATGCAGTAGAGACTGCAGTACATATCTTGAACAAGATTTCTTCAAAATGTGTGTCTGAATTACCTTTCGAGTAATAGAGAGGACACAAACCTAGTTTAAGTTACTTTCAGAATTTGGGGTTGTCCAGCACATGTGTTAGTGACAAATTCAAAGAAGTTGGAACCTTGTTCAAGGTTATGCCAATTTGTTGGCTACCCTAAAGAAATGAGAGGTGGTTTATTCTTCGATCCACAAGAAAACAAAGTATTTGTATCGAAAAATATCACCTTCTTAGAAGAAGACCACATGAAAAATCATAAACAACGTAGGAAATTAGTATTAAATGAAGCTACTGATTAATCAATAAGAGTTGATGAAGTTGGTCCCTCATACAGAGTTGATGAAACCAACACATCACATTAGTCTCATCCTTCTCAATCGTTGAGAATTTCTCGACATAGTGGAAGGATTGTATCACAACCTAACCGTTACTTGGGTTTAACTGAAATTCAGGTTGTCATACCAGATGATGGTATCGAGGATCCATTGTTATTTAAACAGGCAATGAATGATGTAGACAAGGACCAATGGGTCAAAGCAAAAGATCTTCAAATGGAGTCTATGTACTTCAATTCAGTGTGGGAGCTTGTAGATCTACCTGAAGGGGTGAAAACCATAGGGTGCAAATAGATATATAAGAGTAAGAGAGACTCAACTGGGAAGGTACAGACCTTCAAAGCTAGACTTGTAGCAAAAGGTTATACCCAAAGGGAAGCGGTTGACTATGAGGAAACGTTTTCTCCTGTTGCTATGTTAAAGTCTACAAGGATTCTCTTGTCATAGCCACGTTTTATTATTATGAAATATGGCAAATGGATGTCAAGACTGCTTTTCTGAATGGCAATCTTGATGAGAGTATCTTTATGTCTCAGCTCGAGGGGTTCATAACTCAATGTCATCAGCAAAACGTTTACAAGCTGAATCGATCTATTTATGGGTTGAAGCAATCATCCAGATCTTGGAACATTAGATTTGATACTGCGATCAAATCCTATGGTTCTTACCAAAACGTTGATGAGTCTTGTGTATACAAGAAAATCAACAAAAGTAAAGTAGCTTTCTTTGTACTTTATGTGACGATATCCTTCTTATTGGAAATGATGTAGGATACCTAACTGATGTTTAAACCTGGCTTGAAACTCAATTCCAAATGAAAGATTTGGAAGAGGCGTAGTTTGTTCTTGGGATCAAATCATTATGGATCGTAAAAACAAAACGTTAGTACTGTCTCAAGCAACTTATATCAAAAAAATATTGATTTGATGTTCGATGCAGAATTCTAAGAAGGGTTTATTACCTTTCAGGCACAACGTTCACTTGTCTAAAGAACAGTGTCCTAAGACACCTAAAAAGGTTGAAGATATGAGACGTATTCCCTATGCCTCAAATGTGGGCAATTTAATGTGCGCTACGCTCTGCACTATGCCAGATATTTGTTATGCTGTGGGAATAGTTAGTAGGTACCAGTCCAATCAAGGGTTAGACCACTAGACGATAGTTAAAATTATCCTCAAGTATCTAAGGAGAACGAGGAACTACATGCTTGTTTATGGTGCTAAGTATTTGATTCTTATCGGATACACTGACTCTGATTTCCAAACTGACAAGGATTTTACGAAATCCACATCAGGATCAGTGTTTATCCTAAATGGGGGAGGTATAGTGTTGCGTAGCATCAAGCAAGGATGCATGGCAGACTCCACTATGGAAGCTTAATACGTCGCTGCTTGCGAAGTAGCAAAAGAAGTAGTTTGGCTCAGGAAGTTCTTGCATGATTTGAAGTTGTTTCAAACATGAAATTGTTCATTACTCTATACTGTGACAACTGCGGGGCAGTAACCAATTCTAAAGAGCCTCGCAACCACAAACGAGGAAAACACATAGTGAGGAAGTACCATTTGATAGGAGAAATTGTGCAACGAGGGGATGTGATAGTCACTAAGATCGCTTTGGAGCACAACATTGCTGATACATTTACAAAGACTCTCACTGCTAAAGTGTTCGAGGGTCATCTAGAGAGTCTAGGTCTACGAGATATGTACATTAGGTAATTTAGGACAAGTGGAAGATGTGTAATGGGTATGATGCCCTAGTTTATTGTATTTGTCTATTTACGTTTTATGTAATATACTTGTACATTTTACTATTTTTGATATTTGTGGATTACTTTATTTTGTACATCTCATAGACTACCATACTAGACTAGAGTTTTGGTCCAAGTGGGAGTTTGTTGGGTTTTATGTCCTAAAACTTGTAGATAGTAAATGTAAACCGTTGACTATTATAAATAAAGAGTTATTATTTCATTTTCAATAAATAGTTCTTGATTATTTTTTGTATAATTAATTCAATTCCAATAAACTAACATTCTAAGTTGTTTTATGAGTCTTGAAAAATACGTGGAGACATACATGGATCAATGTTCGAGATACAGCTTAAAGGGTCTATAGTATAAGGATAATGTTGGGTACCTTATCCTGGTAACACTATGGATACGGTCCACTTTGTATTTGATACAAACACAATGATCCAATGTGTTCGTGTAGATGACACACGTTTGGGGGTATCCTATGCAATGAGTTTGCATAATACTGGACCATGAAATAGTAACCACTAGATCTGACCATGTTGACTAGTTAAGTTTCTATTTCAAATAGGATGATCTAGGCAGCTTAGTCTTAATTCTTCGTGTATTATGAACGTTTGTTCATGAGAAATTATCCTTTGATTTGTATGGATGAGAGTTGCCAGTTTGCCGACTCAATAAGCCCACAATTTGGGGGACCAGACGGAGTGTGGAGCTAGGAACATAATCACACAAGATGGAATTCTCTCCTTTTCGACTTTAGGGTAAGTAGACGAATGTTCCCTTAATTGGTGTCTCCAAGACTTGAACAAAGGCCCCTACCCTCTCTATGGCACGAGAGGAATTTTTGCTTATTGGCTGGACTAAGAAGGTTATTCATTAGAGAAGCACTGGTATTTAAGGACTAAGAAGTAACATAGGGGTAAAACGATAATTTGATCGAGTTAGAGTTACGAACACTTGTGAAGGACTAACTTGCTGTCATTGCTCTACATCCGTGGACACGAAAATATATCTACAGTGAGAAGAGTTCAGATGTGAGTCTTTAGTGGAGTGTACACACAGTTAACAAAAATTGATTAATGTGGTTAGGAGTGTACATAGTCCGGGTTGGTGTCGTATTTTGGACCAGCCCAAAAATTTGGGTTGGCCTTACACCCAACCCCGTTGGTTCTAATTTGAACGGTAACCCAACCTAACCCAATCCAATATTTTTGAGTTGGGTTGGGTCGGTTCCTCGAATTGTGTTTTTTGGGAAAAACACATAGAAAAATAGCAAATAAACAATCGTAAAAAAATTCCTAAATTTCATATTATTCTAGAAAATAGCAATAGCAAGAACCAAAGAACAATTATGGCTTAAAAAAAATTCAAATCGGTCTCAAATCTAATTTATACACTCACAAAACTCAAAATGGTAAAATTAAGGCTTGAAAGTAGTGCTTGACTCTTTGACAATCTCAAACGATAATGGTGGAGTAGACAAGGTTAGGGATGAGGGAGGCGACAAATGGTGGAGTAGATGAGGTTGGAGGATGAGGGAGGTGACAAATATTATAGAGGAAGAGGAAGGTCGTTGACGTGAGGAGAAGAAAGTGGTGTGAATGAGAGGAAAAAGGAAGAGCGGGACGTGAATGAGAGGAAGAAAACCTAGGTTACCTAATTATTCAAATAAAAATAGAAATTGACCGGGTTGGGCCAGGTCAACCCGGGTCTATTTTTCCTTAACCCGAGAACCGACCAAATTTTTTTTTTCAACCCAACCCAACCCAATTTTTTTTTTAACCCAACCCAACCCTTACGGTTTGGGTTGGGTAAGCCGGGTTCGTCGGGTTGGCGGGTTTTCTTAACACTCCTAAATGTGGTTGATGAGTTTAGCCAATTAATCTCATATCGTTGTAGCTTCTGATCTGTAGGTCCATGAAGTGTCTTTCCTAGCTCGTAAAGGGTAATGAGGTTAATATATCTTGGATATAATTTGAAATGTTCAAATTTAACTAAGGGAATTAATATAATGTATGGTGATACATTATATTATAAAGTTTATATTTTTTTAAATTAAACTTTATAATATAAATTTTAATTTTGGATGTAATTCAAATTTAAACTTAATGCGTATAAAAACTATAGATTATGAGATGATTTAATATTTGAATGTGATTCAAATATAGATTTAATTAAATATAAGATATTTAATTTAGAAATTAATTAATTAGAGAATTAATTATCAGTTTAGTTTAATTAGATTAAATTAAATTAATTAAATTAAAAGTATAGGTTATATGAAAGATATTCATTTAAATATGATTTAAATGAAATATTGATTAAATATGATTTCAATTATTTTATTTTAATTTAATTAATTAATAATTTAATTTTAATTTAAATAAAATTAAATAACTCCCTTTTGGGATTTTTTTCGGAAATGTGGAATGTCCCCACGTTTTCCAAAATTTTTCTCTAACCTCCCCTTCTTCATCCTGAAGAATGGGAAGAGCACAATAATTCTGTGAGTGTACGCTCGAAACAACCTACGGCTGAATTGTAGAAAGTCTGTAGAAAAAAAAAAGAAAAAAAAACTCTATTTTTCTCCAAAATTCCCAAAGAAATTTTCAATTGATTCTCACAAGCTAAACTTTGATTATTCAGAGAATATTAGAGGTTTCAACTAGTGGTGGCTAGAATTTGGGATATTGTATTTTTCAGAGACTTCAACGAGGGTGAGTTTTTTTCTCTCTATATTTTGATTATGAAAGCCATGCTTAGCCTATTTTAATTCAGTAAAATTTTTTTGTAATTTTTTTTCCATATATGGTATTTTAATTTTTTTCAAATTAAAATTGTGAATGGCTCTGTAAGTCTTCCGCTGCAAAGGGTTCTTATCCCTTCATTGTGTACACTCCACTAAAGATCACAACTGAACACTTTTCACTGTAGATTTATTTTTGTGTCCACTGATATAGACCAATAACAACAAATTAGTCCTTCATGAATGTCCGTACACCAATTGGATCAAATTACCATTTTATCACTGGATTACTTCTTAGTTCTTAAATACCAGTGTTCCTCTAATGAACAACCTGTTTATGGTCCAACCAAGAAACATAAATCTCTCCCGTGTCATAGAGAGAGTATGGCTCTTTGTTCAAGTCTTGGAGACACCATTTAAAGGAACACTCATCTACTTACCCTAAAATCGAAAAGAAATAGCCATTTGTACCCTATGGTTTTCACCATTTAAGGAAACACTCATCTACTAAACCTAAATGACATTTCTTTTGATTGAACACCAAATTTGTCTCCTCGCAACGTGTCAGCACATCTTCTAGGTTGCTGAAACATTCAAAGAAGGAATTTCCAAAGCAGAGAAATCATCCATGAAAATTTCCACTAATCTCTCAATGAAGTCAAAAAAAGATCGTCATCATGCACATTTGAAATGTCCCTACTGCGTTGCATAACCCAAAGAGCATGCGATAAAAGGAAAACGTGTCATAGGGACAAGTAAACATTGTCTTCTTTTGATCCTCGGTGCTATTGTGATATAGTTGTAGCTAGAATATCCATCCAGCCAACCTATCTAACATTTGGTCAATGAAGGACAAAGAAAAATTGTTTTATTTTTGGTGGCCACATTCAACTTGTGATAATTCATGAAGATCTACCACTAGGTCGTCGTTCTAGTAGGAATCAATTTGTTCTTATCGTTGGTGACCACAATCATTCTGCCTTTATTCAAAACGCATTGGACTGGGCAGACCCATTCACTATCAAAGATTGAATAGATTAACCTCGTGTTAAGTCACTTGATGACTTCTTTCTTCACAACTTATTTCATCGCGGGGTTTAATCGCCTCTTGTATTGTATAACGCCAGGTTCCCCTCAGCTTGATTGTATGTATACAATAAGATGGATTGATTCTTTAAGTATCAACCAAGTGCCATCTAATTGTCTTAGTATGGCGTTTCAACATCTTCATTAATGCCTTCTCTTTCGTGGCCTCCAAATGAGCAAAGATAATGACTAAGAGGGTGTTTTTCTCTCATCGGTATGCATATTTTAAATGTAATGGTAAAGGCTTGAGCTCTAATTCTAGTGGTTCTTCTATAGATGGCTTTATCATTTTGGAATTCCTTTTTGTAGGTCCAATGATTCAAAGTTCTTTGTGTCAGACACAACATTTACTTCTTCAATCTCGTCGTCAATAGGGAATTCAAAATCATAAATGCTTTCACAAAACAACTCTTCAACAGTTTCCTCCTCGCAATAATTCTAACCAACGGACTCTATCGCATTGCAATGCTCCACTTCATCTAGGAATATTCAACACATTGTAGACATTGAATTTAACTTCTTTATCATTCACCATCACGGTCAATTTCCTTTAGTGGGCGTCTATAAGGGTGTGAAAATCTTCAATTTTGTCCTCAAGGTGAGCAATAGATCATCAGCCAACTGAAGCGATACAAGGGTCGAACTTGCCGCACCAATCCCGATGTCTTGAAGATAGAAAGTGACATTCGATTGATACTGGCTTCAATGTCGCATAATACATGACCAAGATCTATTCAGCCTTTGGAGCATGGAATTGTGGAACTTCTTGGATCTCTCATCTTTTCTGGAAGACCCTTTTTGAAGATATCACTTGTTTCTTGCGTCAGAGCCACAATTTTATACTTATTTAACCTTTGTTTGTTTGACAACTTGTCCTTCAGAAATTTGACATCCGAAGGCATTTGCTCTAATGCCTCAATAAGTTGAATGTTTATGTGCAGTTGCTTGAACACGTCAAGAAAACGATTAAATTGTTTTTCATTGCCTTTCTTCTTCGAGCAACTAGGAAAATGAGGAGGCGACAAAGGATCAGAGGCTGACGCCTGCTTAGATGCTTCTCTTCTATCAATATCTCGTCTTTCATCCTCTGCTTCCTTATTTTTATGATTGTTTTGCAAGGAAAAATGTTATCAGTTTGAGTTGTTGAAGAAATAATATTGGAAGAAACA
Source organism: Cucumis cinereus (assembly GCA_037974625.1). NCBI lineage: Eukaryota > Viridiplantae > Streptophyta > Magnoliopsida > Cucurbitales > Cucurbitaceae > Cucumis > Cucumis cinereus. The sequence continues at coordinate 8,734,082 of JBBPDJ010000001.1, forward strand.
TCAAAAGTGTTGTTGTTTGGTTTAATCATCGGTTTGTTGGTAAAGAAAATGGTGGTCTAAATTCTTGGTCTTGCTCTCGAATGGTCAAAGGCCTTCTGCTACGCAGTGTAACAGTTTTACACTACTCCTTCCTTGATCCTTCTGCATTGTATGTCGTTTCAGTGTTACTTGGCAGAGATCCTCTAGGACTTCCATTCAACTGACCTGCTATTTGGTCGATCTGTACCTCCAGATTTTGAATTGTTGCAGCTTAGCTCTACAGAAGCTTGTGCATTTACTCCTCCAAAAGGTTTTCCATTGAGGAGGAACTGGATGAGGATGCGTTATTCAATTGTGGAAAGGGATGCTACGGACGCGATTATGATAGCCTTGGTGATATTTAGAATTATCACCGCGTCCATGATATCGATCGCTTGATCAGTTTTGTTGTTGGTTATTTCCTCCCCACCTAGAGTTTGGGTGATTCCACCACCCAAAATTGTAGATGTTGGAAAAAGGATCATGTTTTACGAATGAGACAAATTAATGATTCTGTGGGCATGCGTTAGTATTATCCGGACCATCGCAACCCACACAGTCTATCCTCTCCATTTTCTTGACCGCCTAGACCTGACTACTTCATGCATTGACTTTCGTCAAAGCCATGGATTGTAACAGATTGTCATGGTCATCATTTGTCCTTGAAGTGCAGTCACAGTGTCTTTGTCCATGCCTTCAGGATTTTCTCGTCTTCTTTCCTAGCGTGAGCCAAAAGTGTTATCTTCTTACTCCATGTGGTTCTCAAACACGTCTAGAGTTTTCTCTATCTCAGTGTAAATTTTACTCATCAGTCCCTCAGCCTCTATTCATGCAGCATCAATAGCCTGTTGTGTCACCTTGTTAAGCCCATCATAAAAGATCTCTATTACGATGCACTCTGGTATGCCACTGTGTGGGCATGCTTTGATTAAGCGCTTGTACCTGTTCCATGCATCATACAAGATTTCTCTATTTGCTCAAAATTTATAATGCATTGCCTTCTTTTAGAATTTTCCTAAGCGAAAACAACTTCTTCATAAACTTCTCTATTAACTGATCCCATGAAGTTATCTCGCTTGTCTTTGGAGTTCCAATCTGTTTCTTCGCCTCGTCCTTCATAGTGAACACGAAAAAGTCATATGAAGTTCCTCTTGAGTAATGCCTGACAGGTTGAAGGATGAACATATTGTGTAGAAATCCTTCGTCTGGATAACCTTCGTGTTGACCCACAGTTTGAACCATTTGGAGCATCGCTAGTTTCATTTTGAATCTCTCATTGGGAAAGGAAGGATACCTGATACTAGAGCTGAAATTGTACAAAATTAGATTGGGTGGGCATTCGACTAGTCCTCATTCTCATCAATGCCCAAATTTTGGTTTTTGTTCTCATTATATCTCTCGTTTGGTACTAGAAGGACATTTCTATCAAGATTGTCGTTATTTGCCATTCTTTTTTCTTGTCTTTTTTGTCTTCTTTCTCTGCTTCTTAGCCTAAAAGTTCATTCAATCTCTAGGTCAAGCTCAAATTCAGGGGCAAACCCTTCACTTATAAACTCCTTCACGTACTCTTCGGGTAAGTACGCGATACACCGCAAACTGAACTTCTACACAAAACCAAAATAAAGTGTTCAATCCAAATTACAATTTAAAAATCTCCAACAACGACCCCAAAAACTTGCTTGTTTGTTCGTAGTTCACGCTTTGTTGTATCGTAGATTTAGTATTAAGGTTCTAAATATGCAACTGTATCTAAGTGATTAGACTATGTATATTCGTTAAGAGGAGCAATCAACATAATCTTGGTTCGTTGCTTAAACCTAATTATATATATATGGAGTAGTAGTTTTCCTCTCTATTGCCCAAGCGTAAGCAGAAAGAGAAATCTCTTGGATAAGCCAGGGTCGAATAGAGGGATTTTAAGTTTATAAGATCATAATGCCTATCAAGTTCTCATGCGATGTCTATATAGTATAAATCAATATTCACAATATCCATTGTCTAAACTACTATTGTTATTCACAATATTCATAGTACTATTTGTGTGATGTGAAATGTGACATGGTTGTGAAGGATTGTGGATGTTATTGAACTAACTTTGCTTAAAGACTTTGAAATGATGAAGCAAAGTTGACTATACTACTATGCGAGGTAAAGAGAAAAGATATTTCTTTGAGACAATATACATAATACATTCAACTTCAAATTAAGGCGAGGAACCTCTCAGCACCTTCCCCACACATGCTCGTCTTTCTATATGCATAGGTTGAAGTGCATATATGATCCATATCTAAATCCTTTTGAATGCAATGTCCATGTTTCATCCTTTATTTAAGGTAAACAACCTCTCGGTCCCTTCATGTCACAAACACACACATGTGCTAACATTTTCACCAACTTGTTCGTCATCTAATGATTTGTATCGCCTAGTATCTTTTTCATCTCCTGGTTGGCTAATCCGAACCACATCCAATTGCCTAGGACAACTTCTTCATTTGTTTTATCCTATTTTTTCCATAATCCTGCGTTAGGACAAGAAAATCATAATAAATAGAAGTGTTGTTTTTTATAGCTTATAGATCGCATAGTTATATTTTCAATGGAATTATTACGCTTTATCTCACTTTTATCGCATTTCTACTTCATTATTCTATACAAAAAACTAGTATAACTTGTATTTCTACAAGTTATCACTGCACATGATAATAAAAAATGAAACTCATCCACGCGTGCTACACTTTACGCACAACCTTAGCTTTGCCCAGAACCTCTCAAGTTTCATGTTCATGAACAAATTTGATATTCCACTTCAAAAATACATAACGTCATATCCATTCATCAAATAAAAAAAATCCTTCTATAAACTGTTTCGTACACTCTTAACTAGTTTACCTCAAAATTTGATATCAAAATTCCAAGTATTTCTTCTGCAAGCCTCTGAGTTTTGAAGACTTTTTTAAGTTCATTCGAAAACTAACCATTGTGGAATCTCTACATGAATTCCTCATCTTCCTCACTTTCTCTTCTTTTGGCAACCCTTACTGAGAAACTACTCTTTTGAGTTTTTTTTTAAGACTTGAATCACTCAATTCGTACAAGGGAAACGAGAGTTCTCATCGACTGAAGTTGGTCTTGAGTAGGTCTAATTGCATGACAACTTGTTGACACCTCCTACTTAACATAATGCGGATGCTTAGTCTTAATCGGCCACTTACAAGTCACTTAACTGACCTAACAATCTCGTCTCAAGTCTTACCAACTCACTTAAAAGGACTAACTTCACAAACCAAGCTCGCTTAAGACTTTTTTGAGTATGTCACATAACCTTCATGTAATACCCGACTTTTTATTTGTATTTAAGTTGTTGTTGCAAGTTTATTAATAAAATATCGGAGGGTATTTTAGTAATTTTTTATAAAGGATATT
>JBBPDJ010000001.1:8746598-8789592 GCA_037974625.1 Cucumis cinereus
TTTGATACTATTTAGAAGATCCTAAGTTGATAACTAATCCTATTGAGAATACATATATGATCCTAAGTTGATTATTGGTATGTTTATATATAAGTTAATTATTGAATTCAATTGAAACGAACTTTAATTTTGATATTATCCACAATTAGAGAGGTAGTTTAGTTATATAGACGTTCTAATTTTATGTTCAAGTAGAAAAGTTTTTAGTTTGTGAAGAATGCATAAAGCCTCAAGCTTCTGATATAAAGGGCGATTCAATTATTTTATATTTAACATAAGTGGTGTAGTTGAAAAAGAAAGAAATATTGTGGTAAATGGCAACACAGTTAAAAATATTTTTTAATTAAATATAACAAACTTTTATTTTTTTATCAATCGTAGACCACGGTGGACTCAGATAGACATCTCTTGTGTCTATCACTGAAGCGATAAATGCCTATTTGGGTCTATCGCGGTCAATCACAGATAAAAAGTAAAAAATTGTTATATTTGTAAATAAGTTAGCTCAATTTGCTATAGTTGAAAGTATCTCGAAAAGAAAAAAACGAAAAAATTATAAGTCTTAGTTGAGATAACAATTTTATCTTTAGTTTTATTTTTAAAATTTATGTAGCTAGAGTACAAAACGTCGTAATGTGACATAAAGTTATCGTGATAAAAAAATTCAAGATCCTGTTAAATAATGATTTCATTTTTATTTTGTGCGTTTTGAAGTTGATGTTTGTTACTTCTCAATTATTCAATTATGATTTTTACCTTTGAATTGATAATTACAAGTTTTTTTTTCTTCGGCTTGATTTCATAAAACATTATAAAAAAAGTGGATAACAAAACATAAAAACTTATGGTCATACATTCATCTCTTCTTCTACTCTCATTTGTTTTCCTTGTATCATTCTTTTAGTACAATAACTATGGCGATGGAAGATGTAACCGGCTTCAACCTTTAGAGAGAAAAGTCATGTCAATTACCAGTGAACTAAGTTCATTTTTGAGTTATCATCGTTCTCAAGGTAGGGTAAAAATTCAAGTCTCATGAATCATGGCCTCAATTTTCCAAATAACTAAACCTTAATTTCTTCTCAATTTTATGTCAAACCACTAATTTCTCATGAAAAAATGAAGGTTGTCTAACACACAATAAAATTTGGTACACATGATGCTATAGTGTTTTCAAAGACATCACAGACTTATGCAGAAAACTAAAAACCAAAATAGAATACAGAGTTTGGTAACCCAGTTTGGTTCAATATCACCTACGTTTGGGGTGCAGTGTGCTCATGGAAAGATATATTTACTAATATAAAGTTAAGCAATTACAAAGATGTACTTATCTTTAAAGAAACGACAACTACAATGACACTCAAATAGCTCAACTTAGAGAACGGTCACTTAGGCTCCCCTTAAGTGTGAAACTCCCTCTCAATGAAACTTAGACTCTCTCTAAGTGTGAGATCTCCTCACCTCCAACGTACTTTAGATTCTCTTCTCAACTGATAATGTCTTAGGAGCCCCAAAGACCAACGAACTTCTTTGAAGCACGCTTCAAGAACAAATAAAGGCACAAGATCAACAAGGATTCTAAATCAAACTTCAACCACCATAAAAATAGTAATCGCTTTGAATTAATCGATATGATCTACAAAATCACTCAAGATCAGCAATGGCAAAAACACCACATCTCTCATAGATTGACACACTTGTGTTGGTCGACACACACAAGACAATGACTTGAATATTCTTCAAAATGGCCAACCCTAAATTGAATTAAATCGTCATTATCACAAACCATTTAACCGATAACTCAAATATGCTAAGTCTAGTACTACTCCTTTCCATTTCTACAAAAGAATATTGAACACTGTTCTGTGAATTGATGAGACAATAAAGAAGATGCTATTAAATTTTCACTTTTTAAAGACAGATAGATATTACATTACAATAGAGGATATCATCTAAAGTCATTGTCACTACCCATATATTAGAATTGAAATAATAATTGATATGAGTAAAGATTTCAAATATATTCATCCCTCTCCCAATATCAAATTATCTCATCTCCTTCCTCTCATGTGGCTGCTATTTCTTGTAGTGAAACAAAATCTATGGACCCAACTTTGTCTTCAATTTAAAAAATATGTATATACCAAATTAATTGAACCCAATTTTGAGAACAAAAATTAAAAACATGCCACCTTCATTTCATCTTTCCCCCAACATTCACATGGCAATGTACCCAATACAGAACAACTTTACATTCATATATATAAATATAACTTGACACCAAAGTTTTCTTTCATTGCAAGCCCCAAACAAGAAGAAAAAAAACATGGTAACTCCCAAAACCCTAATTAAGCTAGCTCGTAAATGGCAGAAGGTTGCCGCGGCCGGGAACGGACGGCGGAGGATCACACTGCCAAGAACAAGAAGCTCCTCCACTGTAGCAAACAAGGGCCATTTTGTGGTCTACACGGTGGACCAAAAACGGTGCGTTTTGCCCATAAGGTATTTGGGAAACTATGTTTTGAAGGAGTTGTTGAAGATGTCGGAGGAGGAGTTTGGGCTGCCCGCCGATGGACCGATAAAGCTACCTTGTGAGGCGGCGTTTATGGAGTATATTGTGTATTTGATCCGACGACATGTCGACCTTGAAGTCGAGCAAGCTCTGGTTTTGTCGGTTGCTCCGGCGGTGAAATGCTCTTGTGATTCTAGTTTCTTTTCGTCGGCGGCGCCGGTGGCTGAAAATGGCCGGCCGGTGATGATTTGTGGGTTTTGATATAGGATTTTTTATGAAGGAATTTGGACTTTTTACTAATCATAATTATTAACTTATTTAATCAAACTCATTAAATTTGAGTGATTTATATAACTTTTTGTTTAGTAGAAAGATGTGGGTAGAAATTGAACTTTCGATCTCTAACAACAAACATATTAATACTATTGAATCATATTCAAAAATGCAATATATACATCCTTTAAATAACATATATGTATAATTTAAATTACATACATTTGGAGATTGAGGAATTTTAAAGTTTTTTTTCAGTTCAATAATTTTGGAGCTGCAGATCAAATCATTCACATTCGAAAATGGTAAGTGATATGCTTAATTTATCTATTAAGTCTTGTTGAGATTGACAAATGTTTAAAGAGATGTTGCTTTGCTTGAAATTTTTGAGTAAAATGTTTGCGTAGATTGTTAAAACATTGAGACAAATGGACTCTTTTTTTTAACAAAAAACCATCGGATAAAAAGATTAGTAAGTGTATCCGAACATTTTAACTAGTTTAACACATTCTTAGCATCTTCATCATACCTCATATCCAAAATGACTTTGATCTCAGGCAATGACGTCAAAAGCTTTGTGTTACGCAAATGGACATATTAAGTATAACATAGTAAAACAATCAAGAGAACGAATGTTGTTCTCTGGAGATCAAATGTCCAAATTATGCTTAGCTATGAAGAATTGAGTTGATTTTATCTAAGGATTGAACTTGTGATGATTTCTTTTTTAATTTTGAACATAAAGAAAACAAAATAGGGACAAGTTTTTTAATTCAAGAGACAAAAGATGTTCAAGAGTGTTGATTTCTTTAATTACTTCATCAAGTCATGCAAATATTTCTACGGATTATTATGTCAATGATATGGTTAAGTCTAGAAACTATTATTCGAATTATTATCTTCGGAAAATAATATTTTCTCACTAATTTCTTGAAACCAAATAAGAAACGTGACATCAAGAATAGTCATACAAGCCACCCTCGCCAGCCTTCCTACATATATGCTATCGGTGTTCAAAGCCCCCAAATCTGTCTGCAAAAACATTATTGAAAAACAATGGAGAAACTTTCTTTGGAAAGATAATACTGATATCTCACAGACTGGAGGCTACAACACTCATCTTGTTAAGTGGGATGTGGTCACTTCTCCTAAAGATAAAGGTGGCTTCAGGCTTGGGTTTAAACAAAGTGGAATACACAAACATTGCCTTACTTCTTTGCAAATGACTTTGGCTTTTTCAAAAAGAACACAATCCTCTGTGAAAGAGAAGTTATTAAGGAAAAGTACAGTCAAGAATATGTGAGAGGTTTTGCAACCATCAGAAAATTTAGCAGCCTAAAATTCCCGTAGAAGTCCATTATTAAAGGTATTGATTGGTTTAATATCAACCTCTTTTGGAAGATCAACAATGGTGAGAATATATCTTTTTGGAGTGGAATCTGAAACAATAAAAGCACCTTAAATATTGAAGTTCCGAGGCTTTTTGCTTTATCTCTTATTCCAAATGGATCAATCAAAGATGCTTGGAACAACAACAATATGGATTGGGATTTCTAACCCAGAAGACCTTTACAAGATAGAGAGATCAATCAATGGAACAACATAAAAAGCCACGCCTACCCCTCAGCTCAGAAATGACAGAGACATCCCTTCTTGGAAGCTTAAGACTAATGGTGCTTTGATATTGCCTCAATCAAAGAAACATTAAACTCACAGAGCGTTAGCAATGCTGCCTCGATAAATGGTGATTTATACCAAAGATTATAGCTCTACAACTGCTGTTTGGTCACATAGGAACCGTTTGTATTCTCGTTTGTGCTTAACGAATATCTTTTGAAAGATGATGAGAGTGCTAAGAAGATGTTCACTTAATAGACATCTTCTAATGCACCTCTAAGCCATCGTATATATCTTTTTCGTAAAACAAAAAATGTTTCTTCGAAAACCATCTGTATTAAAACCGATTTCTCTCCATGTAAAGTATATATATCTCTTAAAAGTAAATGTCTCTTGTGTTCATGAATTGATTTTAGTCAAACATGTGTTTTTGTAGAAACATATTTTAAATACTTGTATCTTTTTCTTAATAAATTCCAAAATAAAATATCCCACCATGGCTTTCAGTTATGTTTGACTGAGATTGTAGTCAAAGTCAAAACAATTGTTCCTCTCCTCTCCCAATCCCAATATAATGAAAAAAAAAAGGGTTAAAATATCATTCTCATTGAATTACGTTACATTTTTTTTTTATATATTTAAAATGTTCAAGTTTGATTTTCATCTAAAACAATACCCTCTATTAAGATTTTGATCCTTATAAATGATAAAAAGAAAAATTTACTCATGCATAATCTTTAAGTAACTTATTTACTACATGTGCATTTACTTATTTACACATGTAGCAAAATGCACGATAGATATCTATATTTAAAAATATTTTCAACAATTTTAATATTCAGAACTTCAGGCTAGAGGGCACAATTTTATATTTAAATTTGTATTTACGTATAGTTCATAAACTTTAAAGTGTGCATAATGGGTCACTATTTTATTTTGTGTCTAACAATTTTGAAGTTTATGTCCAATAGAATTCTCGAATGTTAAAAATTAACGGTTGTACTAATGTGAAAAAATGCAACTCTATCTTATTTCATCATAGAAAATAAGGGATAAATTAGTTTGTCTCTCATGAAAAAAGATTGATTAATTCATAGTCAAAGTCTCTTAAAAAAATAAAAAACAACAAAGTATATATAACATTCTATTTTGGTCAAAATATTTTAGATTTGGTTCTACATTTCTACTTGATCATCATATTATAAAACAAATTTAAATTATATATATATATGGACCTCATATTCTCAAACCATAGAACAAATAAAATGAGAAAACAAGAGATGTAATTGAATGTTAATTTAAGTTTAATCAATAATTAACTTCACCCTTAAATACCAAATAGTTTTTAATTATTCTCTAAGTCTAAAATGGCAACCACAACAACTATATAATTCCTACTCTTTTTTCCTTAGCTTTTTAAGATAAAGTATTTAATTTAAATGTTTAGTAAACGTATGCAGCCCGCCGTTGGTTTATCCAAATATTTTATCATAATAACATAAACAACATTCAATGACATATACTCCATTGTTTAATGAAATTAATTCAAAAAACCTCGTGCCAACATGAACGTAGTTCCATTGACATTATGATGCTTAAGTTTAGAGGTGTAATGAATGGACCGAGATCTCTTCTAAATGAGAGGGTTTTTAAGGAATATACGAAAGTATGAAGGAGTTGTGTAGATCTTCCCTTATTCGTATCATTTGATCATTGAATTCTCTTTACATAATTTAGTAATTGATACTCCTAACCAATTTAATTAGAAAAACTAATTAAACCAATCTAACATCAAACTAGTGTGAGTTAATCTAATGAAAAGCATACAAGAAATATTGAATTTGTTCTAATAATTGCTTTAAGATCATGACTAAGTTAGGTTTAGAGTCTAATTTTCAAGTGCGTAATTAAACAATCGTTAAGTTCAATTCTAAGTCGATTAAAGCAATACAAGGTCTAAATAGATTTGTAAGTTAACCTAACTTATTGCTTCTTTTCGAGTTAGAATTACACACAATCAAAAGCATTCATCATAAAGTCCACAAGTTATCTGACAATATAAATAATAATTATTAAAAACAAAATTGGAACCATGGTTACAAGAAATTCAGTTCAAACCTCACAAATTTAATGAAATTAAGGAAGATTACTACAAACTCAAGCTAAAAGAATGTTGTCTTTTCCCATAATCATCATGCCAAACTATGTGGGGAGAGTTAAGTTCATAAACAGACCAAAAATACTCAGAAATTATTGAGAAATCGAGATTTTGTTGGCTGGAATCGATGGTAAGTTGACCTACACAGCTGAATGATGATTTTATAAAAACGTGATGGCGTCGCAGCACTCTATGGAAGACATGCGCAGCAAGACTTAGAAGCAGCGTGACACTTAAGGCAGCGTCGCTGCACTATGCGCTTTTTTTGAATTAGAAGGCCATTGGCTTACAGCATTCCAACGCTTCAAGGCAGAGGCCTCCAAGGCCATAATGACACTCTTTTGTCTCCCATTGATGTAAATTGACTTTATTTTCGTCCAATTAAGCTTCATTTTGTCATCAACACACGATTCTACCTTTGATTTACTCATAACCTACAAAATAGTCAAATAGGTAATTATAGAACAATCCTGAATTAAGCAGAATTAGATAGCACATTTTCGATACTATCATATAGTTGGGATTTTAAAATACCTATAATATTGATTAATGTCAAATTTCTTTATATTAATTAAAAAATAAAAGCATTTTCAAATATAAAAAAATGAACCAAAATATAGTAAATTTTAAGATTCTATCAATAATAGACATTGATACACACTACTAGACTTCTATCGGTTTCTATCAATAACAACACCTCGTTCTTTTTTCGCTTTTTCTATGGTTCTTGATCCAAAGTCATTTCCAATAATAATTCCTCCTAGTTATTAAAAACATATGTAGTTATAATTATATACACATGTGAAACTATCCCCTAATTTCTTAATACCATAGTAATCATTTTTTTTGTTGACTATACTTTTTTGAATTTGAATATAATATAGCGCATGAATAATAATATAGATCTCTAAACTATTAAAGAAAATGTTATATATCTTGCAAAATAGTCACTCAATAATTTTTAAAATTATTAAATAAAACCATTTGATAATTAATATTGTGGCCCTTGAGGAAATACAATGTGTATATAACTAATAATTTGTGTGCTTCATTCCCAAAATAATATTCTTTTCCATCTACAAAAAATTACAACATAATTCATATTCATATTTTATTTCTAAATTATCATTCAATAATAATTAGTTTTAAAATACAATAAAATAAATAAAAATATTTATATAGATCAAGATAGTAGTATATGACGATCTTATAAATAAATTACATGGTTCATTGATTATTGACATTGTATTATATTTATTATTACTATAAAAAATAGAAAATATATGCATTTTTTTAAAAATATATTTCTTTCTTTCTTGTTTTCTTAATTTTTTACAATTTAGGATAAGAACAACAACTATGAATAATCAAAAGGTTTTATCATCACTTGACGTAGTCATGACCTTTTCTTCATAAATACTCATTTTAATGATTTTGTATGTTCTATAACTAACATTGATGCAATATTATAACTTTATTGGATTTATCTCCTCTTCTTTCGATGAGTTTAGTCGCACGATAATTGACGAGACTACGTCCAACCGAAGTCGAACAATAATTGAAATGGCCTTATTTTTCTTTTTTAGTGAAAGAAATTCTTTGTTAAAATTATACAAAAATATCTACCTTGGCGATTGATTACAATCCCTAATTCCACACTTATTCATTTTAATAACAAAATATATCATTATAATTATTATTATTATTGACAAATTACTTATTAATTATATAACTTAATTATAATCTATGAACTAAAAATAAATAAATATACGTGAGATATTATGAACTACAATAAATTACGGAATTTTTACACATTATTTGGACCTAGTCAAGTCAAGAAGATTTTTTCTATTAATAAATTTGATAACGTTACATATACTTTAATAAAGTCCTTAAATTAATATATATTCTTAATTCTTATGTGGATACTTTCATGTGAAAGAATAAGATATTAAATGGTCCATTACGCAAGCATGATTTTTTTTTCAAAGAAAAAATATCCTAATTAGAATAATGGTATTAAAAAAAGTTTTCGTAAAAGTAAAACGATTTACTAATACGTGAATGTAACACTCCAAAATTTAGCGATATAAGTAATTATATAGAGCAAATCAAGATAATTAGATCATATGATTTAGAAAAATCAAAATTAGTGATGATTTTACCCTTTTTTATAAAATTTTTTTAGAAAATTAAAAAGAAAAAAGTCAATATATATAGAAAAAGATGAGGCCAAAACTTAATACTCTTATGTTGACCCTATATAATAAATTTAGTTTCCAACTATTTTCCTTGACCGCTAGTACTAGAAAAATGGTGTCATTTGCTTTCACAAGCTGCCATTTTGAATTCCAAGCTATTATTTTTATAATTCATATTTTAAATTCCAAGTTAAACCTCAATTTGTGTTTATATAAAGAGTCCACTTTCAAGTTTTAATGAGCAAAAAATAGAGCCCTTAAGAAGAAGGAAAACAGAAAGGTGGTGGAAGGGCTTGGAGTGCTTTTGAGTATCAAACCTTGATCCATTCTAAACCCCAATAATGGATGAAGTAACAGAAGCTACCCCAACTGCCACCCCACGCGTCGTAGCTCCCCCGGCGCAGTTCCACTCGCCGTCTCTAACTCGGTCGCCGCTACTCTCCACTGACGACCGGATAGAAGCAGCAAGCAAAACTCCGAAATCGGCAAGCCCTAGACCGAGGTTCAATATCACTCCTATTGGAAGTCCGATTAGAAGAGCACTAAACCTAACGAGGCTGGACCCCCACGACGCTTGGCTTCCGATCACCGAGTCGAGAAATGGAAACGCATTCTATGCTGCCTTCCATACGCTTTGCTCCGGGATCGGAATCCAAGCCCTTGTGCTTCCTGTAGCCTTCACCATTCTTGGATGGTAAGTTTATTGAAAGAACATCAACTAGTTTAATGTTGAGTTTTAGTGTGTTTTTGTGATATAGATTTGAAATTGTAGGGCTGGAGGAATAATAAGCTTAACAGTGGCTTTCATATGGCAACTTTATACTTTATATTTGATGGTTCAACTTCATGAATCAACAGAAACTGGGTTGCGTTATAGTAGATATCTTCATCTATTCAGTGCTTCATTTGGTGCGTTTTCTCCATCCATTTTTCTTTCTTTTTTTTTATATTAACTTGACCTCGTATCATAAACCAGCTTATTTTTTGTTTTTGGTTTTTGGTTTTTTGTTTTTTTTTTTTTTAATAAAAAAAAAGAGAGAGATTTGTTTAGCATCTAATTGAGTTTGAGTTTTTGGTTCAATTTTAGAAACTATTTTGAAAATTTGTTAAGAAAATTAAAATAAAATAAAAAAAATTGTTTTTTTTAGAAAGAAAAAAAAAGAAGAAAAGGACGTGTTCATTTGTAGTAAAACAAAATAACTTTTATTTATCAGATAGAAAACTATTGTAAAATAACTTGTTTTTGTTTATATATATATATATATAACTAAAAAAGCTCATCAAAATCTTATTTTTATTTTTTATAACAGAACAAAAATACAACTATCAAACATTATTTTATTTTTAAATTTTAAAAATAGAAAATAAAAAATCATAACCAAACATGTATGACTTTTGTTTCTCAACAACTGAAAACCAAAAAGAGAAAACTAGCATCAAAAACCAAAAAAACAAATTGATATCAAAATCAAAAGATAAATTATTTTAAATGGGAAAATCACTATAAACATTTTCAAATATAATAATAAAAAATCATTCCAATCAATAATTAAAAAAAAAATTGGTTATATATACTCAAACCCTAAACCCTAAACCCTAAAAAAAAATGTCATTTTGTTATAGAAAAAAGAAATGAAAACCCTAATATGATTATAAAAATAGTAAGGCAACATAATCTCAAGAAAATAGTTTCTTAGATTCTTCAATCGACAGTTTAATTCAAGTGGTACCAATGTTTGTTAAAAGTTAAGAGGTCTTTGATCCAAATTTTCCTATTTTATTTGTACTAAAAAAAGTCAACTCTCCAAAGAAATTTAAAATTAACGTGGGATATAATTGACATAAATATATTTATTTCACCAATAAATTTTATTTTGTTCAATACAATATGCTTTTCAACGTCATTTTAAAACATCTATTTTAAAATCTAGGTTTAAAAAGTTAGTAAATTATAGAGTGAGAATTTTGAAACGAAAACTTATGAATTTCGGTAAATTTACTATTAATCAATAGTGATAGTGTGATTGAATAATTTGTGTGTTAATCACTTGTGTTTAGGCAACGGGCTTTCAAGGCTGCTGGCCTTCTTCCCGATCCTATACCTATCAGCGGGGACGTGTGTGGCTCTCATAATCATCGGAGGCTCAACTTCAAAGACATTCTTCCAAATTGTATGCGGAAGTAATTGCAACCCCAATTACTTGACTCCCATTGAGTGGTACTTGGTGTTCACTTGCGCTGCCGTGCTCTTGGCCCAACTCCCAAACTTGAACTCCATAGCTGGCGTGTCCTTGATCGGAGCCATCACCGCAGTCGGCTACTGCACTTTGATTTGGGTGATCTCCGTCGTGAAGGGAAGATTGCCCGGCGTCTCTTATGATCCCATTAAACCCCCAACTCAATTGGAAAGGGCTTTTGCGGCTTTGAATGCTCTTGGAATCGTTGCTTTTGCTTTTAGAGGCCACAATCTCATCCTTGAGATTCAGGTATTAATTAATATACATACTCAAACAATATATATATATATATATATATAACTTCATGAACAATTTAAAATCATGTGGTTTGATTATTATGTTTCTGTTTTCTAGTTTTTGTTTTTCATTTTTTATGGTTTGTGTGTGAACCGTTGTAGGGAACCATGCCATCGAGCGAAAAACACCCATCGAGAGTGCCAATGTGGAGAGGGGTGAAGTTTGCATATTTGGTTGTAGCCACTTGTCTCTTTCCTCTCGCTATTGGAGGCTACTGGGTCTACGGTGTCAAGGTAAAATTAAATGTTTATCAAACAAGTCTTTAATATTTTGTTTCCGACATCAGATTATTTAAGGTTTATTTTAATCTTTCTTTTTCGATGTCAGATTATTTAAGGTTTATTATATTTTGTTTTACTTAATATTCATTTGGTAAGCAATCTAAATTCTAAATTCTGTTTTTGAAAATTATTTTTAAATTTTTTAATACAAATAATATGACATTAATAGAGATAGTACTTTATGTTATATATAAACTCAATTCATTTTTATTATACTAAAATATGTACTATTTTTTAAATATAGAGAAGATAGTCTATATATTGTTTTACCGATAAAAAATAATTTTTATTATTTTTGTTAATATTTTTACCAATTTTGTTATTTAAAACAAATTCTCGAATTATAAAAGAATACTTATATAACTAATTTAACATAAAACACAATCACAAATTAAATAATTATTATTTACGTATAAAATTAGGGGATAACTTTACTTTGATTTATGGATATATTGTCAAAACACGTTTGGAATAATTATTGTTTCATTTGGAATTCAAACTCTAAAATCATGAAATATTTTGATTTTTGGATTGAAAGAAACCCTTAATTTACAAATATATTTCAAAAGATATTTTTTTTAAGAAAATGAAGAGACCATACAAAACTGATACAATATATATATTTCTGACCTATTTCAGAAGAGTTATTCTAAATAAACATGTACTGGAAAAAAAAAAAACTTGCAGATACCAAGTAATGGTGGGATGCTTACAGCTCTATATGCCTACCATAGCCGCGACACGTCTCAGTTCCTCATCGGCTTAACGAGCTTGCTCGTGATAATCAACGCAGTTAGCACGTTCCAAATCTACGGCATGCCTATGTTCGACTCGATCGAAGCATGTTACACAAAGAGGAAGAAGCAAGCATGTCCATGGTGGCTCAGAATCATCTTAAGAACAGTATTCAGCTTCATATGCTTTTTCGTGGCAATTGCGATACCGTTTCTGGGGAGCTTGGCGGGGTTGATCGGCGGCATTGCATTGCCAGTGACATTTGCTTATCCATGTTTCATGTGGTTGAAGATGAAGAAGCCAAAGAAATATGGAATAGTTTGGTGGGTTAATTGGGTTTTGGGAGTTTTGGGGATGGGGCTTAGTTTTGCGATGATTGCAGCTGGGATTTATGTGGTTATTAATACAGGTATTCAAGCTAGTTTCTTTAAGCCTCACTAAAACAAAAATAATTAGAGGATTATTAAGTTTAATTTCCTCTAATGGAATATGGGATATATTATTTTAGGATTATTTGTGTGTTTATATGTATGGTTTTTGAGTTGTTTTGTTCAATGTTTTTTCCATATGTAATAGTTGTAATGTGAAGTGTAATCATACAAGTGTTTTCATTTGTTTAGTTTTTGTGTAGGAGGGATGAGAGATTTATTCAAAGATGAATCAATAATTTTTAGATTTTTATTCTCTGGCCCTAATTTTTAATCTACACGTTTGAGTTTATAAGTGATCGTTCGATAACGTTTTCGTTTTTTATTTTTTGTTTCTTGTTCTTTGTTTCTCATTTTTCGTTTCTTCTCTGTTGAGAGCAAGTGAAATTGAGACTATTTACATGTTAAAAATTAAAATAATATATAAATTTAAATATATAAAAATTTTAAAAATATATAATATAGATATTGGAGAATTATTTTGTAAATAAAAAAATAATAAAGAAAAAGTAAAAATAAAGAAATGGAATGTAACATATGTTTCAAAAAAATTAAATAAAATCGAAAAATGTCAAAAGAAAAATTGTTTTAAGTGAGATTCGAAACTTACAAAAGAAAGAAAATAGTTATAGGCGCCTAATACCGATACACCAAAAGCTTACACTCATTATTTAAAGAAATGGTAAAATAGAAATAGAAACATGAATAAGAAAAACTATTTTTTATTATTTCTCAAATTTTGTTTCTTAAATTCTAGAAACAAGAAACATAGATAGTTATCAAACAAGTTTGTTTCTTAAAAATTGAGAAACATGAACAGAAAACAAGAAACAAAAACGATATCATACGAACCCTAAGTGATAAACATTTTAGGAATCCATGAACTCGATTCAATAATGACTACTAGTCTTAAGAGTAGCATAGCTCAACAAATTAAGACATATGTCTTTCAACGACACTCCCATTTACCATGATGGTAGCCCACTCCATGTTTCGGTCTCCCATTACAATAGTTGAAGTTCTACTCAATTATTAATTATAACCCTCAATTAGTTACAATAAAAACAATTTAAAAAACTTCATCTTCTCTACAACGTTTACTATTCAATAACCAGCCTCTCCCCTCGCATTTGCAACTCAGACAAAATTGATATATTCTACGAACATAGCTTAATTGGATAAAACGTTTCATAATCTTTTTCTTTCAAATCGCAAGATAATTTTCTAAGAACTATGATCTTGGTCAATCTTGTTATTCATTCAAACCAATATATTTTCAATACTGATTGAATGAATGAACAGTAACATTCACTAAGATCATATTTGAAGGGGAAGAAAAAAAAATAGACTATTTCAAAAGCTTAGATACAAACAAGAAGAGATGACAAAAAAAAAAATCATAATATTTGAAATAATTACATAATAATTATAAAATCACACCCAAAATTTGTGGAAAATAAAAATGTCCAAAATTAGAGTTCAATTATAAGTGCAAGAATTGTTGAAAGAGTGAGATTTTGCAAGTCTCTTGGAGCTAAGAGTGATAGGACATGTAATTGTTGTATGAAATGTAGACTTCACCAACCTCCCTAGAATGTAAGCTCTTGACCTCACACCCACCGTGAGGTTTAGCGATACCTCGACCCCAACCCCGTCCTGTCGTTGGTCTCGCCAATTCCCTATAGCTGAGATCCCGCCGTAGAGCGGGACCTGATGCCCTGCCACCGATGTCACCACCCTCCGAGAGCTTTGTCTTTTTTGGTAGAACTCCTCCATCTAAGGATCATATTTTCCATATTTGGTTTAGGGTTAACTCAATCTTGTGACAATTATTTGCATCCCACACACCAATGTTTGTTCAAGTATAGGACAAGACAAAAACCCATGGCTTTTGATTTACATGTAGTTTTGGTAACTATAGTCTGTCCTATTATATAGTTCATTATTGTGTCACATGACAAATATTGATATTTTATGCCTCAATTGTGTCATAATATATCAATATTTGTCATAATTTCATGAATGTTGAGACAATTATATTATCCTATTATATTTTGTTGACAAATAAATTTATGACATATTAATTAATTACAGTTAGGTAAATGGTCACTATAGTTTGAAACTTTGTACTAAGACCTTAATTTCTAACCTATTTATTATTTTCATTTGCTCCATTGCCAATTAATTATTTCAAATTTCTTATTTAGTCCCTTTTAACCTTAAAAAGATTAATCATTCTAATCTTTTCCCTAACCATTTTATTACCTAACAACTCTACCCAATTTAATATGTCTTACCTAACTTGAACATAGTTGTTGATTTTTCATAAATGGATACTAAATTAACCATATTATTTCAATTACTTTCGTGTTATATTAAATGAGACAATTACAAAATATAGTAATTATATTCAAAATATTTATAAGTATGGAAAAAAAACTATTTTTTCAAGTTATTTCTATTCCATGTAAATTTTAAATAATCGTGCTAGTTTTGAATAAATTAATATATGAGAAATTGTTATGAATAGAAGAAAAAAATTGAAACTATTTTTACATATAGCAAAAAAAAAAAAAATTAAATGCACTACAGAGAATTGAATAGATTTTGCTATATTAGTATTTTTTTTTTCTTTGCTATATTTGAAAATGTCTTTTAATATAATTAAATCAATCAAATGTATTTTGTCCAATTAAGGCCCCATTTGATTCGTGGTTGATTTTCGTTTTTATGTTTTTAAAAACAAAAATACAAAGAAAATAATTAAAACGTGTTTGTATACATGTTTTTTGAAACAATTTCTAAAAACAATACTCAAAATAGTCTATTTTCGTAAACAATAAATTATCGTTTTCTTTGTTTTAGAAATTGTTAAAATAAAATATACTATTATAAAAATAAGAATTAGGGCCTGAGATTCTCCCACAATTTTTTATCCGAGAAATTAAGGCTAAACCCAGGTTTAATATAAACTTAAATGTCCAAAATGCGGGACCACCAGGACCAAATAAAACGAAATTAATACATTACTATTTTTATAAAAATGTGAAAAGAAAAATAAAAAGTGAAATTTCCGAAAATGAGGATTTATTTAATTCCAACGGGAAAATGACAAAAAAAAGGAGGGTATGGAAAAAGAGTTACAAGTGTTCAGGTTTTCAGACACTTGATTGCGAGTGGTAATCCTTCCCAACTCCCAATGTCTGAAAAGTCTCAACCCTCCTGCCCTAAATAAAATTAATTTAAAAAAAAAAAAGAAAAAAAAAACTATTTTTTGTAATTTCTGATATTGGAACCCTTTTTTGTAATTATTCAAAATCTGAGGACCAAAACACCTAAATAAAACAAACCAAATGGGTTATATTAATCTAATAATGCGACGCTTCCAACGTGCTTACCATGCCTTAACTTTTTCTAATTATCCATTTATTTAATCCATCTTTAGTTCCTATATTTTGAAGTAATTAGAGGGCGTAATTAAGAAAATAGAGTTATAGGAGAGTAAAAAAAAAAAGGGGGGGGGGGGGGGGTACACTACCTGACCAGACACAATTTGGAGCTGGAAATAATGGAGCTGAAATGGAGTGGAGCTGACGTGGACACCGAAAAACGTGGCAGGATTTCTGTAGCTAATCCTGACCGTTGAATTTAATGACATCAGATCTGTTGCCACACCCCCCGGATCACTCCCTGCTTGTACGTTAAACTTCGAGAACACCATACTCTGTCAAATTCAAATTCAAATTAAATTAAATTAAAAAAATCAATTTGGTTATTTAAATTTATTAATATTAACAATTTCCGCCTTTTTATGTCATAAACTCCCAATTATTAATTAATTAATCGCGTTTACATCCCCATCCTATTCTATCTTTAATTAGTTAGACTCATTCTTTCTGACACTAATTAATTTAAAGACCAAATAAACTATTCCTTCATTCATGTCAAAAACAAATATTTGATTAATAATAAATAAATAAAAAGAAAATTTCAAATAATACACATAAAAGAAAACAAAGGAAAAGGAAGAATGAATTACCTGTATATTGATTTGAGGTTGGAAGGATTTGCTAGCGCCCCAAAGGATGAGGGAAAAGACAGTAAAAAGAAGAAGAAAAAACAAGAACAAAATCAAGTACAGTCGAAACTTCCGATTCCATTTCGAATCACCATCTTCGTTTTCCTCTTCCTCATCCTCTTCCTCCTCATCATCTGAACCCTCAGCAAGGTGAAGCTTTCTCCAAGCCGACACATTCCCATTACGATTTTGGTTGTTCTTAAGCGAAGCAGAGAATCGTGAAGTTGATGACTCACGAGAATGGTGGATTGGAGAAGCGTGGTAAAAATGGTGCGGTGGTGAACCCATGGGGCTCGACCCGTAAGACATTTTCTCCACATCATGGTTAGACGGGCTCTGCACGTAGTACAGTGGCCGCCGCGGCGATCGCGCCGGCGAGGATTGGTCCACGCTCGTGACTTCCGAGTACGATTTGGCGTGCATTGCTGTGAGGAAGAAGAAACAGGGGAAGGAACAGATGAAAGAGTCTTCTGTTTTTTGTTGAATAAAAGGAAAAATGGAAGGGGAAAGAAAGGGTTTTATCTATTTATTTATTTATTTATGGATGTCACGCGCTTTAGATAAGCGCGTGAGGAGAGTTTAGGGGGAGTTTCCTTGGGGGAATGCAAGAATGTTTTATATGTCTCTCTTTGTTAATTAACAATTTAAGGTTGCCAACTCAGCTTTCTAACATACACTTCGCCAAAAAAGTCCACATGGACTCATTTGTATTTTTCATTTTATGTATTCATTTTCAATCGAATATGATTGGATCTTTTCGTTTTAGGTTTTTCTTAAATCATCGATTGATCTAAAAGCTTAAGTTAATGAATGAAAGTAAATTTAATTATGTATCATCTAATACTTTCTATTATATTTCTCAAATTTATCTCTAGTTTTCGTGAAAGCTACAGTTTAGTCAATATTGACCTGCCAGTAGCATAAATTGCATTGTTTTTCAATTTAAAAGGAAGGAAATTGAGTATCCATGGATGGTATGTCTCTCTAGAAACTAAAAAATGTTTTTCGCTATTGTTTGAAGAATTGAACTCAAGTACTTTACTACATGATTATTGGAAAAATGTTTAATCATAACTTGAGTTATATGATCACAAACCTCAACATATGCAAACATAGAATAAACCTCAAATTGTGTGTATATATATATATATACATATGTCAATAAACCTCAGCACCTATCGGTGATATCTTCTAATTTGAGAAATTTGGAAAGAAGCGTCAAAAATGGTAGATGCACGTGAGGTTTTTAATCTTTTACTAATTGTTGTGTCATATATGCAATTATTTTATCCGTGTGCTATATTTTCTTTTTTTATTTATTTAAATGTGATTTATGCAAGTGGTCCACACTTAAAGCCTCGGAATTCAAAGAAATGAAATTCTAGGTTGATTTTGATGGGTTCACAAAGTCAATCTATGAATATTTAAAATTAGAAATTACAATCCATGGGTTAAAGGAAATTGGAGGGGGGCGGCCGGCCGGCTTGAGGTCAAGGGTTTGTTGGGAGGTGTTAAGTTGTAGATTGACATATTTGCTTCTTCATTTTCAGCAACTTCATATTTCAAACACTTTCAAATTTCATTCGGTAATTAATTAATTTTTGTCTTCATTTTCCTTCGTAAAAGATTCCTTTCTATTAATTCGTACACACACGCGCGCATACACACAGATACATTCTAATTTCTTAACTCATGTTTTGGTTATGGTTGAAAATAGGGTTATTATGGAAAAAAAAACTTACTGATGCATTATCTTAGCATAGTATCATAAATTTATTCATTCGAGCATAGTTCATGCTTTGAAATTCATTCGAGCATAGTTCATGCTTTGAACAACTAAGTACGGATGTTTAAAGAAGTGTGGTGTCTTTGCTTTGTAATATGAATCGTTCTTTCTTTTCACATGGACATAACTTAGATACGGTTAGTGAACCATATAAATGTTTATGTTCAGTCTTTACATCAATTACTATTTCAAAAGTTAATAGTTTGGTTTCCATCTTATAGATCTTGAACTTAAAAAGAAATAGTCAGATCATAAATCTATTTAAGTTGAATTAGTTTCTTGCATTCATGTATAGTTATTTTGGATCAAAACAATATATATTTTAATTTTATGTTATAATTCCTATTAAGTAAGGTTATCCATTTTCTAGTAGCTAAATGTTTTATATTTTATCTAGCTAAGATATTGTAATTTAAATCTCAAATAAATAGTTCATTCAAACTCTCACTCTCACATTTGATTTGATAAACATTTTAGGAATAGTTTACGAATGCTTAGATGCATCTCCTGATGTAGTAATTAACTTATGAATACACACTCGAGTAGATTGAACAAAGATGAATGCAAAGATACATTCGAGTATTTTTATGGTCTTGTTGCTCTATTACCTACATTTTACAAATGTTTTAAAACACCAATCACATTTGAAAATTGAGTACGTAGCATTTTTTTTTTAAATGTGAAAGTTTATCAAAAAATAGTTGCAAATATAACAATTAAATTCAAATTATTAGCATATATAACAACATTTTAAATATATATTGATCTTTACTTATGGACAAGTCTGTCCATCGTTTATACATTTTGCTATGTTTGTAATTTTTTTTAGATGATGTTATACATTTTAAATTCGTAAAAATCTAAAATCCACCACCCAAATGATGACATTTTACTTTTTTAAAAAAATAAATTTGATCGAAATATCCAAACAAATCCACCCGCAATCCAGTAGTAAAATGACACGTTCGAAAGAGGGTATATATATCAATCACTTTTTTTTTTTTTTTAAAGATTTTTCCAATATTGAAAAAAAAATCTCTAGTTTAAATACATACTTGGAGGGGGGAAAGGCTTTGTCAAAGGGCACTACCATTACTGGATTGGGCCTGAGGTTGGGTTTGGGCCTGGGCCTTCTCAAACTCGTTTATCAAATCAGGATCCACATTATCCAAAGGCTCCCACGTGGCATCTTGTATATCCGTCCATTTGACAAGATACTCCATCTTCCCATCATCCCCAACTCTTTTTCCGACCACCGCCTCCGCCACCGCATATTCCAATCCTGCTTCAAAATCCGCCACCAAATCCTCCGCAATCAACCCCACTTTCACCCACTCATTATCCTCTCCATCTTTCCATTTCACTAAATACTCCAAATTCTCCCCTTTCCCTCTCTTCTCCAACAATGCCTCCACCTCCACATACTCATAAACCACCTTCTCCATCGCTCCGATCACCCTCTCCAAACCCACTCTCCTCATAAACTGAACCCTCGGCGTCGCTTTCAGTATCTCCTTAGCTAACTGCAGCGCCGTCCGTCCCTTCTCATCTTCTATCTCCGGATCCGCCCCTAATTCCACCAACAACTCCACCGTCTCTGGTTTCACATACCCAGCCGCCATATGCAACGCTGTAAAGCCACCGCTGTTATCACGGTGGTTAAGATTCACACCGGCTTCCGCCAATATTCTCACACATTCCACAGACTCAAGTCCAGAAACAAACAGAAGAGCGGTTCTCCCATCTTCATCCACCGCATCGAAATCGCGTTCATCACCAGAATCTATAAGCGATTTGAGAGCGGATTGATCGGCTTTCTTAGCGGCGGTCCACCAGGGAGTTTCGTACTCGGCTACAACATCTTTAGCGATGAAATCAGAAGGAACCCATGAAGGGGAATGCCCATCTTTCCATTTAATTAGATACTCCATTCCAGTAGCGTCGGGCAGAGCACGGCTTCCGATGATGCCATCGACTTCGCCGTAGGATTCGTCGTCTTCTGGTTTGTGGGTTTGTTGGGCGATGATGGGTTGATCGCTTTGAACGGCGTAAGGGGTGAAGTGGGTGAAGTTGCGGCGGAGATTGAGATGGGGGATTGGAGAGGGGAAAGGGAGAGGGGGTTTAGGGGGAAGTTTAAGGCGAGAGAGAGATTGATTGAGGAAGACGGCGTCCATGGAGGAAGGTGGGGATGTGGTTGTGAAGAAGGAGGAGGAGGAGGAGGAGGAGGAGAGGGGAAGTGGAAGAAGGGGTTGGAGAGGGGCGAAACGGTGTCGTTTTGGGGAAGGTGGGGTATGGAAAATCTAAGATGAGGAAATTATGGATAAGGAAATGGATGGAATCCATGGGTGTCATTTTTAGTTAGAGAAATTTCCTATATTTTGTTAGTGTGTTGTTGTTTTTTGTTTATTGCACAGCTCTTAACTTCTTTGAATTGGATTTAGTTTTGACACTTTTTACAACAAAAAAAGAAAAAAATAATAAAATAATCAATTTCTACCACTAATCTAAAAGATCTCCCTAATAAATTTACAAAGGATTGTTTCTTGCTGCACCATGAAATAGCACCTGAACCTATATTGAAACAACATCCTGTGGTGGAACGTCTCTTATTGACGGTGTCAAACCAATTTGCATCAACAAAACTATTTAAAACAAAAGATGTAGCTTGTTTATACAACAAGCCACAACATCGTCTGCCCTGCCCTTCACAAGTTCAAAGGAAGGCTCCATAGGGGTTGTCATTGGTTTTGATGTATTTATGTCGAAATGATCCAATAAGCTCATTCAACCTCCATAAGATCTTTCAACCTCCAAGCCAAGAAAACATCTTGCTTCACCCCAAACTCTTCATTTCAAAATAATAGACAAAAGCATCTCGAAGTCTATTAATTTCAACTTCATCATCATTATACCAAGCATGAGGAGCTTGCTTAAGACCATACAAAGCCGCCTTCTTGGGTTGATCAATAATCCAATTTGTATGGTAATCTATACAAACATCATAATGGGTTGATCAATAGCATTTAATTTGTTCAGGTTTGTTACTTTCCTATACAACATTTACTTTTGTTTCTTTAAGACCCACCCAACAATTTGGTCTAATATGATCTGATTTTCCACAACAATAACACACCACCTGCGCTGGACAATCACGACGACCCACTCGACATGCATGACTGTTAGCAAAAGATCAATCGACAATGATTTTTATAAAGTTGGACATTTATAATTTTGGACCTCCAAAATGGGTGAACAATATCATTTTCCAAATATAACTTGCAAAATAGTCCCATTTATGGTGTATATTTGACAATTGGGCCCAATGATGGTGGTGGATGAGGCATCCTTTATTTACATGGTTGTGGGCTATTTAGGTAGGCCCAGCCCATGATCTACCAATAACTTTGCAATGGAAGGAAGGTTAGTTTCTCAAATCTAATGGAAACTGACGCTTAGAGCCCAAGTCCAATTACAATCCCAATTGCAAGAGCATTCTCTCTAAACTTTTACACTACTCATACCTTTTAATCACATTTGTAAACTAGATAATGCTGAAAGAAATTTAGCTATCATAAGTTTAACGTGTCTTTAACTGAGACAATTTGAAACCAAAGACATAGACTCCTTTGACTGTATCTAGAGTCTAAGACATCCTTGAACTTTTCTGATGTGGGGCAATTGCACTGTATATAATATTTTCTAAAAAACTTAACAAGATGTTCTTTGCATGAAAGAAAGAGGCAGATATTTTCTTCATTTGCCTGTGGAAATGAAGAAAAAAGGGCATTCTTTATTTGTTTGTCGTATTCTCATAAAAAAATGTTCGTCGATATGATAATCAGAGAGAAGATAGAGATGAATGTATATGCGAATGAAATGTGTTATTTTCATCGATATTCTTCATATGTTCACGAGTACAATATTGACTTGAGAGATTTATCGCTCATTATATCTAGAAAATTTGATTGAATATAAGAAAGGTTAGTTTTTTCTTCCTTCAAATATCCATTGACACATTCTATAGACAATTATCATCCATATTAGACTTCTATAAAATAGTTATTGGCATTTAAAACCTTGGTTAAAATATCCATCATTATATTTAATATTAGGTTAGTATATACTATCAAATGTAATTACTAATTTTTATTTTTTAATATAACAGACATAAAAGCTAACAACTTAAAAGACAAGGGGAATTCAAACGAATAGCTAAGTCCATCCACGAAGAGTAACCTTCAAGTTGCATAGTAAGAAATCTAATTTGTGCCCAGAGTTACATTGACAATTTGCTCATAGAAAACCAACGATAGATTCACTCATATGAATATCCTAAATAATTAACGAAATTTTGAACCTCATTTGCGTGTCTAGCATTCCTCACTAGGAGATTCCAAAAGATTTTGGCACCAATCTCGACCCAAAGAGGGAAGATTCTAAAGGATTTTAGAATTCGTCCCGACCCAAAGGGGAGAGATGTCTCAAGAGCTCTAGAAATAAGCTCAAGCAAGCTCGGAGGCACCTATTAAGGATAGGTGGTTCTTATTCTCCATAGCAAGCATGACTTTTCCATTCTTATTATGACAATGACAACAATGACTTTTACATACGTTGAATGGGGCAATCAAATATTTGATATCGAGTGTTATAGTACAAATTTTATGTCATTTCAACTATTAAGACCGGGTACAATTAACCGCTTGTTATTCTAGAATCACCGTGAATTATGACTCAATAATTATTTATTTAATAGTGTGGTGTTGGTATAGATGAACTTGTCTAAATTTGGACAATATTTTGGCTTTCTACTCAATATTTCCAAGGTAGCAAAGCTCATTAATTTGAGATCCATTCAATGTCTCTCTCTCAAGGCAATTTGTTTAATTAAAAAAGAAAATTATAAAAGAAAGAAAATAGAAGAATTATGGTTCCCATTTTGTAATAAAATCCAACTCAATTGTTCCACTAATGACTTCAAACTATGGCTATTCACTTGTTTTCAACTAAAAAATTAGCATGCCAAGCTGATCTTCCAAATAAATTAAATTCCACTCTTTTTAAAAAAGATTAAATCAGTCTTTTTCAATCAATATTATTAAATAAGCTCACTTCAATTTTTTCTTTTTTAGTTTAGAAATTCAAATCTCTAACCTTATTTGATTAGATATTAATTTTTAGTTTTTTTTTTATAAAAAAAATTAGCCTACAAGTTATACATTTTCCTTTGTACGTACCACCATTTTTACCCGCCTAAATGTTGTATGATACACTTTCTTAAAATATAAGTTTTGTAATTGTCTGTTTATTTTATTGCGAAGTGAAATGGCATAATCATTTCTATTGTTCACGCGTGTGGATACTCGACTCTTACAACTGTTTACTATTATGTGATTCATTGATGCAATTCACATTTTTCCTTTTGTTAAGAAACACCGACTCAAAAATAGTAAGTAAATAAAAGAAAAATTAATGAATAACGAAAGCAAGCAACTAATGAGATCAAGAGGTGAATATCAAACACATACGACATCAACGAATCAATTTCTACAGTAGTTTTGAAAGAGCATATCAAATTTATTTTTTATTTGAATTTGATCGAATGGGTCATCGATACAAATTTAAGTCTCAAATACATTGATCAAAGATTTTTTGAATTTAGGTTTAGATCTCACCCCCACCATTTTCATTATTCACTTTGTCAAAAAAAGAAACAAAACATAATCCAACTCAGTTTCATATTCATCAGTTGACTTCCAAAAGAATATGAATATATATATATATAATATAATATAATCGTTTAGGTCTCATGATGGAAACAAAACGACGTTGTATTGAGAGGCAATAACCAAAGGCACGAGAAACTGTTCTGTCTTCTCTACTACACTGGATCATAGCCTTCCGCGTTTCCATCTTGACCGTTCATCTAATCTCTGCGGCCCCACATTCTAAAAATATAATCATCGCCGTCGGATTGTTCACACTGACAATTGGGCCCAGCTGGAAAGCCGTGTTTTTTTTTTTTTTTTTTTTTTTTCTTTTTCAGCACATGGAAATTCCGTGTGTCGCGTCAGAATTCACGGGGATTTCCACCGTTATCATCTACCCATTTGACGGCTCAACCAAACGCGCCTTTACAATTCATTTTTAGAAAAAATATACATCTTTTTTCTAACTTCCCATTAATTCTTATAATTTCAAATAACGATTCTTTTCCAATATTTTTAAATATACTTCAAATATTATATTTTATTCATTTTTTTTAAAATTAATTAACTCACATTAACGTTTAGAGTCGTAAATGTGCATTTGTTATAAACTCGAGTTTAACAATCAGTACCTTCAAACTAAACAAAGCTCAAAATTCATAAATAAAAATGTAACAACTTGAAATTTAAGGAATAATAATGAAAATTAGATCTAAATTTTATTGATAAAAAAAAAAAAAGAATTTTCTTTTTCTTTAATATTAAAAGAAAAACAGAAACGAAAGAAAATCGGCGTCCCATTTGCATTGTCGTTTCAATTTGAGAATTAAATTCGCATTCTCTTTCTCTTCAATTAATGTTAATTGTGCTTACGTGGCCCGTTTTTATTGGTTATATATATATTTTCTATTTCGCGCCTTGGACTGACCACCGCTTCCTCTTCCACTAATCACTCTTCATTTTGACTCTCATTTCAAAATCAATATTTATTTATTTTTAAAATTATTTTAACAAATATTTTTTTAGATAAAATGCATCATAATATGTTAAAAAATAAAGAATAAATGTTAAAAGACAATAGACTTAATTTTGTTTTTTGGATAAGTATATATTTTGTCTTTTAATTTTGGATTTAGTTTTTATTTAGTCATTAAGTTTCCATTTGAATTTTGTTTCAATCTGGTCTCTAAATTTCAATATTATATTTTTTAACTTCGATTATTTATTTATCATCTTTAGTGTTAAGGTATGTTAATAAATTTAATACAGTTAAATGAATTATAATTAATTAAAATTCACCTTTTCCATTGTTCTTTAAATTAAATTTAGAATCTTACTTCATAATTACTTTAAATTAATAAACATTAACATCAATGTTTGTAAGTAAGTATTTAATAAACAAATTGAGATTAAAAATGTAAAATATTTCTCCATTTTTTTTTAAAAAAAAAAACTATAAACATTTTTTATTTAAAAAAGTACAAAACTAAAATTAAATAAATTCCGAATCACAAGGACTACGATATATTGTTCAATTTTGAACTCTACGAGATGGTGTCAATGTTAACACTTAACATCCCATTTCAATAAATTATATTGTATCGAAAACTTAGACGAGTGTTACAATTTTTAACAATCGATAAATTTCGGCTCCAAATATTGTTGAGATTCTCAAAATTGATAACATTTTAGAAAGAAAAAGTAAGGTTGAAGTTATCTTTTGTTGAATTATATGAATATCAACAAAATATATATCTATATTTTTTTAATTTAATAAATTTATTCCATGGTTAATTTGTACATTCGTAAACTTATTTTTGTGCAAAGTTTTATCTAATTAAAATTTATGGATTATTAGTTAATGAAAATTAGACTTATTTAACAAAAAAACATATTACATTAAATTTTAGATAATTTTTTTTTGTAATGTGCACATGAAATTAATAAAATTATTAATATTGATGATTTAAATATCATTTAGTTGACCTTAAAATGTATTCAGATTTTTAATATCAGATCTGAAATGTATAATTTAAAATAACAAAAAATTGAATAAAAAAATTGAATTTATTTGTTAGCATGTGAGGGTCAAAATCAAAATAAGATTAAATAAATTCCATGCACAGTCTAGAATATGACTTCTAAATTTATTTAAAACTCAATTGTTTTAATTTTAATTATTTTCAAATCATGCTTTTAACTGTTGACTTATTGATGTTCAATTTGTTAATTTTATTTTTCAATTTTCAGTTTTTTAAAAAAAATTTAAGGTTCAATATATATAGATTCAGAACTAAACTAAAAAGTCGAACTCATATATAAAGAATCAAAATTAACTTAGTTCAATAATAATTGGCATAACATTTTATTCTTAAAATGAAATATCTGAATCTTTCGAACTTCAATTGTTGTATCGGAATCTCTAACAAATTATTATTAAACTAAAAAAATATATTGTAGGTACGTTTTAGATGTTTAAATTTCACTCTTATACTTATTGAAATAATTAAAGAAAATTAAATTTGAAAATTACTTATTAGCTAATCAATAAATTCAATAAAAATACAACAAACAAAACTCAAGATTAATAATGTGGAAAAGGAAAAAAAATAGAAAAAATATAATACCAAATTAAAAGAAAAAAATTAAGTTATACATTCCTTAAAGATATTCAACACAGCTATTAATTTAAAAGTTTATTATAGTAAATTTATAGTTTAACACTTTAACTTTTCTTTTTCTTTCTCCAAAAAAGAGAGATAGAAAATGACTTCTATTTATTATTTTTATTTATTTTGCTAATTATAAAAATATATCTAAACTTTTTCATTAAATTTTTTTAAAAAAACTATATTCCTTTCAAAAAGTTGTAATATTAACCTATTTTCAAAACTACACCTTTGGAGCAAAAGTCAATTAGAATGTTGGACGAGAACTTAGGCATAAGATGATGCGACCGTGATTAGAAGTTAAAAATGGAGAAATTTAAATCATTTAAATATATAATTGAAAGTTCAAAATCTCAACCGCACTAAATTCACTGTAATGTCATGAGTTTAGGAGAGGGACATGAATTGATCGATATCACATCTGAATGAGAAGATCCTAAGCACATGGAAATAAAGTTAAGAAAGACTTAAAAGAATTGAAAGTTATTACCTACACTAACAAGGTGCACCTTTCTTTTCAGTAGCTCAGTCATATGAACTCCAAAGTTAAGCGTGTTGAGCCTGGAACAATTCCATGTTAGATGACCTTTTGAGAATTTTCTTAGGATGCATGTGAGTGAGAACAAAATATGCTGAAATGACTCGTGTTGGATTTGTGTGTATAACTTTCACTATAATAAGCTTTTAAGACAAGCAGAGATAATGTTGCCAAGTTGCAGAGGAAGCAAGAAAATGTCGGGGTTGTTATTTGTCGAATCCGAATTTCGAACCCTAAACCTGAGACATTACATTCACTTTGTCTAAAGAAGATTGTAAATTTAAAGAAATGCAAATCAAGAAAAAGAAAAAGAAAAGGGAGAGTTTAAAAAATTAGATACAAGATTGAAAATTTAGAAAACTTATGAAACACTCAAATATCTTCTCATATCTTTTAAACGATTAAAAAAATTGTTAGGAATAATATGTTGGACACTTTAAAAAGTA
The DNA here is from genome assembly GCA_037974625.1 of Cucumis cinereus. NCBI lineage: Eukaryota > Viridiplantae > Streptophyta > Magnoliopsida > Cucurbitales > Cucurbitaceae > Cucumis > Cucumis cinereus. Next base: position 8,774,563 of record JBBPDJ010000001.1, read on the forward strand.
GGAATAAATATGGATTCAAAACCAAAGTACAATTATTCTTCAAAATTTGGAGACATAAAAGTACGAGTGCTACAAAAAAAAAAAAAAAAAACCCAAATCGACTCATCGGTTTGTTTTGAGTCCTTAATATAAAATTAGACATACTGATTTTGATTTGAAAAAAACCCAAAAAGTATTGGTTCGACTTAATTTTTTACTAGACAAACTAATCGAAATCGAACCAACCAAAAAGACATATTTACCCTTCCAAATTCACTCTATTTTAAGTTTCTTTTAGTATTTTAATTATTACTAAACATATATCCTTATTGTTTAGAAAAAGACTCATTTATTATAAAGAGTGCATGTTTCTTATTTTAAAAAAATGTCCAGAAAAAATTTTCAATTTCAATCCATAAAAAAGAAAAGGTAAACCCAATTTTAATTTCAAAATAACCAATCCAAATAAAAAAAATTAAAATAAAAGAAATAATTTTAAATGATAAAACTTCTTAAAATATTTACAAATATGGCAACATATCATTATCTATTTGTGATAGACACGTGTCTATCACGATACAATAGACACAAATGGTAGTCTATTTTGGTATATGACGATCAATCATAAAATGATTGTAATATTTTGTTGTAATATTCCTAAAAATTCAAAAAAAAAAAAACCATTAATCAACTGAACCAAATAAAAATAAAGACAATTATAATGGGTAACAATTCTAGAAATAATAATTAAGTATATAACAACATTTTAAAAAAATTACAAATATAGCAAAATCTAGACTAATATTTGTAACATGATCTATCAGTGATATATTGATTAGTTTAGTTTGATTTTTGATTAACCTAAACCCGACAAACATTCGAATAGATCACTTTCACTTGTAAAAAGTAATTTTTTTTTAAAAAAATTAATTTATTTATAAAAGAAAAGGGAGAGGGAAAATGAGTTGTAAAAGCAAAGTTGGATGTATTAGTTTGAAAATTAGAATAATTAAAAAGAAAAAATTAAAATGGAAATGAAAGCAAACAGTTAAACCTTTGCTGTAAGGAGTAATGACCACACCGCGTCTAGTCTCTATACTCCAAACTCCAACTTCCTCTCTCTTTCTCATTTCCATATTTTTTTAATAAATAATAATAATAATAATAATAATAAACAAATTAAAATAATAATACATATAAAATTATTCTCCTCCTCCTCCTTCTTCTTCCTTCTTCTTCTTCTTCTTCATTCTTTAAATACACCATTTGCTTTCTAAATCCCAACTTCCCCCATCTCTCTCTCATTCCCCAAGTTTAGTAATGGCACAAACATCACCTACATCATGGGGTTCTTTCAGTGTCGCTTTCGTCTTGGGTTTGCTAGTCAACATTGCATTTGCTGATAACCCTTACAGATTCTTCGATTGGAATGTCACCTACGGCGATATCTACCCTCTCGGCGTTCGCCAACAGGTTCCACATTCATTTCTGTTTTCATACCTAGCTTAAGCTTTTGAGCTCTTGAGTTTAGCAATGATTTTCATTAATGGAATTTGTTGGATGCTGCTGCAGGGGATATTGATAAATGGGCAGTTTCCAGGTCCGGATATTTACGCGGTTACGAATGATAATATTTACGTCAATGTTCATAACAGTCTGCCGGAGCCATTTCTTCTGTCTTGGTTTGTGCTTTTTCTTTCTTTCACACTTTCTCTTTTTCAGTTGTGGGAATAGTTTTGTGATGAAGAAAGGAATGTCCTTTTTTGGTATTATTATTTTAACAAAACTTCACTGTCGTAATGACCCAAAAACTTCCTTAATTAACGTACCTATTCAATTAAGCTTAAGCTTACGTTGTGTTTGGTCTCTTAACTTTCAATTTTGACTAAGTTGTTTCGGAGTTATAGGAATGTTTAATTATTATAAATGTAAATATTAAAGCATTCTATGCTTTTAATTTTTTAATTTATGTTTAGCAGATTGTAAAATTTAAAAAGATATCATAAAAAATTGATAGTAAAACAAAAATAAAAAATATTGGTAATATATATATATATATATTTCAATAATGAATAGTAGTAATATTTTAGAGATATGAAAAATATTTGTTTAATAAAAATATTATAGAGAAACAAAGCTGTGGAATTCATATGGATAATTTCTAAAGAAAATAAAGTAATATTTGGGATGTTTTAAAAGTTGTTTTTTTTCTTCAAAGTTTAAACTGACCGATCGAGCTATCAATAGTTGGTTTGTACTTTTTCGTAGTTAGAGTATTCAAAGTCGTCGAAAAATTGATTCTGATCCATCGATGCTCACCCTCAAACGACACGTGGAAAAAGAATAAAATGCAATTTCAACTTTAAACTCCAAAGTCACCTTAAAGCTTTATTTAATTTTGGTTGCGGAAAACGTAACCCAAGGGATGGAGGGACCTGATCAACACTAATAAAGAAAAAAAATAAAAAATAAAAAAACAAAATAGAAAAGACTAGTTGGACTTTAGGCCCATTAAACTTGAGCCTACTGTTTCGGCCCATTAAAATCAACCTTTCTTTTGTGAATTAAACGTAGGAATGGAGTTCAGCAGAGGAAGAATTCTTACCAAGACGGAGTGTACGGAACAACATGCCCAATTCCGCCGGGCCAGAACTTTACCTACCGGATTCAGGTGAAGGATCAGATCGGAACTTACTTCTATTTTCCTTCTCTTGCATTCCACAAAGCCGCCGGTGGATTTGGAAGTATAAGAGTTCTCAGCCGCCCCCTCATTCCTGTCCCTTTCCCGGAGCCGGCCGCCGATTACACCCTCCTTATCGGCGACTGGTACACCGCCAATCACACGGTAACTAACGATTCAGCTTTACAGTGTATTGGTTTCACACAAGTTTGGATGGTTTTATGATATTTGTTTGTTGTGTTGTTGTTTGTTTTGATCAGACATTGAAGACCATTCTGGATCGTGGTCACAAACTCCCTCTCCCTAATGGCATTGTTATCAATGGCCGTGGTCCGAACGCTACTACTTTCACTGTTGAAAAGGGTAATTTGAGATTTGGATTTTGGACTGATTTTCGATTGGAATGGAATCATTTGAAGTGAAAATTTTTGGGTTATTTATTTTTTGTTTTTGTTTTTGTTGTTGCAGGTAAGACTTACAGGTTTAGAATAACGAATGTGGGGCTTCAGCATTCGCTGAATTTCAGGGTTCAAGATCATGAGCTGAAGCTTGTTGAAGTTGAAGGCACTCATACGATGCAGAATACTTATTCATCCCTTGATGTTCATGTGGGTCAATCTTATTCTGTGCTCATCACTGCGGATCAGCCGTCCCGTGATTTCTATATCGCTGTTACGACACGGTTTACTCCCAAGGTCCTCACCTCCACTGCCATTCTTCATTACAGCGACTCCACCACCTCTGTGGCTGGTCCAATTCCTGGTGGACCAACTGAAGTCGAGTGGTCTATTAACCAGGCTCGTTCCATCAGGTATTGTTCATTGCTGTGGACACTTTTACTTGTTGCAATTATATCATGAAATCAATATGTTGACTGCTGTGCTAGATCAATCCTTAGCAATATGTTGCTTATATGTTTGCTTTGTTTGTTTTTAGGACTAATCTCACTGCGAGTGGGCCGAGACCAAATCCACAGGGCTCGTATCACTATGGTCTGATTAATATTTCCAGGACTATCAAGCTGGAGAGTTCAGCAGCTCTTGTCAATCGCAAGCAGAGATATGCTGTTAACAGTGTGTCCTTCATTCCTGCTGACACACCTCTTAAGCTTGCAGATTACTTTGGTATTGATGGAGTTTTTCGCATTGGAAGTATCCCAGATTTTCCTTCTGGGAAGACAATGTACCTTGATACCTCAGTCATGGGTGCTGATTATAGAGCCTTTATTGAGATTGTTTTCCAGAACCACGAGAACATCGTACAGAGTTGGCATATTAATGGATACTCCTTCTGGGTTGTTGGGTAAGAACCATTTAATTATTAAACCAAGGAATGCATGCCGCAAGAATAGTCAAATTTATATTGTTTTTGCTAATTCATGATAATGTCTTGTTATATTGTCTGAGTGAACTTCACTATATGCATTTTAAGCTAATATTCCATAAATGAATCAACATTGATTTATTGTTGCAGAATGGATGGAGGAGTTTGGACACCCGCTAGCAGAGAACAATACAATCTCCGAGATGCAGTTTCGCGGTGTACCACTCAGGTATATTATCGTCTTTTTCTTGCCGAGAAATTTCTGAAGTTAATGGAATTCACATCCATCAAGTTCAGTATAAAACCTGATCGGAACGTTAAAGTAATGAAATTTTTACTGGTCATTTGTAGGTATACCCAAAGTCATGGACTGCCATTTATATGTCACTTGACAATGTTGGAATGTGGAACATAAGGTCAGAGTTTTGGGCAAGACAATACCTTGGGCAACAATTTTATCTTAGAGTTTACACACCAGTTAAGTCCTTCAGGGATGAGTACAATGTTCCAGATAATGCTCTCCTTTGTGGGAAGGCTGATGGCAAAAGCACAGCTTCTCCATAAATAAGTGCTGTCATGATGCACAACACATTCTTTCAGTTGAGCTCTGGGTTTGCAAAAATCCCATTTGCACCCATCTCCAGTATTTTTCTTAGCACGTTTATCGGCGTTTTCTTCATCTTCTTGTATTTTGCTTTCTTCCTCTGGTTTAATGTTGCTACAGATTAACAATGAATTATGCAGTAGAAAGAGAAAGGAGAGGAATATTCTGCTGTGATGCTAACCTGTTTACAAATTATAACGATCTGGAAAATTTCAGCCAAGTTTTCCCTCTTCTTCGTTGCTGCATACTTTTGTTGTAATTTGAACAAAAAATGAGAGGAAGAAAGAGGCAAAAAGAAAAATGTATTAGCGAGAAAGATAGAAATTTTAGTAGTTTTTTTCCTTAAAGAAGTTGCTCGTAAATTAGTGTGAATTATTGTACCTCAATAAGAAACAGCGTTCGATATTCTTTAATCATTATTTATTTTAAAGATCAGCCAGGTTCCACTTTGTTCTTCTTCTTCTTCTCTCTCTCTCTCTCTTTAAGTTATTGTTTGGTTGTTATGTGTTCAAATTCTACTGTAATTTTCATTCACATGTGCTCATTCTAATCTAGGTGGAGAGTAGAAGTAAATAGGCCATGGCAATCAAACTAGGCAATCAGTTAATGATGAGTTTTGTAGTTTACAACTTTTGTTGAATTCTCTTATTTGATACATTTACAAAGCCAAGTGATGAGAAAAGAATTATATCTTACTGAGTTATCCCTAACAGTGGATTCATACCATTCATGTGTTAGTATTCATAATTTGCTTAATCATGTGACATTTAAGTTATCAGAAAATCCATAGTTCTGTTCTGTTTTGGTTGTATCTTGCAGAGCTGATTCTTCATTTTTCCATAATCCCTTCTCAGCTTTGGGAGTTAGCACACTTAGAAGATCCTCTTTTCCCCTTTGCATTTTCTTCAAGTACTCTGGTTCTTCAAATAGCTTCACTATCTGCATTTTGTTCTATCACAAGGTTAGCTCTGACATATTGAAATTTTAGTGCAGGGAAAGAAACTTCTTACAGTTTCCATTGTTGGTCGTCTCGATGACGAGTGCAAGAGGCAGAGGCGGGCGATAATCATCATCATTTCCATCACATCATGGTTATAATCTTCCTTCAAATATGGATCAATTAAATGTTCTGCTAAGTTACAGCTTAGTAGGGACCTTGCCTGTGGATCGGCACGATAAAATATCATAAATATTAAGCCGATAAGGAAATGCTGTACTAAAAGTTACCCTAAACGTTCGGTTGTTTGTTTTCTTACCCAGAAAACTAAGCTTCTACGGTTAGTCGGTTCTGTCTGAACTGCAAGTTTCCCAGTGATGAGTTCCAAAAGCACGACGCCGTAGGAATAAACATCGACTTTCTCGTTTACTTTTCCAAACATCAAGTACTCTGGGGCTAAGTAACTGAACTTCCCAATGTCAACTTGTGTTGAGTCCTCTTGAACTGCTGGAAGTACCATTGCTTCTCCAAAGTTTGATAACTGAAAATGTGAGAAGTTACATAACATATTGCAGAGAGCAAAAATACAAACTAAAGCGTGATGGGAACTGACTTGTGGTTGGCAGTGATCAGAGAGCAGAATATTGGATGATTTTATGTTTCTATGAATGATTGGAGGGCTGCAAGAATGATGAAGATACTTCAATGCCTTCGCGACCCCGATCGCAACTTTCACTCTATCAGTCCATTTGAGTTTCTTCAAATTCTGCATCAAATTTCCTTTCAACCGATGATTGTACACTACCGCTCGAATCTCCTCACGGTTACAACAGCCTAGGATCTTAACAATGTTTTCATGCTTCAAGCCAAGCAACATTTCAATCTCCCGAAGTAGATCTTCCGATGAAAACTGTTTGGTTTGGACTTTCACAGCTACAAACTGCCCATCTTCAAGTTTCGCACTATACATTTTAAAGCATGCACCCTCTCCGGTCAGCATCAAAGGGCTGAAGTTCTTGGTTGCAGAAGCAATCTCTTGGGGTGTGAAAAGCCTGATGGAATGCTTCAAATCAAAACGACCGAGCTTCTCCGACACGAATGTGGGAATTTGAACAGCCTTGCTGACATGGGTTGGTCTATTAGATTCTTCTGGTTGTAGTGATGGTAATGGTGAGGAAGAAGAAGAAGATGATTCAGTCAATGGGTTTAGTGAAGGATGGGTTGAAGAAGATGATGATGATGATTCATTGATGATGTTCTTGGGATTGTTTGCTGGTGATGATAGTGGAGGAGGTTTGGAGATTTGCCTTGTGGAGCCTTCTTGAGAAGTGCCCTTCATTTGGATTTGGATATTTCCTTTTTTGTCCATTACTAGAAGGGTACAAGTTGGAGGCAGCCCTTTCAAGCATGTCTTAACAACTGAATCTTTGGGACTGCAAAACTAATTACAACTCATGTGAGGGACTAAAATGCAAATACTTTATTTTCTCACAGCTTTTAATTTTTTATGTCTTCTTCATGGTTTTAAATAAAAAGTTGGATTATTGACTAAATAATAGCACACAAATGAAAAATGAAAAATTGAACTTTTGATCTCAAAAAAAGATTATATGCCAAATGTTCACGTTCATAACTCTATCCAAACTAATATAACTAGAGAAGATCTAAATATATAATTAATGTTCTATTATAATATATGAGTCGATTCAAATTTTTATTCTAAGTCATAATCATATCATTTCAAGTTCCTATTTTTGTCTAAAATTTCAAAGAATTTATATTCTAAGAATAGTTTTGAAACATTTATGAATAGTGCGAGTAATATTACAACTTTGACACAATGTCGAAGGTGTTTTTATAATTTAACATTAGAATTAATATAGTACGGTCTGATGGGTAAAGAGGAAATTAAAAAATTGATTAAATCACAAATTTGATCCTTAAAAATAAAAAGAATTTGGTCTTTATGGTTTGATAGGACCCAAGGAATAGTTTTTTTGGTTTGAAAAGAAAATTTACTAAGAAGAAAAGAATTCTTACCTGGAAGTGGTGGTTCCAAGAATAAGAAGGGATGCAAAATTGAGTCGAACCTGATGAGTTAATTCGGAAATGTAGGATTCTCCTTCACAAATCCTCACTTGAAAATCCACCTACAAAATCAAAATCAAAATCAAAATCAAAACAAACCCACTTCAATTTCCACTAATCAAAACCCAATCCACCATTTTAGACCTGCTTTGATTTGCAAAGATCCTCATGAATATGAAAAGTATTAGGATCAAAATTGTCATTCGGCTCCGAAACATGAACTGCCACCACATTATCCCCTGTTTTGACAACCACCACTAGCATTCGCAGCAGAATCTCTCTACCGGAATTCTCAGCGTTCAGACCCACGACGATCGTCCTCTTCTTCCTCGCCGCCGATTTGGTTCTGACGAGTGACAACATTTCTTTCTTTTGGCGCCGGAGAACTGATTATAAAAAATCCACCACTCTGTTTTTTGAGGAGATTGTATGGATTTGTTTGATAATAATAATGGTTGATTAGTTGAAGTAATGTGATGGTGTTGGCTTAAACAGTTTGAAGGTTAAACAAAACAGTGAAGTGGATTGTTGAAGTAGCTGGAATGTCAATCAAACTTTGGTTCACCCTTCTTCAATGGCCTAACTCCTCCATTTATGACCTACCTTGCCTTCTTTTTCTTTACATGCGTGTGTGTGTATATATATATATTTGTTGTGAAATTAGCCAATTGACTACAAATTGTACATTTTTGTTCTATCTTTACATTTTTTCCCACTAAAATTGCTTGCATACCACATATACAAATGAGTTTATCTAATGATCATCGAGAAGAACCTATATGACAACCAAATGTTGAAGAGTGAGTGATTTTTACAAGATTAGACATTATGAACACAACGTGTACCGAGCGAGTACCTAAAATTGCTTTGACCCCCAAGATGAAGTAGTGAAGGACATGAATCCTTAGATTAATAAGCTTTGGGTACTTACACGTCCTTCACTTGTGAGCCAGATTCATATAATCCCTGTGCCAACAGGAGACAAACGGAAAACAAAGAGAAAAAGTACACAACCACAAGTGAACTGCATCATTAAACAGCATATACAGAGGGCATTAAAACTAGTTGTACAACCTAAATAAAGTTTGCTATTAAAGCTCTATCTTTTTTCTTGTTTTTTAATTCACAAGACGAAAACTTGGATAGTAGAAGGTCCCCACCTTAACATGGGCAGGTAAAGAGTCCACTTAAGTACTTTCTAACAAGAAGCACTTGCATCTGCTCTTGTCATTTAATAGGTGGAGAAAAATCAATTTTTTCATAGCCTCAAGGGCATTAAACACTGCTCAATTGAAGGAAAGCACATTTGGTCCACCAACTTCTTAAATTAGTGTAAACAATTCAACTTCAATAGTAAATATTATTAAAGTCAGAGCATTTATTGAGTAATTTCATCTTTCTATCTTTTTCTACTTTTTACATACTATTTATAATCATCGAGAACCTTCATTTCACAACTTTACACTCTAAACACAAACTTCCAAACTCCAATATATTAATTCCAAACTTATTAACTTCAACTTGAAGCCACATCTAGATTGGGACAATGGCAGCACAATTCTAGTTTGGACAGAGAGCATTGAGCTCTTATTCCTCTCATGTGACTACTAAAATGCAGCCTCTAAACTCACGTACTGAACTTTTTAATCCCTGAGGATAGCTCGAACAAAGTAAATCGAACCATTTCTTAAGACGACCTTAAGGATCCATCATTCATGAACTCTATGCATCAAATGTGAGAGTACATAGCCTAAATGAAAATAACAGAAACCAACGTCACAATATTGATTCTTATTGTACAACACTGGACCCAAAACTATTTATATGCATTTACGAGAGTCCTGTGCCATAATATGCAACAGACAGACGAAAGACCCATTAGTAGCAAACCAAACCAAATATTCCAGGATACAACTGAACTGAAGAAGAACTGGTCAGATTACAAATTTTGACCAAACTTTAGTAAACAGGCTTAATAATCTAGGGAAAACCCGCCTGCCCCATGCCAAAGGACGTGGATCAACTCACTCTGCTGCAACCTACCACAAAACGAAATAAAAAAGCAGGCACCGTTTAAAGAAAGAGTGAAAAACCAGAATAATGTTCTTTAAAATGTTTACACACTAAGCTACCTGATTAAGAGGGTTGTCAGGAGACTTCTTCCACAGCTTCCATATCATGTCTTTATACTGATTGTGGGTAAGACCAGGTTTCTCTTCCTTCAGCCTGGGGAGCTCAGCTTCTTCGAAAGCCTAATTGTCAGAGCAAGAGGAGGATAAAACAAGAACTTTCAGGGTGACACATTGTTTTTTATAGGAAACAGCAGAATGCTCAATAACAAAATCAAAGAGAGCACATCAACCAAATATGAAGAGTTTAGACAAGATACCCCTAATTAGTGTTTAATAAGAAAAAGAGCCAAAAATAGATATATTTTCTTGCTTAAACTGCCTCTCCTTTCCCTCATCTTTCTATTTCAATTTTATCTCCTAAAATGACGTCACTTTTATTGAAGTCACTTCTTCCTTTGATATACTGTGTCATTCCAACAAAACCGTTCTACCTTCCAAGTTCATTCCCAAGACCCAGAAAGTCCAACACCAGTTTCACAAGAACCAAATAATTGAAATAGGAATAGTAATGGAAAGTGGAAACTAGAAGAAAAAAGATATACATCCCAGGTAAACTCAGGAACTTAAAAACCACCACCCTCTTGAGCAAGTTAAAGCTCTAAATAACTAAATAGCTCCTTTTTCTTCATCCCTCCTCACTGTCTCAACCTAATTATAACCACCATCTCCCACTAACAAATTCCTTAGCTGGCGAGTTGCTCCTATATCCGATTAATATTCCTAACACTAACCCTACTGAATCATCTTGCTTCTTTACTATTATTAATAGGGGATTTTCCACCCGCAGTATTGAGTAGGTAGGCAGCACATCTAGATGAAAAAAATTCCTGAGTTTCAGGTTTCCAGAGTTTGCATTCTCAATTTTGAGAACTAATTGCCTCCTCAAATTCTTTCTGACTTAAGTCAACACATTCCTCCACCTCCATCCACAGTAGTTCATCTGACCAGTGAACTTCTCAGGAGTCAGGAGAGACAAGGTTTTTTCCCAGAAAAAAATGATGAACAAGACACTTCACAGATGATACGAACAAAAGGGTGCAAGTTTCTAAAACCAGAGCAAAGAACTTAACACAATTCTTTTAAGAGAATAATAATCAATACGAAAAAAGCACATAATTGGCAATTCAATACAAGGAGAGTGAAAATAAATGAAACTGCATCTATACTAGATAACTGTCATAAAATTTGAAAAGTATCAGAAAGGTTGTCAATCCAAAAACATAGGTGTAGGAAAGGCTATTTTGTACTTGCCAATGATAGGAGACGAAATAGCCCCATAAAGACTGTCTATACAAAATATATAAATAATGAAAATGTGATTAACTGGTGCATGTTTAATTTTTAAACAATATTAATATAATGATTCAAAAGCGCATCTCCAAAAGAGCTATAGGTAACTATGTTAAAAATCACAATGCTGATCTGGACATGTGAACAACAGGTACCATTATAGTAAACATTCTGAATATGGACAGCGTTATCTCAGAAATGAATTGCAAACAAAGAAGTGGTATTTAGAAAGTGAATGATAGGCAGTAGCCCCATTCCCAGTTATTTACACGAGAAAGGAGCAAACACTAATTCCTTTCACAGAATCAATCCAACTCACCCACCACTAAGGAACACATCCTAAGAGAAGCAGGAACATGGCAAATTGCCTTAACTTATGATTACTTGCATAATAGTAAATGACAGAGATATGTAATGCAATGCCTACTCCCGAAGAAGATATGCTTCAAAATTTACTGGAAGTTCTGTTAGGTCTCCAATGCCCAATTCATTACTACAATATAACTCGTTAAACAATAAGCAACATATATACAACTATTAATAATAATAAGAACAAGATAACATACGCATTGTATTCATATGACCAAGAATGTAATGACACACTACTTAAAAAGCCAATAAAGCTTCAATTTATGTATACGATTAAAAGTTGATCGTAGAATGAGATTCAATAACCCTCCATTCACCATATTATTTCCAAATGTTCATTTTCATTCGTCCATAACTAATATTTTCCATGGCACCAAAAGACACTAAAGTAACAACCTTCAAGTACCAGTTAGAACTATACGAATTATAGAGATAAACCCTCTAAGTGCCCCATCAAACATTAAGGAAATTTCGTGGCCCACAATTCTGGTCAACATTTTCAGTTGAAATGACGGAGCAAACAATAAGATTAAAAAAAAAAAAGAAAAAAGAAGACAGGATTGAACCATCGGCATCAACACACACAGGGCAAGTGGCTGGAATAACGGGATGACAAAAAATAAGGCGATGTCTATGTTACAATGTTTACAATTGCAAGTACAAGGAGAATCAATCGCACCTTAAAAGAGGCCTTAAGCCGTCGCTCTGGATGCCTATCCACGGGCAAATTATCCGCAACAGATATCTGAGCAATCGCGTCTTCCACCGTCCTGGCTTCAATAATTGAATCATCCCTATTAGTATTTGTAACCAACACCATCCTCTCGTACTCCTCCTCAGCCGCCGTCCGGCTTTGCTTTTTCTTAGCTTCCTCGGCCTTCCTCTGGAGCTCAGCTTGCTCCTCCTCTCTGCGCTTCCTCAATTCAAGTTCGGTTACCTTGGGGACCGGAATTGCAACCCTACTCGCCTTTTTATCAGGCTTCTTCATAGCTTTTTCCAATTCCTTGTCCTCCAGTTCGGCCAAACGGCGTGCCTCCGCCTTTCGAGCGGCGGCCTCAGCACGCTTCTCAGATTCATCCTCCCGCTTCTTGGCGGCGCGGGACTTGGGACCCTCGGCTTCTTGCCAAAATCGATCCTCCTTCTGCTGAGTCTCTCGCTCCTTGCGCTCGGTCTCAACGGCGGTCTTGCGTGCTCTCGCCGCCTCGGCTTTGCTGTTTACGCTCATCTTCTTCGGCATGATTTCTTTTCTGGTTCAGAGATCGTCTCCAGCGAGGGTGACGACTAAGATCGATCAAATTTGTTCGAAACGGAGGATTCTACCAAGTTCTACGAATAACGGAAATGGAACAGCTACCCAAAGTAAGCCCTACATAATCCAATTTTTACACTTGTAAATAAATTCATTATTCTAATGATACTGGAAGAAACATATTATTACTAAATATAATAAAACGAAATTCATACTAACAATGTGTTAGCTACATCCACGAACAGAGAAACCAAATATTATTAGATAATATTTCAGAATACAACGGGACACGACCAGATTAGAGAGTTTATATATTACATTTCTCTAAACCCTAGGGTAAAAAGCGTAAATAACTACATATGCTTAGTTATGAAAACTGAGACTCTTGTACTAGGTCGTTTATAACGTCACATAATGAATTCTAGGCATTCAAAACACTTTATACTCACATAAACAAGCTTTATAAAAATATACAAGAGTCACGTACACATGTTAATCTCTATTTTCCTATTGCAATCTCCATGTTCATGAGCTTTTGAATCTCTTTATCGACTCTCTCAAAAGTCTCATCTCACTCTAAAAATTATATCGAATTGAAGTTTTTCTCTAGAAAAAAGTCTCTTTTGAGTGAATGAAATCATGTGCATATTTTATAATGGATTACTTGATACCTTTATAGTCTAATTAAAAATTGAAAATCTAAATAGAAATGCCAACGGAAAATGGCACCCAATTATCATTGTCAATATATAAAAATGGGATAACATGCTTGATATCATTAAAGAACGAGGATATGTTGTAGTATTGAGATGCTTTAATGGCGTCGGCATACTGTTGAGTAGAAGGTTTAGATACTACGTTATATGTTGTTAGACTTGCAATGTTGTATATTGGATGTCACAACATTCTTTAAATTAAGCGTTTGAATGCCGTTTCCTTCAAGTCTGTTTTGACTTCAATTCTTCGACTCTTACTGCATTAACTTATTTTCTCAATATTTTTCTCAAAATCTTCGGTTTGTTTCAAATACCCGTCTTACAAAATATATAAAAATACCTTTGAAAATGACTATATGTGTATTACAACCAAACTAAGTCATAATAGGTTTACAAATAGTACACACTGTGTGTATTGTAAGGATGTAATAAGAGTTTTGAACCATTGGGGTCTTTATTGTGCCTGGGCCTAGATGGCTTTAGCTAAATTGGGGCCATAGACATTTTGACTAGTGGTATGTCTGGCGAAGGCCTATGTTGGGGACTTTGCCAGATTTACCTAAGTAGCGCCAGTTTTGAAAACTAGTCATCGATCGCGGTTGTAAACACAACTAAAGTTCTACATTAGTTAACTAAGAAGCTGATCATAAACAATATCATGATTAAACAATATCATGCAATTGTAGAGATATTTGGAGGTTTGTTGTCTCTAACAAATTGTACCGAAAGTCGTGTTTCTGACTTAGTCTTGTCGGTAGGATCCTAGAGTGGAGATCCGTGGTTAATTGAGCTCTATCAGACCTGCAATACCCACATAGTTTTTGTTTCAAGGGAAACATTGAATAAGTGATTGGATAGAGTGAAGGGGTGTAATGGTGTATCTAGTGAAGCCAGCTTCATGAATAACAAATGCCCATTCTTCAGCTGTTCTTTCTTTGCCTTTGTTGGTATGAGCCATCATGACTAAGTCAAACATCAATCCCACATCTGATAACAACTTGTTGGTTTTGTCACCTTTTTCTTCAATTACTGCTTCTATGATTATCACCTTCCCCCCACTTTTTGGAATGGCTTCCTTGCATTTCTTCAAAATTTTAATACATTCTTCATCATTCCAATCATGTAAAATCCACTGCAATTTGGTTAAGAACCAACAAACATCTAAGAAATTTCCAAACATTTGCTTAACTGTTATGAATATTTTAAGTTTTCTACAGTGGAATAAAGCAAAACACAAGAGCGCACACATATATACCAACCTTCAGGAAAGCAACATCAGCATTTGGAACAAAATCAAACATGTTACCAGCAACATGCTCCACATTCTCATATTGCGGTGAAGCACACACAACGTGAGGGAGATCGAAGTTAATACCTTTCATCCATGGATAAACCTTCACCAAAATGCTCAAAGTGCTTCCATTTCCACCTCCAACGTCTACCAAACATCCAACTCCATCAAAAACATCCCCACACCCTTCAGTTATAGCTGAAACAATCACCTTAGCACCACAAGCCATGGCCTCATTGAACAACAAATTATGTTCATGATTTTCTTCAGCATAACTCCACAAATCTTTGCCATGAGCAATCTCAAATGGCAAAATGTCACTGTTCTTTAAGTGAGCACTCAAGTGTTGCCATGGTGCAAGCATCACTGGAC
>JBBPDJ010000001.1:8800678-8811184 GCA_037974625.1 Cucumis cinereus
TATATATATATATAAAAGGTATTGTTACATCATTTTGGAGTCTTCATTCTATTTGTCTTTTTCTTGACAACAAGAAGTGGTGGGGATATTAAAAAATATTATAAACTATTTTCCCCCTAAAATAAGAATGATTTAGCCCTGAAAAGGAGATTGCATATCTATCTCTAAATCTTTATATTTGTATAGTATTTATAGTTCTTTAATTTGGGACATGAACTAGATTTCAAACATTTGTTTTGTTGTGTTTGTTTGTAGTGAATTGAGAACGAATCACAAATAAATTAACGTGGTTAGGTATTTAAACAATGAAACCTTCCAAGCATCGATAGATTTAGTATAGGTTCAGAAAGGCTCGAGCTCTCCCTCAACTTTATGCTTGTTATATATGTAGATACCGTATTTTGTCCATTTATTTTTAATTTTATTATTTATTTATCTTATTTTTTATTTTTTTATTTTCATCTTATTTTACTAAAAGATTTTTTAAAAAGAAAAAGAAAAAGAAAAAGAAAAATATATTTTTGGGCTCCCCTAATTTCTCTCAATCATTCATTCCTTTCTTCTCACCTTCACCCACGATTTAGGTTTTTCCTTTTGTGCTCTCCCACTTTCTCTACAGTTTTCTGCCTCCACTAAAAAGCAAAAAAAAATCCCAAGAGTAAAAGGAGATCACACTTTATTTTCATGGCAAAAAGGTTCTGAGTTTTAGCTCTTAATTTTATTATTATTTTTTTTCCTTTCACAAATTGCCATTTTTTTTTCTAAATTCAAATGGTTGCTTACTGTGATGTTCATAACTTTTTTTTGTTTTTGTTTTTCCTTTATTTAAATTTGTCAAGTTTCATTTAGTTTCAATAATGCCAAGTTTTAATATTGGTTTTCCTGTTGCTTCCATTTTTTTAAATTTGATGCCAGAGATGAATTTGTTATTGAGAATTTGCTACTGTCATTTAAAAAATATTTTGGTGCTGCTATTATTATTTTTTTTTGCAGTATTGGGACTAATTTGTTGCTATATTTAGGGTGAGATTCTTGGTTTATTATTATTTTTTTAAAGTGCAAAATTCATTGTAAACCTAACCCAGAGAGAAAGTAGTCTTTGTTTATGAGTTTTTCATAAATACATGAAATTTCTTGGTTTTTTTATTAACAAATTGAATTTTAAAAAAATCACTTATAATTCTATTTTAAAATGGGACTGAGTAGTGTTATATCTTTGTAATTTTTTTAATTATTTAGATACATGAAATTTCTCATTAGGCACCTATGGAGATTAAAACATCAAGAAAATATTTTAATATTCTTGAGGTAAATAAAATATTTTTTTTAAAACTAAAATAAATTTCAATGACTCTTATGTCACTCATAATCATCAATTCATTTTTTTTATAAAAAAAAACGTGAATTGAGAACTGTGGGACATTTAAAAAATCAAATCAAAATATTTTTTTTTTTGTGAACCTTTGAAATTTAATTTTTAAAAGTTTAAAAATTGGTAACCATTTTCATGGGTGTTGTAGGGTGCTAACACTTTCCCTACTAACTCCCGAACCAAAAGTTTTATGGGTGACCAATCACACCTAAATATGGTTAGTGACGACTCCAAAACTATTTATAAAAATTAAATAACAGAGGATGTCGGTCGCTCCGCATCAGTTGCTATATATATAACTGAAATAATATCAATATTATAAGATAACTTAGTGATAAAACTGTTTTCCAACCCCCTCTAGATCTAGGTTAAAATACTATAAAGTCCCGTCAACAAAATTTATGGATCCACTAACATTATTTTCTAAATTACACAATGGAAAGTGCTATCTTTTAAATTCTTTCTACATCTTAATATAATTAAACGTACATTTAATATGGTTAAAACTTAATTAGTATTTTATATATAATATTTGGATGTGAGAATCAAATTTTGTACTTCAAAATTGATAGTACAATTGTACAAGCACTACAATAGATGACCTATATTTGTTTTAATAATTCTTTTTAAAAGGGTTGTGTATCCAAATCTCCATCGCAAAAGTGATCTTAGGTAAAGGGTAATTGGCACGACCTTCCTCCCTTGACATTGAGGTTCAATTTTCCACTGATAGCATCGAAAATGTGCTATCTAGCTCCACTTAATTGAAGATCGTTTCATGATCTTACTTTTTTATTTGACTATTTTATAGGTTTTGAGCAATTCGAGGGTAGAATTTAGTATTGATATAGATTTGAAACTAAAATGAGCATATACGAAGTCAAGAGGCATCAACTAGGACAAAAGCGTGAAGAAAAAAGGCTATTGAAGCCTTTGCCTTGCAGCGTCACGACACTATAAGGCAGTAGCCATACTGCTCGAATTTTGCACACGGTGCCACAACGCTGCTTTAGAGTGTCGCAGTGCTCCGAACTTTTCGTGTGCATGTTTTTCGGCAACGCCACGATGCCATTGCAATTTTATAAGAAATTATTTTGCAGCATAGGTCATTCTATCTCGAATTTCAACTTATCTCCACCAGCTTTCTCTCTATTAAGGCTTTTCATTCTATTTTAGTCCCCAAACACATCCTCATCATTAGACATGTGGATGAGAGGCTAAGGTACTCATTTCTAGCTTGGGTCTCTAGGATTTCTTTACCGAAGGTGCAGGCCCAAACTCACTCAAGGCCTTCGGAAGCTCTATAACTACGAGCTTAATTTATCCTTCATTTTGGGGGGAGGAAATTCTAAAGATTGAAATTTTGAAGAGTTGAAGATAAAAGCTTTCAAGCTTCCTGGTCCTTAAGCTCCAAAGACTAAAAGTTCCTATATTCTAAAGAACTCAACATAGAAGCTCCCAAGTTTTGAAGATTTGAAAATCGAAGATTTAAGAGATTAGCACTCCAAGTTCCTAAAGTCTCTAAAAAGATTTAGAACACTTAAACTTCATTTGTAACATCTAAGAGAAATAATCAAAAGAACATATATTAGAGATTGTACCTACATATATTACAAAACAATACGACATTTACATAGTTCAAATTCAACTAATTAATTAATATTTTTTCAAAAACCGCATCGAACAATTCCAAATTTTCTATCTCCTCACTTACTATTACATTCCTTTTTTTTTCCTCTCAATTATTACATAAATGGTAGTGTATCATGGTCTATCACATATTTTGTTATATTTGTAAATAAATTGGTTCATTTGGCCATATTTGGAAAGAACAAAAAAACCTAATTAATTATAAAATTTAAAATTTAAACAAAAATGTTTTTTCTTATAACTTTTTGTTTATAAATTTTTTTAGATTCTACTATAATAATATGAAAAAAAATTATCTAAGTAAAAAATTGCAATATAAAATTCACTCATTGATTTTCTCTCTTTCAAATTTGTGGTTTGAAGATCGGATTTTTCAAAAATAGGTTTAAAACTGATCTACTAATAAAAATGATTAAATTTAATAAAAAAAAAATTTTGAGTACCCAGTTGGCTTACGTGGCAGCTTCACTTGAAAAAATATATATTTTTAATCGTATTTTCTCTCCCCTCTTCTCTCTCCTCAAACACCTATGAAAACAGAGGTAGCAATTAATTTTAGAGATTTATTATCCCTACTTTTAATAAGTTAACTAGAAGCAATTAATTATAGAGATTTTATTCTCACAAATTAATTTTGTTCATCAATCATCTCAATTATAATGTAGCTGTGGGGCCTCTATTGAAATAATTCATTAAATGATACTAAAGTCAAAGTTATTTCTATAATAGGAATTTTATTTTAGCATCAATTTAAGCTTTTAATTTTTTGTTTAATTTTAATTCGACTACTTTTAAAACATATATTTTTGTCTAAGTATTTTTAATGTTCGTCAACCTTTTAGTTTTACACTCTCAAAATGTTTATGGAGTGATTTCATACCCTTGACAAAGTGATTATTTAGAGATGTTCATAGGACGGACGGGCGGAGATAGGAAATGGTCCCTGTCACCGCCCCTATTTCATTCCTCACCTTATGCGATTTCTTGTGGTGATCGGGACGAGGATTCTCCGCCGGACAAAAGTTTCGTGTTTGTCTTTTTAAAATTTGTTTATTTTTTAAACCTTCAATTGTATTCTCAACATCCATAAAATTTTATATATCACAAAATGTAGTGGAAATGATCCATTTGATATTTTATATGCAAAATATAATTAAAATATTTTGTCTAATACATTTGTATATATAAAACTTTCTAATTAATTAAACCAATAATATTTTAAATGCAAAATATAATTAAAATATTTTATCTAATAATTTCTATAAATTAAAATTTAATTATTATAAGCCTAACCCTTCAATTTAAATATGCCAATATTTATGGTCTTAGTTATTAAAAAAATTATTGAATTAAGTATAAAAACATTGACATGAAAATTAGAAAAAAACTAAATTCTCGAAGCTATCATTGTTATATATGTTGTGTCCGCTTGCACACACACATATATTGCATCGAGGCAGAGTGGGAAATTAGGGTTAAATGAATTCTTTCGAGTATTCAAACACTTTTATGATATTGAAATGAATTATGGTCACATTTACAACATTGGAAACACATAATATAAAAAAGTAGGTCTTATAATTTGATTACTTCTATATATTTATGTGTCCACGGATATAAACAAATAACAACAAGCTGCTAGATCTTCACAAGTGTTTGTAACACCAACCGGGTGCAAATTGTCGTTTTACCCATAGATTATTTCTTAGTCCTTGAATATTGTGGCTCCTATAATGAATAACTTGTTTATGGACCAACCAATAAACAAAAACTTCTCTCTTGCCATAATAGGGATGTAATTAAAGGAAAAAAAAAGTATATACATCACCCAAATAGGGAAAAGATAGACAGGATCTGGTCGCTTTGAGTCTGCTTCAAAATGGATCCAACCCAACCCAAAACAGTTTTTCGTACAAACAAATTCGACCTGACCCGACTAAATTCGGGTCTAGTCAGGTTGAACAAAGCTGTGTATCTCAATCTCAAAATTAAAATAAAATGGAAAAATGAGGATCTGAATCTGTATCCAACAGGTAGCATCTTATTATTTTTTTCATCTGAAACAATAATAATAAAACAAACAAACAAACAAAAAATAAATAAGGCACCCAACAGGAAGTCTAAAAAAACTCCTCATCGAAAAAAAAAACTTCAAAAATGTTTGGCAAGAAATTTATGAAGGAGTTTTGGTAGGCCGTTAAAGAGCTCATTTAATGTTTTAGGTTCCAATTTCAGTGGCATTGAAACTTTTTGTCAAAAAGAAAAAAACAAGACCCAAACAAATCACCTCCTCTTCTTTTTCTGATCAGGTAAACTTTTAATCCCCAATGGACTTTGCTCTCAAAGAATCCATATCAAAGAAGGAGGAAGAAGAAGAAGCTCGTGTTCAAATATGGAAATACATACTTGGTTTTGTGGAAATGGCGATTGTAAAATGTGCAATAGAACTCCAAATTGGTGATACAATAGAAAACCATGGAAGCTCCATGACACTCTCCCAATTATCCACAGCTTTAAACTGTTCTTCCTCACTTCTATACCGCATCTTGAGATTCTTAGTCCGACGTGGAATATTCAAACAAGAAATCACTGAAGAAAATGTCATAAGCTATGACCAAACACCTTTGTCAAGGTTGCTTGCAAGTAGCAACAACAACAGCATGGCTCCACTTCTTTTATTGGAGAGCAGCCCTGTGATGTTGGCACCATGGCATCGCCTTAGTGAACGAATTAAAGCCAATGAAGGAACCCCATTTGAGGCTGCTCATGGCAAAGATTTATGGAGCTTTACAGCAGCTGACACAATACATAACACAATATTTAATGACGGTATGGCATGTTCTGCCAGGGTTATGACTGTGCCAGCAATACTTGAAGATTGTCCAGAGATTTTTGAAGGAATTGGAAGTTTAGTTGATGTGGGAGGAGGAAATGGAACTTCTTTGAGCATGATTGTCAAGGCTTTCCCTTGGATTAAAGGCATTAACTTTGATCTTCCACATGTCATTTCTTCTTCTCAACAATTCATTGGTGTTCAATATGTTGGTGGAAATATGTTTGATTCCATTCCTAAGGCTGATGCTGCTTTCTTCATGGTTAGTATCGTACTCGTTCCATAACTTTTAAATTGCAACTTTCAAAAGTGATTTTTAGTTGTGTTTAGTTACTTTTGGGATTTTAATAACCGTCTACATAAGTCATTCCAGAACTTTTAGGTTTGTGTGTCGTATTTAGTTTTAGAATTTTAAAAAGTGTAATTAATTTACTAGACACATAAACCAAAGTTTCATGAACTAAACTATGGGTGTTCACTCAAATCACAAAAATCAAATCGTTTGTGGAATCGAACCGAAATCGAATTAATACAGTTCGATTGGATTTAGTATAGTTCTAAAATCAAATTATGCGGTTCAGTTCGGTTTCAAAATAGAAAATCGAAATAAAACTAAACTGAATCGTGAACATGCCATATTCAAATTTTAACAAAATGAATCAAACTATAGTAAAATATCACAATTGTGATAGACCACGATAGGACAACCATATGTGTTCAAGATAGACACAGATAGAAGTTTATCTGATATAGATTGTAATATTTTGTTATATTTGTACAAATTCACAAGTTTTATCGTTTAAAATAATTTTTATATATATATGTATATATATATATACATACCCACTTCACTTGTTAAGCAATTGACCCTTCTTTCCCCTCATGTTTTGAATTTCATTTATTTATTTATTTTGGAAGATTAATTATAGAAAAATTATTGTAAATGAAAAAATTGTTGAAAATGTTTACAAAATAAATATAACAAAATTTCAGTTTCTATCAAAGATAAACAATGATATACATAGATTAATTAGGTCACTTTTAAATATTAGTCTATTAATGTCTATCATTAATAGAATCTAAAATTTTGTTATATTTCATAAATATTTTGGTTCAATTTACTATATTTGAAATTACCTCTAAATTATCTCGGTTGCCCATATTTTTATTTCTCTAAACCTTAAAATTTCATTGTCAAAAGTTTCTATTTGGTCGAAGTAGAAAAACCAAACCGCACTACATCACAACCGAAATCAAAGCGAATTGAAACCAAAAACTGAAATTTGTTGTTCATTTACTATAATTTCAAAACCAAATTATTTGGTTTGGTTTGACTCCCAAACCGAATCAAACCGAACTGTAAACACCCTAAACTAAACTAATAATTTAACCTAAATTATATTTAGGGTGCATTTGGACTTACTTTTGGGAGATAGAAGTGATCATAATGAAAAAAATCCTAACCATTATTGGTGTATAGTAAAACATATATATTGGGATTAAATAGTATTCTACCAGCTTTTTTAGATTCTCCTAAAATCAAATACAATTTTTAATTAATATTTAATTTTCAACTTTATATATCCACCTTTTTTTTTCACTTAATCAAATCTACTCATATTTATAAGTTGAACGCATCTATTTTTTAAATAATTATAATATATTTATTTTTAAGACTATAAAGTTATTTCCCTTAGTATTTAAAAATTAATTTAGAGAAAAGAAAATATATCTTTTAAAAAATTGTTTAAAATTATAAATTATAAAAAAAAAAAAGGTTAATAATAGGTCTATTTTAGTTATTATCTCTAGAACAAGATAATTTAGTAATTATTAACCAAACATCACAACTTATTTTTTTAGGTTTCACATCTTTAACATATCAACACTAATTTACTTCATTTTTATAAGCGATATTTCTAAAAACACATTTATAAGTAATTATTTTAAAAGCTACAACAATCCAAAACTTAGCCTCAGTATGTAAAATTTAGATTAAACTTCCATTGATTGTTGCACATATGTATTGAAATTTTTGGATGAAAAAGAGTATTAAGTTTAATTTGTGAAATTATTTGATATAGTGGGTTCTACATGATTGGGATGATGAGACATGCATCAAAATATTGAAGAATTGTAGAGATGCAAATTCAGAAAAGAGAGGAAAAGTGATCATTGTAGAAGCAGTTATTGAAGAAAAAGAAGAAAATAATAATCTTGGGGATGTTGGATTGATGCTTGACATGGTGATGATGGCTCATACCAAAAATGGCAAAGAAAGAACAACTAAAGAATGGGGTTATGTTCTTCACCAAGCTGGTTTTACTCGATACACCATCACACCCATTCGAGTTGTTCAATCTGTTATTCAAGGTTTCCTTTGATATATCTATGTCAAAAAAAAAAAAAACTCGTTTTTATTAATTAGTTCGTACAATAATGAATGTTGAGGTGGGAAGAATCAAACTTCTGACCAACCTTTACTCAAGTTATAATGTATGGTTGGAGGCATTGATTATAATAACAACGGTTTTCTATTAATTATTTAATACATGTTTAAGAGTAATTTTGAAATTGTTAAAATTGTTTACGTGATTAAAGGTGTTAAAATTATTTAATATATGTTTAAGATATTGTTCTATTGGTAATAGATAATAGGAACTCTATCAATGTCTATCACTAATACACACAGATGGACCATGGTTTTTATTTATGATTTTTATTAAGTTGTACACAAAGAAAAAGAACTATCAGTGATAGATAGTGATAACAGTTTATTAGTATCTATCACTAATAGACAATGAATGACTTTAACAAACTAACTACTATGATAGACACTGATGGAAGTTTATCCGTACCTAACAATGAAAGTACGGAATTTCTTCCAACAATTATACTATCATTGATAGATTTCTATTAGTGTCTATCACTTAAAGATGAAGCTATATAATTTTGCAATTTACTTCTTGTATATGTTCTTCTCTGTTTTTTATTTGTTGGTGTGAAAATGTACATATAATTTGAAATGTTCTCTATTTTTTATGTGAAGATGTAAAGACGTGAAAGTCTTTCTATCACTGATAAATAGTGATAGAACTTTATCATTATCTATCACTGATAATGCTAGAGATCGGGAGTAATAGATTTCTGAGCGAAAGAGAGATTGAGAGAGGGGAAGATATTGCTTTCGATGGTATTTCACAAATGGATTGTCATCGAGAACGAGTGAGATAGTGATAGATTGAGGCATGGGTATTGGGTGCAAGTTCCAAGATGTGAGTATTAGGCTGCAATAATCGATGATTATTGGAGTGTTGTGGATATTTCATTTGTAATCTATTTGAGGCAAAAAGCGAGTTATTATAGTTCTAGGTTATTTTAGTTAAATCACAATAGTTTGTGTTTGAGGTGTAGATTATTTCAGTTTGGACTATAATAGTATGCGTTTGAGGTGTGAACTATTTTAATTTGAGAAGAAAATAGAAAACACTGTAGCAACAAATAAAAATAATAGTAAGTGTAAAATAGTAAAAATTGTAACAAAAAGTAAATACTGTAGCAACTTGAGAATTTTGAAATAGTGTTTACTGTACTTAATTGGAGACTTTTAAATAGTATTTACTGTAACGATGATGTGGTTATTATAAATATTATATAACAATTGCCCCCAAACACCCCTTTAGGTTTATTTGCCATTTTCTGAAAATCCCCCTTATATATAACATATTTGTTTTCATAAATTTAAATTTCTTTTCAAACTAATGCAACATATATTATTGTTATATGTTATTTTTCTCAAATAAATAATGTCATATTTAAGAATTTTAAATATTAATTTAAATTTGAATATATTGTTAAAAAATAATAAAAACTATATATATATAAAGGAAAGGGTATAAGAAAGTAAAATGAGAAGGTCGTAAAATTCGAAAATATGGACAAACTCATGTCAAGAGGGCATCCAAAACTCTCAAAATATCATCTTCATATGTCAAAACATCTTACAATACTACTAAACAAACGTAGTAATTAAGATGGTCAATCATTAGGTATCTAAGGATGTCAACAGCACACATGGCACCTTAGGAATATTAAATGAAAAAACGATTTAACACTAAGGTTGTGTCAAATTTTAAAGCATCCGACAACTATATTGTACATTTGGATTTATAATTATCTCCCCCCTCCCCCTCTATATATGTGGATGTGAAAGAAATTAAAACAAAACGTTTATCATCCAAATAGAGAAAGAAAATACAATCCCAAAATGGACTTTGCTCCCAAAGAATCCATACCAAAGAAGGAGGAAGAAGAAGAAGCTCGTGTTCAAGTATGGAAATACATATTTGGGTTTGTGGAAATGGCAATTGTAAAATGTGCAATAGAAATCCAAATTGGTGATGCAATAGACAGCCATGGAAGCCCCATGACACTCTCCCAATTATCCAAAGCTTTAAATTGTTCTTCCTCACTTCTATACCGCATCTTGAGATTCTTAGTTCGACGTGGAATATTCAAACAAGAAATCATCGAAGAAAATGTCATAAGCTATGACCAAACACCTTTGTCAAGGCTGCTTGCAAGTAGCAACAACAACAGCATGGCTCCACTTCTTTTATTGGAGAGCAGCCCTGTGATGTTGGCACCATGG
>JBBPDJ010000001.1:8811284-8822459 GCA_037974625.1 Cucumis cinereus
AGCAATACTTGAAGATTGTCCAGAGATTTTTGAAGGAATTGGAAGTTTAGTTGATGTGGGAGGAGGAAATGGAACTTGCTTGAGCATGATTGTCAAGGCTTTCCCTTGGATAAAAGGCATCAACTTTGATCTTCCACATGTCATTTCTTCTTCTCAACAATACATTGGAGTAGAACATGTTGGTGGAAATATGCTCGATTCCATTCCTAAGGCTGATGCTGCATTCATTATGGTTAGTATATACACATAAATGGCATAATTTAATTTAGTAGTTCTACAATATCTGAGTTCTAAATTTGTGTTTGTTTGGTCCTCTAATTTTTAAAAGTGTCTAATCTAATAGATCTTTAAACTTTCAATTTCGTGTTTAATAAATATGATAATTTTAAAGACTTTGAGGTTTGTGTACATTAGGTATGAATTTTATTTAAAAAAATGTTTTATTTCAACTTAAGAGACTAAATCGTTACTAAAATAAATTGATGATTTTATGAAAGTTTAAGGATCGAACATGTTTTTTAACCTAAAACAAACATTAGCAGCTAGTATGAAGTTTTAGCTTAACCTTCCATATTTGCATCCATGTATATGTGCTGAAATCTTTTGGATAAAAAGAAAAGTAGTTTAACTTTTGTGAGATTGAATTATTTTCTTTTAGTGGGTGCTGCATGACTGGGATGATGAGACATGCATCAAAATATTGAAGAATTGTGGAGATGCAATCTCAGAAAAGAGAGGAAAAGTGATAATTGTAGAAGCAATTATTGAAGAAAAAGAAGAAAACAACAATAGTCTTGGGGATGTTGGATTAATGCTTGACATGGTGATGATGGCTCATACCAAAAATGGCAAAGAAAGAACAACTAAAGAATGGGGTTATGTTCTTCACCAAGCTGGTTTTACTCGATACACCATCACACCCATTCGAGCTGTCCACTCTGTAATTCAAGGTTTTCTTTGACTTATCTATGTCCAAAAACAAGTTTATATTTATATTTTGTTGCGTGAATTTCTTCTTTTTACTTCAACGGAAACGTGAGTGGAGAGATTTAAATCTATGACCTTTTGGTCAAAGAGATGATATCTTTCATCGTTTAAACTATGTTTGGTTTGTGACTTGTATGAAGGTCTGGTTAATTATAATAATAAACAACAAGGGTTTTGTTATAAATCTGACAAGGTGATTAGTAGGTTGACACATTTTTAGCATCTTTCATCAATTGAATTTATTTAACACGAATAAACTATGCTTAAGTTTACGTTTGAAATAGTTAACTAGGTGGGTCCAAACTATTTTTGTACTATATACAACATCTCTATTCATTTTCCTAGATGGAACTAAATAAAGGTAAGTGTATGATTAACTAGTGGTCTTTTTGTTATTATTATCATCAATATAACCTTTTATATTAAAACTATTTTGAATCTATAACGTTATCCACAACTATTTGTAAATATTTCAGTTTATTTTGTTGATTTGAAAACAATCCTAAGTATGAGAGTTAGGTTATAAAGAAATGTAAATTTTAGAATTTTGTTTTTTTTTTTCCAAAATTAGGTTAAGAAATAAAGTTTTTTCAAAACAACCTAGAAATAGCATCTTTAAGCCTTTTCAAAACAAGCATCCCTTTTTAAAATTCGTAAGAATATTTTTTTCTTGATATATCTGGCTCGAGATCGGCCAACAAAGTTTACTTAAAAATCTAGTCTCTTTGTTTTTTGGCTTTCTCGGTCAAATCTCGAGTATTAACACCGAGATTTTCCCAATTTTTTCTACTATCATATAACCTTTCCCAAATTTATTTCAAATCTTATCTACTTTGTCAAGTCTCTTCCAAATTTGACTATTTCTATCGAATCTTATATTAAATTTTTACATAATTTTTTAAATCCTTAGCCTAATTCATCCAATCCACAGTTATATTGATGTTGTGTTGTGTTGATTTGATGCGATGCGGTTCAATCTCTAGTACGAATGCGTACGAAGACTTCTGATTGTTTGGGAGAATTCTCTCTACGCCTTCTGGAGTAAAATTCTCTGAACTTCACAAATGAAGCAAATTCGTCTATTTATAGAGTTCTCAAGTGAGCTTTGTGAGCTTGAGCTGGGTTGGTCATGGACCTGACCCTTGGGCATAATTAATTGGATTTGGGCCTTATTTAAAATTTGAGGTAAATTAAGATTGTTTTGGACTCAATTGGTCTTTAAGCCGAACAATAATATCAAATTGGACAACTAATTTTATTTAATTCAACTTCAAAATGAAAACACATGGCATCATTAGGATTAACCAATTTATGTGTTCATTTTCAATTTGGGATACATGTCAACTTTTAATTAGTCACAAATTCAAGTACTTAAAACTTTGTCATTAATTTGAGAAACGAAGTTTCAATTTGGAATTGGTCCAAAATTTCTCATTCAACGATATGAATTTCTAAATTTCCAAATGAATTAACTAATTATGATTTTTCTAGTTGGACCTCAGATGCACTGTGATTTTTAAATTTTAGGAAAGAACAAATTTATAAATGTTTCCACTATATTAATTCATAATTTTACGCAATATATATATAATAATCCAATCATTTATAGAATAATTGAATGGCCTTGTTTTTTCTTTTCGAAAACAAAGGCCTTATTATTTCGAAGTGGCGATGATGGAGATATCTGGGTGTACCTATGGACCCGTTACGTATCTATTTAAAAGAAAAAACTAATGGCCTTGTTATTTCATATTAGTCCTTAACCGCAATTAACAAATGTGTGATTAGTCACTCCAAATTCAATCTAAACCAACATAGAAAATCAAATATTTGAAATCTTAACTTAATTAAAGAACTATATGTATGATATATACAAAATCTCCTTTGACACCATAAATATTTATTATTTCAAGATTTTATTGAGATTCTCCACCTCTTGTTGTCAAGGAAAAGTCTAGCAAAACAAAATATTTCAATGTAATTTAATTATAACAAAAGGCTCCCACCATACAAAGATGGCTAACTTTAATAATAATTTAATTATAACATTCAATTATCCATCTCTTTTTTTTTCCTCCTCAGGTATTAAATAAGTTTGAAAGTTGATTCAACTAACACACTAAGATCCACAATGTCAATACCTTTTTACTTTATTGAAATAATAAAAATGCCTTTCTTTTATATTATAAACTATTAAAAATGTTGTGTGTAACAATAAAAAGGTGCATTACAATCATGAAGGAAAGAAACGCAAAGGATGTGACCACACGAGACGTTTACGTTACAATTAAAAGTTAGTATTTGAACACAGTTCAATCAACATAAAAGAATGTGTTTCTGACTAAAAGATAAAAAAAAGTTCAAATTTCTCAATCGTCAATCTACGAGTCAAGAGCTTTTTCTTTCCCTTTTTAGATTTGTCTAAGATGTTTTCGTTAGAGACGTGTCTTGTCCCATTTATTACTTAGCATATATGTTAGGTTTTAATTACTCCAAACATAAGAATCATTTGAGCTCGAAAAAGCATTTTAATTATTTTTACGTACCTTGTATTATGATATTTTTAGGAGTAATTTAAAATAAGATTCATAATAGCTTGTAACAATGATATTTTGTTTTTATTTGTTTATGGCAATCAAAGAAGAGATCGTGAAGACATACGACGTTGAGTTCGAAGGAGTCGCTTGTACCTATTTCAACCTTGAAGACTTGTGTTGATGATAAAGTAGTCTAATTTATTTTCATCTTTTGTACAAATTTGATAATACATTTAAACATTGGATAGTACATTTATTAATTTGCCTTGGAATTTTGATTATTTTACTTTATGATGGTTGGAATGTTTGTATATTTGTTCTCCGTTCGTGGACGTAGCTAACAAACTATTAGTGAACCACATATATTTGTATGTCGATCGTTACATTCTTTGTATTGCTTAATTGTGATTTCATAACAATGACTTATGATAATAAATTTTTTTAGTTTGTATAGTTTTATATTATATTGTTGCAAACGTCAACAAATAAATACATTCAATAATCTATACTATATTAAAAAGCAACAATCTTGAAAAAACATATTAGGTCAATTTTACCATTTCAATTTCTAATCAATTTCAAACCACACAACCAATATAATTATATCGGATCATAACGGAAAAATTCTATCAACTTTAATTTTAATCATAATTAATTGAAATTTGGTACCAAATCATTAAATAAAATAACTGTTACCAATGTATTTATTGTTCTTATTTGGCTTCGGTCTCTGCTTTATGAGATAAAAGTTCTCTCTTCTTCTGTGCCTTTACTTTTATGTGACAACATTATTGCTACATATTTGGCGGCAAATCCAGTTTTTCGTAATCGTTCGAAGTATATTGAGATTAATCACCATTTTATTCATGAACGTGTTGCACGTCGTCAGCTTTTGTTCGTTTTGTGCCCTCAGGAGACCAGTTAGTCGATATTATGACTAAGCCACTGCCGAGTGCTCATTTTTGTTGTCTCTGAAGCAAGCTCTCTATCGAACATTGACCAGTTTCGCTTGAGGGGATGAAAGAATGTATTCATGGGTTACTCTCTCTGCTTATCCATTGGGCCAACTTTATGTATTTTCCATTATTTCTCTGTTATAGGTTGGCCTCTCTTTGGGTGACACATTGTCTGTTTTTCCCTAAAGAGTGACATTTGCCCTTCTCTTTGATTCAGTGGAGAAGGTGTATTTTCACTTATAAGTTGGTTACTACTCAATAGGTTAAATAATCCTTGACTAATGTTACCTATAATAATTTTATATGATGCTATGAGTTTAATATGCAGGGTCCTCCTACTAGTGTCAGCCCAAAAATAGTTGTTTCTTCGTACTAGTTATCATTACCCTTCCATTCCCCTTTCACCTACAAATAATGCCTCCCCCACTGCCACCTTCCCCAACTACTCTCTCGCCAAACTCACCTCAGGCTATTAGTCCCACCTCTAACCCACACAACCAACCATAAATCCCACTCTGCCCTCTCCTCTAAACCCATGCATTCTCTCTGATCCTCATTCCATGCAAACTCGAACTAAATTCGTAATCTTTAAACCTTGTTTGTTGAATTTTACTGTTTAATTTATACAACCACATTCACTGTTCATGTTTCTTACACTGAAACTTCTAAATTTCCTCATGGGCATTCCAACATTTTTATTAATATTTTTACATGTTCATGAGTTTACATAAGAGGTAAATTTGATATTTTTCGTTATATCTTTGAAAATCAATAAAAAAAAAATAGTTAGACACAAACGACAATGATAATAGGTCATCGGAGGCATCTAACTAAGGTTATATGGTAGAACATTTCAAGATGGGAGAAGTGGGTTATTTCATAGGTTTATCTTAATTTTGTATTAGTTATAGATATATAGATTTAATGGTTTAAACTCGTGAAAGATATTTTATAGAAGTTCGAATATATAGATATATAGATTTAATGGTTTAAACTCGTGAAAGATATTCAACATTAAATCTATATATCTTTCTCCATCCTGATAGGTATAAATATATATAAACACGTTTGAATCCCTCTATTTCTCATTATATTTTCAAATTTAAATGTTATCATCATTGCCAATCGATATAGATATGACATCAATTATCATTACATTTTGTTTCAGTTATCTTTATTTAAAGATATTGAGTTTGCTGTTTGAACTGTTTCAATAATGTCTTAAAAATTGTCTTAGAGAATGTCTCTCGTTATGTTGATCATGCTGATTATATTTATTCTTCATTTGCATTATCTGCTTTCTTAGATGTTCTCTATATTTATGCTCTGTAAAATTTTGAACCAGCTTCTTTCCTTTTTCCGTTGTGCTTTTATAAGAACAAGTTGTTGACTTGCCAGTGGTTGCAGGTTTTGAAAATTGTTCGGAAGCTTTTCATTTTATGTGGTAGCTGAATGTTGTGGATGTATGTCAATATCTGTGATTGTGATTCAAATTCATTGTGGATCTTGAAGCTGTGCTTTAGATCGTTGTTGAAGCTTGATTCATAAGTATGTTAGCTCATTCAATATGTTGGATCATGTGCCTTCTGGGGTTCTGATATGGTGCCTCTTTAAATTAATAATCCTTGAGTGTCACTCCAATCCTACTAGATTAAATACACGTTTGAACTTTATAAGATAGACAGGAGGTTTCTATCTCAAAATTAAATTAGCAACACCGACGGATCTACGTAGGGGCCGACAGGGGCTCGCGCCTTATCGGTTTTTCAATTTTAAATATAATTTTCAAGTACGGTTTAAGAATATAAATAAAAAATCAACATTGGTAATGCAGCACAGTGGTAAGGGGACACACTCCCAACTTTTACATTTTTAAAACTCATTTTACTTGAAAATCAAATTTTCTGAATTTTGTGTTGTATTCTTTCTGAGAAAGGAAATTTTTAGGAAAAGAAATAAATTTAAGATAATAAAAAGAAATTGAGTTTTTTATAAAAAAAATCACATTTTTATACGTATGTCATAAATGATAATACTTAATAGAGTTATACTCTATATCAATATGCGAAAAATTTTAAAAGAAAAATACCAATAGAGATTATTTGTTTAAAAAAAAAAACACACTCAATAAAGGCGACAGAGTTCTAATTTTACTAGAGTTCAAAACCGTTTGAGGCAATTTTTTTTTTTTCTTTTACCAATTTTTGTTGCTTAAAAGTTCAAATACACATATGTATATGTTAGCAAAACTAAATTCTATTTTATTTCGTCTATTTATGTTTATATACAAATAATTGCTAAGTTTTAAACTCGTTTATTAATTATTTGGTTATTTGTTTTTACTTTTTTTAAATTAAAGCATGTAAACAACATTTTTACATATAAACTTTTTTGTTTTGTTATTTATTCTACCATTATTTTTAAATTCCATTTGAGTTAGTTAATACAAATTTAGTTCTTAGTTTTTAATATTACAACTAATAAACATCTAAACTTTCAATTTTAATTTTGATATACCTTTTAAAAATGTCTAATAGATATATAAACTTGTATTTTAGTATCTAAAAATCTCAATCTTTTTTTCGTTTCAAATTGGAGCTTGAATTTTCAATTTTGAATAGTCCGTGTTCCTACTAATTTTTTTTTTAGAAAAACTAGTTGTCACTATCCATCTATTAGTTAATTTTGCTTGTTTTGGTGATATTATATGATTTTAATATCATATCCATGTGTCTAAAATTATATTTATATGAACTTCTACCACTAACCAGCAATATAAGAGATGTTTGTGTATTTTTTTAAGGCTGAAATTCCATCTAAAAAACAATATAAGAGCATGTGATGTAGTGCAACCTAAACTACACCTAATCATTACTAATTCATAAATTGTTAAATAGATGTTTTGAGAAAGTATATAATAGATTAAAATTAAAATTACTATGGAAAAAATTTGTATTTTAAAATTAAACAAAAGTTGTAGGTATATAGAAACTAAAATAAAATTTAAACCTATAATAAAAATAAATACACAAATACCAAAATATAATTCATATTTTGCAATTTTTTTTCATTTTTGACAATTTTCTAGAAAAAATAACTTTGACTTTATTGCCATTTAATGAATCATCATCATCATTATTATTATTATTATTATTGAAAGAAATATAATAAATATTATTTCATTGGTCCTCCATAGCTACATTATAATAATTGAGATGGTTGGTAAGTAAAATTAATTTGTGCTAATCTCTACAATTAATTTCTGGCACTTAATTAACTCTAAAAGTAGGCATAATAAATCTCTAAAAGTAATTACTAAGGCGTAAACACATTTTTAATTTTATAGAAATACCTAAAAATATTAGATGGGACAATGACTAAGACTGTAAAAAATATTTTTAAAAAATTGAAGTCCATAGTCTAAACGTTTGCTTTTTTTTTTTTTTTTGCAAAAATAGCAAGACTGAGCACCCAATCCAATTTAAAAAATAAATTGAAACTGAAAAGTTTAAAATACCCCATCTTATTGTTATTTGATTACCGTCTAATTTTTTTTGCAATTTTGGTTAACAATCTGAAATAGTCATACGATTACTTTCTAATTGTCATCTGTTTACTTTCTACTTTTTTTTTCAATTTGAGTTAGTCTTTCTGAGATAGTCATTTAATTTAATTACCTTCTGTTTGTCATCTGATTACCTTCTACTTTTTTTTTTTCAATTTTAGTTAGCCTTCTGTGATAGTTATTTGATTATCTTCTAATTGTCATCTGATTACTTTTTTATAGTAATTTTTTATATTGTTTGATTGTCGTCTGATTAATTTTAAATCTTTGACACTTCTAATTGTTATTTGATATTGATTGTTATCCAATTATTATCATATTTGATTAAACGCCTTCTAGTTGTTTGATTGTTATTTGATATATAGATCGAATATTTTTTTTTTTTGTTTCCTTAAGTTAATGTGACTTCAATTTTCTTTTGCAAACATTAAATGCCAAATCACCATTCTCAAGGTTTAACTTAAAAAAATTTGCTTTTTAATTATCAAAGTTTCATGTTTGCTGACTAGGAAATAAAAAGGGAATTCATTGTATAAATTTTAACTTAAAAAATACTAATAATGAACACGTGCATTGCACATGAAAATGTTAAAGTTAAAATTTAATGTTTTAAAACAATATTAAACTATTTAAAAAAAAAAAACTCAAATGCAAATATACGATATGACATATACAAATGTTTTCTTTCTCAATCATGCATGATCAGTTCAATTTATGGAATATAAATACTACGTTTTTTTTATTATTATTATTACTACACATGCATGTACTCATAAGTGAAACAATGCAATGGATTAAAATGCAAACATCTCTATCAAAATATAGTTGCAAGCCATTGATATCAGTTACATTGTGTTGGTTGAATTCAACAAACACATACATTCAAATTATCATGTCTCATCTTGAAGAGTTGTATCTCGTCGATATCAGTTACACTTATTATACTACCAAATACACCTATTAGATTCACCGGGCACCTATACTTGAAGAATCGTGTCCCATCTAGAAAAGTAAATTAGGATATTTTATTAGAAAAGGTAGGGGCAAAATAGAAACAAAAAAATCTCCATTTATATGTATATTATAGATTAGTAGAAAGTCATAAGATAAGAAGCAATTTAGAGGTGAAATGTTTGTTTATATTCTTAATTTTCAAAGAGAAAAAGCTTGGCTGCTACCCGGGCTGCACCAAGATGGATTGTCCAACAAGACTCTGTCATATGGCAAATAAATTTTTTAAAAAATAAATTGCTTTTTATTTTTTCTTTGGGTGTAAATAAAAAGAAATGATGCATAGGTTCAACTTACACTACACCTAATCAATATTCAATTTCAAAAAATAGAAACAAAAAAAAAATTATTTACCAAACAAAGATATTTTATGAAGATTGTAACTAGATCTTACGTCCTGCCATTCTCACCGATAATATATATAGAACTTGGAAGACCAAGTAGAGAGATTTTAGAGGAGGTAAATCACAAGAATGGAAGAAACTATCACCCAAGAATCAAAATGGAAAAAAGAAGAAGAAGAAGAAGCAAAGATCCAAATATACAAATACGTATTTGGTTTTGCAGAAGCAGCCGTCATAAAATGCGCCATAGAGCTCAAAATCGCCAATGTCATTGAAGCCCATGACAGACTAACAATGACACTTTCTCAACTATCCACAGCTTTAAATTGCTCTCCACCACTTTTATTTCGCATAATGAGATTCCTCACCCATCGTGGAATTTTCAAAGAAGAAACCACACCTGAAAACCTAATAGCCTATTCTCAAACACCATTATCTCATATGCTCATCAATGTAGCTCCTTTACTTTTGCTTGAGAATAGCCCAGAAATTGTTGCATCATGGCATAATCTTAGTGCAAGGCTTAAGAATAGTTACACTAATGACAGTAGTGATTTATTAGTCCCATTTGAAGTAGCTCATGGAAAGGATATTTGGAGTTATGGTGCAATAAATCCAGGGTTTAATAGAATGTTTAATGAGGGATTGGGTTGTAATGCAAGAGTTATTACTTTGCCTGCAATACTTGAGAACTGTGGAGATATATTTAATGGAGTTGAGAGTTTGGTGGATGTGGGAGGAGGGAATGGGACTACTTTGAGTGTTTTGGTTAAGGCTTTTCCATGGATGAAAGGTATTAACTTTGATCTTCCAAATGTTGTGTTAACTTCAGAAAAGTATGATGGTGTGGAGCATATTGGTGGGAATATGCTTAACTTTGTTCCAAAGGCTGATGCTGCTTTCTTCATGGTTAGTATGTTTATTAATTTTGTGATATTGATCTTGTGTGTGTGTGTGTGAGGTGATCAATAATAAGTTTTGTTAGGTTTTAACTTTGTTGGTAATTTCCATATACAGTATTAAATGATATAATATTAAATTTGTCTTCACTCACCGACTTAAGTCTTCGGGTCAATTGGTGATTTAAGATACTATAACTGATTTTAAGAATTGTTTAAATTGTGTAGTGGATTTTACATGCTTGGGATGATGAAGATTGCATCAAAATTTTGAAGAATTGCAAGAAAGCTATTGGAGAAAATAAAGCAGGAGGGAAGGTGATAATCATAGATTCAGTGATTGGTGAAAATGAAGAAAATAAGATGGTTACTGATATAAGATTAAATTTGGACATAATGATGATGACTCGCTCACAAAAGGGAAGAGAAAGAACTGGTGATGAGTGGATACAACTTCTGATTAACAAAGCTGGTTTTAGTCGATGTACTATTACACCAATTCCTGCTGCTGTTCCATCAATCATTCAAGCTTTTATCTCATAATTAATAACAATTATAGGATTTAATTTATACTCTACTTCTTCCTCTTCGCTTTCTTTAATTCCATGTATTAATCAAGGGAAAATTAATCAACAATCCGAGCAGAAGTTGTTTACTCTTGTTTCTATATTTGAAAACAACCTTTTGAATTTTTCAAAAGTTTGAAAGAAGTATAAGGAAGACATTACAAGAAGTGGAGCTGGGAAGGTAGTGATAATTATATGAGGCAATAACTGATGAGCCCATACCAATAAAGGCAACAAAAGAACAGTTGAGGATAATGGGGCATTATTTGTTATATACATGTAGTTGGCCTATTCAATGTTTCCCTTCAAA
>JBBPDJ010000001.1:8822559-8911258 GCA_037974625.1 Cucumis cinereus
GTCCAGTGATGCTTGCACCATGGCAACACTTGAGTGCTCACTTAAAGAACAGTGACATTTTGCCATTTGAGATTGCTAATGGCAAGGATTTCTGGAGCTATACTGAAGCAAATCAAGAATTTAATATAATGTTCAATGAGGCCATGGCTTGTTCGGCTAAGGTGATTACTTATGCAATACTTGAAGCATGTGGGGATGTTTTTGATGGGATTGGGTGTTTGGTGGATGTGGGAGGAGGAAACGGAAGCAGTTTGAGCATTTTGGTGAGGGCTTGTCCATGGATGAAAGGTATTAACTTTGATCTTCCTCATGTTGTGTGTGCTTCACCACAATATGAAAATGTGAAGCATGTTGCTGGTGACATGTTTGATTTTGTTCCAAAAGCTGATGTTGCTTTCCTCAAGGTTGGTGTACAATATATGCTAGGTGCTTCCACTTCGTCTCATGCATTTCAATTTTTTTTTTACATAGTAAAAAAAATAATAATTGCATTTTAAAAAAATTATTGTATTAACAGATTTTCATCGGTGTGCAATTTGGGTTACAATGATCGGTGCAGCAATGCATATATGCTTGCGGAGATATTTGATTAAAAGACCCAATTTTAAAGTACAAAATGATTTTTGCCTCACTTTTTAAAACTTAAAAATTTTGACCTCTTGCTTACATCATCTTCAGTCAAATTTACAAAATTATCGTTAGCTTTTTTTCTCCTCTTCCCTTTTTCGTTTTTATTTCTTTTTTTTTTTTTTTTTGAAGGGTTGACAGTTGCAAATATAGCAACAAAATTTACAGCATATATAGCAACATTTTTAAACATTGTAAATATAACAAAGTCTGATAAAAGCATATCACTTATAGACTTTATTGTATTTGCAATATGTTGTCGTACACTTAGTTATAATACCAAAAATTGTAACTCATTACAATTGTCCTTTTTTTCCTCTACCTCCTTGCATTCATGCTACCATGCCTTTAAGTTCCTAACTTCTTTTTTCTTTCTCCTTATCTCTCTCTTTTCTTTTTTTTTTACCTCCTTGCATTCGTGCTACCATGCCTTTTTGTTTTTTGTTTCTCGTTCTTTGTTTCTCGTTTCATGTTCTTATCTTTTGAGAGCAAGAAAAATAATTGAAGGAAATAGAAACATAAATTTGTTTGATAAATATTGTTTCTTGTTTTTTTTTCTTTTTCTTTTTCTTTTTTTGCAACAATAAAACATAAAAAATATTTTATCGAAAGATTATGTCATCTGATACAAGAAAATCTCGATGACAACTAAAATATAATAACGAAGTTATATCATATCCTTTATATGTTGTCCAAATTGGACCGACGCTATCATCTCTAACCCAAGTCATTTGTCTTCAATGATGTCAAGTCGAATCGAACTTAATAATATAAATATGTAAATATCATAATTGTAAAATATTAAAATCAAGCTAAATGAATGTCTTAGTCATAAAAATTTATATATTGTAAAATTCTACTCGATTTTCTCTAAAAAAAAATGTTTCACCAAATTTTAGATCATATACTAAAAATATAAGAATTAAAATAATGTATAAACAGGCATATTGCAAGATTTAATACTCAAAAATGAAATATATAAAAAAATATATATATACATATTGAAAATTTAAATAAAATATAAATCTAATATTAGATAATTTTAAACTTCAAAATTACAATAAAATATAAATATAGCAGAATTATTTAGTAAATATCAAAATTAATAAGAAAATTATAAAATATTTCATCTTGAAAGTTGAATTTTGAAATATAAAAGAATTAATGCACATATTAAAAATTTAAATAATATATAAATTTAAATATAAGAAAATTTTAAAATTCAAAAATAAATTAAAATATAAATATTGGAGAATTTTGTAAATACAAAAATTAATAAAGAAAAAATAAAGAAATGCAGTGAAACAAATTCTTCAAAATAAAATCAAAATAAAATAAAAAATGTATAAAAAAAAAAGTTGATTAAAGTGAGATTCGAAGAAATAACTTACAAAAGAAAAACAATACACAAAAAGTTCATATTCATTAATTTAGGGAATGGTAAAATAGAAATAGAAATGAAAAGAGAAACAGGAGAAATTTTTTTTTGTTGTTTCTAAATTTTTGCCCATTTTTAAAGATTGTTTCTCAAGTTTTATAAACAATAAACGGAAATAGTTATCAAACAAAATGGACCTTTAGTTTCCTTTTTCGTTCATGATTTCCTTCAATTTTTTTCTCCTCTCTTTATTTTCATTTGTACAATCAAAATATGTCTTTAAAGCATGTTTTAGAGTGATTCTAAACGTGATGAAAATAATTTTTAATCATCTCAAAATCACTTGAACCTTTGTAATGTAATTTTCTATCCAATTGATATTAGTTTCCATTTGTTAATTAGTTAGACTAAATTCTACAAATTTTCAAGCCTATAATTGATCGTAGTACAATTAAAGCAATTAAAATAATTAAATTTAGGGTTGGTGGCATAAAATAATATATAGTATATGAAGCTTACAAAAATAGGGCAAAATAATTGTATATGTAGCATACACCATTTCGCTCGCTTCTTCTCTTCGGTTTTTTCAAATTGAAAGCTACCAAATAAAACAACTATCAGTTGTAGCTTTCAATTTGTAAAATTTTAATACAACTCTGAGGTTCATACAATGCTCTTCTTTAATGCTTTTATCTTGCATTGTTTTCTTTGTTTATGATGATGAGTGGTTATAAATATTTGATAATTAATGACTACCATCAATAGAATTATTATCAGTGCTTGATTATCAACTTTGAAAGAAAACCATCAACTTTCAAATGTTTAGCCATTAAAGCTACAAGTGATAGAATTCTATGAATGAGAACCTT
This sequence comes from Cucumis cinereus, assembly GCA_037974625.1. Lineage (NCBI taxonomy): Eukaryota > Viridiplantae > Streptophyta > Magnoliopsida > Cucurbitales > Cucurbitaceae > Cucumis > Cucumis cinereus. The sequence goes on from JBBPDJ010000001.1 coordinate 8,825,434, forward strand.
ATAAATTATCATATCTACTTAAGTCATATCATTGATATCGCTAATATGTGCATAAGCTATATCATTGATATTATCGATATATGAATATCACACAAGTCTATCACTCATGTCACTCATAAGTTCATATTATGGTTATCAGTGATAGTTTCTACCACTAATAACATATTGTCAATGATAACTTCTATCACTAATAACATGTTATCAATGTTCTCACTGATGCCATGTTATCAGTGATAACTTATATCGTTGATAACATGTTATAAGTGATAGTTTATCACCCAAGTCTATCGATGATATCACTCGTATCATGGTTATCAGTGATAGATTCCATCACTGATAACATGCTATCAGTTATCTCACTTATATTATGCTATCAACTTATATCACTGATAACATGTTATTATTGATCTGCAGATCCATCTCACATTTTCCCTCAAACACTCCTCCGCTACCACTCCCCTTCGGTATCCCCACCTTCGACTTTCCCACTTCCTTCAATACCACCTTCAGCTTCCCCACTTTCGACAACTACTCATTCAACTTCTCCACATCCGACTTCCCCACCTCTTTCAACTCCTCCACCTTGTTGAAATATATATTTGCTTTTGACTTGACAATATTTGGGTCTAGCCCAAATAAAAATTCAATTTTTATAAGTAGTAATTTTTATAATATTCTAGAGAAATTAATTGTAGGAGATATTTAGAGAAGATTGAAAAAATATCTAGAAAATAAGAGAAATGAGTATAGGTGTAAAGAATATTTTACAGAGGCATTTGTACTCATTAGATTAAGAATGTGTTGACAAGTCTCAATCATTCCTTTAGGGGGACCAACTAGTATAAATAGGAGGGATGTCCTGCCACTTGTATCAAGCCCAAAAGAAAATTAGAAGTGTCTAATAACACAAGTAGTCTCTTTCTTTAATTCTATCTTCCAAAATTCCTTTTCAACACCTGCAACCCACCAATGACTCCACCACCTGAACGTGGCTCTGGCCCCTAGACCAACCAGAAAAGAAAATTGAAAGGGAAAAAGAAGATGGTGTGCCCTAACATACAAAGGGAAAACTTGAATTTTTTTTTTTATAAAAAACAATAGTTAGCTGGTCAACAATTTGTCATATTTGCAAATATTTCAAAATGTGTGATATTTTTTTTAGATCTCTTCCCATATTTTGCTATCTATTACAAAATTCCTTAAATTTATAGTAATGCATTAACATCAGTGTTTATGAAAATCTTTTGACTTTGTGTTATTCAAATGGCAGTGGATTCTACACGATTGGAATGACGAAGAATGTATTAAAGTTTTGAAGAAGTGCAAGGAAGCCATTCCTAAAAATGGAGGGAAGGTGATGATTATAGAAGCAATAATTGAAGAAAAAGGTGACAAAAACAAGTTATCAAAAGTGAGATTGATGCATGACATAGCGATGATGGCTCATACCAATAAAGGCAGGGAAAGAAGAGTTGAAGAATGGGCATTTGTTATTCATGCAGCTGGCTTCACTCGATATACCATTACACCCATTCAAGCTATTCCATCACTTATTCAATGCTTTCCTTAAAACAAACCATCCTCACCCAGTTGTTCTCTTCTTTTTGGATGGCATGCATGATGAGCCTGTGGATTGCCACTGCATGAAAGGTTAGTTTAAGAAGTCATGAATGTGTTGGGTTTGGCAAGATGTAGGATGTGGAAATTCTACGTCGGTTATTATGTAGGAATGTGGGGGGCTCCAAGCCTATAGAAGGAGCCCACCTCCTTTGTCTACAAATGTCTTAATTCAATACACTTTAAGCTTTTGTATATTGACTTAAACTGAATTTCCTTTTGTATTTTCTAATTTAAGAGTGAAAAAGGATGTGAGTAGTCAAAAACTTTGAAGAAATGGGTTATTCTTGTAATTGAGAACAGTGAGTGAAAAATATTGTGTTTGATTGTAATAATTTTTCACACGGTAGTATTTTTCTAGTTTGTGATTTTTCTCCAGTTTAGGAATTTTTCACGTAAATTCTTGTGTTTTCAGCTTTTATTGATTTCTTTAGTTTTTCAGTTATCTTTCTGCTTATTCCTGTAGAATTGGAAGATCTTGTTCCACCAAAATGAATATTTATCCAAGTGTGTGGTTCTTTGTCCACAGCGCTATATATTTTAACCACAAGTGTTAGTAAGCCAGAACGAAAATGAGAGTGACAATAAGAGTGACAATAAGGATTCACTATAGACAACGCTAGTAGCATTGTTATCAGCAATTGTTTTCTTAATTACAATCAATTAGCGTCCAACTATTTTCACTAAATACCACTCAATCAATGTATATCAGAATTAGAGGTGCTCATGGATTTGGTTGGTTGCAATGTACACAATCATTTAAATTGTAAATTTTTTCAACCTCTAATAACCCTTATTAAATAATGAATTCGACTCAACCAAACCTTGAAACACTTGGGTTCAGTTTGTCCGGGTTACTCAAGATTTTTATTTAAATTTTTTTTATTCTAAAAATAAGTAAAAGATCAATATGTAAGAATTTTATTTAATTATTTTCATATATATTAAATTAAGGTTAACAACCCAATTTTCATTTATATTATGAAAATTCTTTCCAAGGTGCAAAGTAAATTTAAAATTTATTGAAAGTATAGAGACTAAAATTGAATAAACTTTAAAGTGTGAGAACCAAAATGGTCTTTTTAATTTTTTATTTTTAAAAAATAGATTTTGTTTTAAATAACGAAATTCTTTTAAATAGCAAAATTGTTGATATTTTAGACATCTATTAGTGATAGATGATAGTAGCAGTGTCTATTACGGATAGACAATGATATTTTGGTATATTTGTGATATAGGGGATTTCATCGCCTAAATTCGGATCAAGTATTTAACCAAATTATACACCAAGAGCTAGTCCTAGTGTCAAGTTTGGGTCAAAATCAAGGAGCACGCAAACTTCTCTAGTAGAATTGTTTCCAACCTGATATAACCGAAGGGGGTTGATGTTTTAATTTGAAGGAATAGTAGATTGCACAAGAAAAGTAAATTGTAGAAATTATATACAAAAAGAACCTATAGCTTGGGTTTATCAGATTCATGTTATTCAAGTCATTTGCTCACGGGATTTTCATCAACTAAATTGAATTGATCGTCTTCACCTAACCAATTTAATTAGATAACCTAAGTTTAATCCAAAAGGATGAAAAGCATATCAATTCGAATCAACCTAATTGCATTAAGATTTAGGAAAAGTTAGGGTGAATAATTAACTTCCAAGCGTCTAGCCAATTATTCAATGGTTCAATTCAAAGTTGATTAGAACAATGCTCAAATGAATTTGCTAGCAAGCTAATCTAACCTATCTATTTGCTTTATACAATTATCATGCAACGAAGAGAATTTCATAACAATTAAGCAAACGTCATAAAGTCCCTTGCATCCACAATATGAATAGTGATCACTAGATTTAGAATTGAGGACCGACAATAAGACAATTTAGTTCAAACTCTCACAAAAACGAAGAAATACAATGAAATTCTAAGAACCCAAGCTAGATTAGTGTACCTTAGCCTCTCATCCAAATGTTGGATGATGAGAAGATGCTCGAGGACTAAAACAGAATGAAAAGCCTCATAAAATAGAGAGGAAAGGTGGAGATAAAGCATGAATCCGAGATGAATTAACCTAGGCGGCAAAAATAACATTTATAAAAATCGTGATGGCGCTAAGGACGGCATCGTGGCGCTTACAGAACTTTCACGTGGCCAAAGTTCGGAGTGTCGCGGTACTGTGTGCTTTTTGGGACTAAGGCACTTACTGTCTTACAGTGTCGCGACGCTACAAGGCAGAGGCCTATTTGGCTTCTAAACTTCATGTTTTTTTCTCGATTGATATCTTATGACTTCCATCTTGCCCAATTAAGCTTCAAATCGACATTAACATCGAATTCTACTCTTGAATTGCTCAAAACCTATAAAATAACCAAATAAAAAGGTAAAATCCTAGAATAATCTCGAATTAAGCAGAACTAGATAGCACATCTTGGATACTATAAAATTATAAATATTTTGATTCATTTTAGCGTAATAAATAGGGTTGATTTTCAACCCAGGGTACATTTGTTTTATTAAAAGATTAAAAGAACTAAAGAATCTATAGATTTAGATTAAAAAAAATGGTTAGAAAAATAGCAAAATTTAAAAGGAAAACAAAATTGGGCCTTTATTTAAGGGGCTGGTTTTGTGGGAGTTGACCGCCATCTCACGTTTTCCCTCCCTCCATTTCTCTCCGGGCACTGCCGCTTGCCTTCGTCAACCGTCTCCGATCTGCTTCCGTTCGTCACCGGTGAGTCTCCTTCTCTCTTCCTCTCTTTGCGCTCTCTTTCCTTGTTTCTTTCGTCTTAAATTTCTTCTTTCCTTCTCTCGTTCTCAGTCTCGTGCGCCGTTGTTCCATTGTCGCTTCACCGCCGCCGCCTTTCGACGGTGATCAAAAGGTAAAGTGGGTTTTGGGGTTAGTGTTCGTTTGGTTTGGTTTGGTTTCTGGTCATTTAATTTCTTTTAGTACAAGTTTGATTCCGCTTCAGGTTACCCCTAACCCATGAGTTTAGATCTGCAATTCCTAACCTATTTGAACACGACAAGTAAATGCTGAGAAAATTGTACAATAACCCTTGGAAATTGCATTATGTTAGATTCGTCTTGTTTGGGTGAGGTTTGCAGACTGTTTCAGATTAAAAGATAGCTTGGATAAGCCCTTTTAAGCCTTTTTAGTGTAATTTCCAGTCCGAACTCGGGTCTTAGATGCTGGTGTTAATTTCAGTGTATGAACTAGGAGTTGTTTAGGCGGTTGTAAGTCAAAGATGAATTATTTTTTGGCGGGCAATTTATTGAGGTAAGTTAACAGGGGTCAATTCAAGTTTCAGATTAACTTTGGTTAAAGTTCTTATGGATGAAATCCGATTCAGGGTCATCAAGGATTTCTAAGTTGTGCCAAGTTACTTTTGGAAGTTGTTGGAATTTCTTACGGGTTAAGTGACATTATAGGGGCAGGGTTGGGTGTTTAGAATATATTTATGTGAAGACTTGTGTTAGTCATGAACCATGAAAGTCATATTTTAAATATCATGAATTTGTATTCATTGATTGTGAATGGATGGTCTATTATGTTGCACTCAACCTTTTCAAAATCTTCTTTTCAAGAATGTACTAGACGATCTATTAACTAGAGTTGCCATGTTCTGCACTTAGTCATGTCTTTTAAAATTATTTCAATGCTTATATTAAAATTCAGATCTAGCCCTTTTATTTTCACATTCGAACAATTTGTTTTCTTATTTCAACAAGGATCCCAATGCATGACTGTTATGCATTTTTTTCTTTTTGGTTATTTGTGGCCAAGGCGTGTTTTTCACTATTTTCTTTTTTTAAGTACAGATGAACTTATTCTTGAGGTTTTGTTTTAAAAGATCATGCATGTGGCGATGACCTTAGATAGAGATCTTGGAAAGTCAGGTCGTTACATTAGATTATATATTTGTATGTCATGTCTTATTTTTATGTATTTGCAGTCTTCCAGATGACACCCACCTGAATTGTGGAATTTATCTTTTGTTTTCTTTTTTATGATGTTTTGATATTTGGTCAACTGAATAGTGGAGATTTACATTTTGTAACGAAAATGTTCAGGTGACCAAATGGACCTCCAGACAGAAAATAGAATAGCTGCAATTCTAATGAGAGAGGCGGCAGAATTGCGTCGCCAGGCTGAGAAGGATGGTGTGGAAGCCTATCTACGGCATCCTAAAGTCAGGGGTCGCCCAAATTCTCGTTTTCTTACTGCAACTGTTCTTGGTGTTCAACAAGGTTATTTCTCAATTTATGTTCTCAAGTGTTTATTTATCTGTAACATGATCTTATGTTTGATGATATGAACCCTAAACCCTCTAACCGTTTTATGGGTTTTCTTCAATGATTGAAAATTGAAATTAAACAACTGGCCTTTTATGTACTTTCTCTTTTTGGGTTGATTCTATTTGTTGCCCTTTTGTTGCTTCGAGTTGATATATTTGTTCTTTTTTTTTATTACAGCAAATAAAGCTGTGGAAGTGAATGAAATGTGGAGAGTTCGTCAAAAGGAGCGGGAACTGGATGACAGGCTTAGAGGCAATTCAAGAGATCGGAACAACGCCTCTAGGAGCCGAGAGAGTTCCAGACCATCCATCGATTCCAGCCATGACATTCCCAGTAGTTCAAGCCCATCAAGTAAAAGAATTTCTGAGGATTGTGACTTAAGGGAGGATCAAGGGTTAAAAGATGAAGAACTTGAGGAATTTTTACACTCAAGGTATCTGTGTGTGTGTGTGTGTGTGTTCTTCCAGGAAATACATGATTCTGTGTACCTCGGTTGGCTATTTCAATTAATATATGACTGGGATAATGTTAACAATTACTCTAGAAAGCTTTTAGCGGCTTGACATCAGTTTCTCCATTTTATGGCAGGACTAAGCGTGGCAGAGGTGCAGTTGGTTCACGAATGGATGAAACTGGTCCATACCTTGCCCCTTGCAACGAGTCAGATTTGAGTTGGCCAACTTGCTCTAATGTAACTAATAAAAGTGTTGTTCATGGACCAGAGAAGCCTAAGTCTCTGAAATCAGACAGCTCTTCCGAAGAGGAGACAGACAATGATCGACGGAAACGATCAAAAAGAAGTTCACACAAGCAGCATAGAAAGGACCATAAGTCTAAACACAAGTCTGAGAAAAAGAGGAGGAAAGAATCAAAGAAAAGCAAACGCCACAAATAAGAGCCTCCACAATTGTTCATTGCATTACAACTCTGTTCCTAAATGTACCTCATACAAGACTAGACATATGGAGCTGTGTACATCATAACTATAGATTACTGAAAGCATAAGATTAGGGAACTCTTGCTGGGCTGGATATCTCCTCTGCACTTGTTTTGTTGGTTACAATGCTCTATGAAGATGGTCAGAATTTTGCACAAGTTTATGCTATATTAAAGTTACATCTGCGGGTTATGTCTCTGTATATAAACTAGGACAAGTTTCATAGAAGAGTAATAGCTCAGTGGCTCTCTCTTACTGAATTTCACTTTGTTAGAAAAGTGTTCCTTTACTGTATGAATGATTGGAGGAGCAGGAATGTGCATATCAAACCTTTCTGAGTGAATTCCTGGGATAAATTGAATGACAGATATTAGAATGTTAGGATCATTAATTGTATAAGCAGTAGATGAATCGAGTTAATACATTTGTTGATTAATTCAAATACTAAAAGATACATAATGAATAATTAGTTTTAAGAGTATATTTATACTATTTGTTCCGTTCGGTTTTCATTGATTTTTTATCTAAACCAATACTTTTTTATTTTAAGAAGTCCAATTTTATACTAAATAACTAAATCAAACCAATGGATCGATTTGAATTGGTTTGATTTTTGGTATCACCCCTAATGTTATCATTCATAACAAAATATATTACTTTATTTATCTTTTTTTAATTCCAATCCAATATTATAAAATTTATATGATTAACGGGACAACCCATTTCATGTTCATCATATATTAATCAAACAAACCATATATACAATAATCCATTATATGTTTTATTTGTTCATTTGTATTAAATTAAAAGTATATTCATTTAAAAATTAGGATCTATATTAAAGTGGGAAAAGTCATTTTAAAAAAGAACCCTTGAAGGAAGGAACAAAAAAGAAGAAAAGAAAATCTCCTCCAAAGTACACCTTTGAAAATGCGGTTCAAAGCTACGCCGAAATTAACAACGAAGAGACCTGTTAACAGTTAAATAATTAGAGCTAATTATAAAATACATATATCAATGCATCAGTTGCATTTCTTGGATTTCTTCAACTGTCAACTGCGGTTTCGGGCAGCACGAAAAGTGCAGAGAGCTTGTGTTGGTGGATGAGTAAGCTCAAAACGGTTGTGTTTGCTGCCAAGAACAAGATGCTTGCCATCCACAGTTGAATCAACACATTCTTCCCCTTGAACTCCAGCAAATAACCCCACATCAGCCAATGAAGCTGTGCTCCCGTCCAGATCGATACCGATAACACACCTTTCCATTTGAGCTTCATCTTACTCCAAGGAAGAATCAAAGGTAGAAGACAGAAGAACCAAACAAAATATTGTGCTGTGATTACCTGTTGATCAAATATGAAGAGTTTCTCAAAAACTTCATACCCATAAGACAATTGAGTATTGATCATGGGAAAAAAACACGTTTTGACAGGACTCTAAACTCTCTATAACATATGATAAGATCAAAAGATGGATTTCGAAACGAACCTTGTTGAATGCCACAAAAGCGACTGTCTGTGCAAACCAGCAGAATGGAAGATCTTGAGCAAATGATAAAACAAGAACGAGCTGCACTACTAACTGAGGCAGAAATGAAATGAGCTTCTCCACAACCGAGAACTCGTGTTCATGGTGAAGATAGATGTGATAGAAATAAATTGAGAAATTGTGCCTTGGGTCAGTCCGAGTAAGATGATAGAGTAGTGCCTCGTGCAGGAATTCCCAACCATAAAGATAATAAAACAGTGCAGTACAGAAGATGAAAATCAAACCAGAAATTAGGCCAAAAATGATTCTCTCCTTAGTCATTATGGATCTTAATAGAAACCACGGATTAAAGATATGAGCCAACCTCGAAGGTAAATTGCTCTGAGGAGCCTTTTCATCACCCTTGCTCCATTTTTGAAGAGCGGGATTCAGACCAGATTTGAATACATTCTGATTCAGAATCAGAAGAATCGGAAGGGCATAGATGATCGGATAGATTCTGAAATGGACGACAAGTCCATACCAAAATGCAGCTTGTAACAACTGGCCTGTTACAGGGAAATAGAGTTATACTAAACTATAAGTAGGTAATCTACCAAGTACCAAAAAATGCACGAATATCCCGATAAACGGTTGCATCCTGCGATCTAACAGGATATTTTTCCAGGCTACTGCATATTTACAGAAATTAAGAACTAAATGGCAAATGATGTAAACAAAGTGGAGAGTAATTCTTATTGACTCTGTCGAAAAAATGAAATGCCCTTTGAAGGCAAGCATCCACCTGTAAACTAAAGTTACCAAAGAGTAACCTTGTCTAGGTAATAAACAAAGATGAACTTCAAGAACTAAAGAAAATACAAGAATCCTCTTAAGAAAAAATACAAAATAAAAGAATCCAAGGGATACAAGATTTCCTACATCAGCAAAGTTTTTTTTTTTTTTTTCTGATTTTATTTCTACAATGTCAGTGACCCTCTAGGTCATTAGTATATGTTTTGCCTAAACCAGTGGCTCAGATTGGCACTAAATGGGGAAAGTAGTGTTTATGCTGTGAAGTTACATTACATTTACATGGGATATTAACAATAGCAAATTACTTTGAAAAAACTAGCGGTGATTGTCATGTTAACTCCATATAAATTAAACAAAACCTGCAACTTATCAATCAACAAAAGGTTATAACTTTAGAAATATGAATACAGTGAAATGTGAAGCATGCGAAAGCCAGCTACATCTAATGAATTATCTCCTAATATCAATGCAAACAAGTTAAATTCACACCACCAAATCTTCCAATCTACAAATTTGCATAATTAACTTTAACTTCACAGAATTGAAACAGTTCCGATAGTAAATTGAGAGAGAAAGGAAACTTACACCGTTCATCAGACACAAAAGGATCTTAAGAACCATTGCACAAACAAGAGGCTCGCAGTTTCCTCTGGTGCCAATGGTAAACGTAAACGGGTTAAAAAGCCAAACCATAACAGAAACGATGCACAAATTTTCTGGAACCCCACGTTTCCTCAAAATAGTACGTATAAAGTAGCCGACGAGCAGATCTAGACAGAATCAAGACAATTGATTCAGATACCAACAGAAAACTATAATTCAACGAATCAAATGAAAAGGTGAAGGTACCTGATGCAGAGAATAGAAATTTTCCCCAACAGCGATGGAAGATAGTATTCGGTATGAGCAAAAACGCGAGCAATGGTGAGTATCTGTAAGTGGATCTCATGTAGGGGGACTTTCCGGACGCCATTAGAGAAGCAGCGTCTGAGAATACGATGTAATCGACATCAGTGTATCTGACCTCCATGTTCGCATCCTGCCACTCGCCGTAGAGTATGAGTATAAACCTGAAGATTGCTGAGAGAATCAGCAAAGAGCCGAAGCTAAAGGACGCCATAGCTGTGCTGAAGCAGAAATGGCTGACGAAAAGCGGGACGAGGAGACAAATGGAGAGACGAATGAGCGATTGGGCTTTTGAAGAAATTGAAGCCCATGCCTAATAATTGGGCCTGATATTGTACCAAACGATCTCTTTACCAAACTATTTTCTCGTACCAAATCTTAGAGTTATTTAATCGTCATCACATTTGAATCTCTATAAAGTCTTATAAAATATAATATTCTTGAATATCTTCAACAATTTAATGAAAAAATTCTTCGTTTATCTTCATACTTTCCTCTAGTTCTCTCTGATCAATTTGTGTCTCTTTTCTATTACATTTTATTGATTATTGTACTTCAACATTTTTTATGTTGCTTTTTTTATTGCACGTCAATGCTTATATTGTATTTCGTACTATTATAATTAATTTGACCCAATCTAAAAGTGAAACTAAAAAGTTTGATTTTTTGGAGTTTTTTCAAAAATTAAAAAAAAATCACTAAAAGACAAAAAATCTACACTTAATTTGAGTAAATATTGACAATTTTCCTTTGAATTTTTTTTTTTTTTCCAATTTCAATTTTCCACAAGCTATTTCCGCAATATTTAAAAACCCTAAGCTACATTTGCAATTTTCTTAATTAATTTTGCCACCCATATAATTTCCCTATAGGATTTTCCAATAATTCAAAAATTAAATTTAAACCACGTGAAAGGAAGGTAAGAAAAGTTACCCTTAGCCATGCACCTTGGTAACAAATACTCCCTTTGAACTAATAACTCCATACTCCTCAAAGTGTTCATTTTTTGTATTCAGATTTACCTGGTTGATAATTCTACTATTTTTCAACATTTTCGATTTTTGTCGAACAGCATTTCAGAAAACTATGTATACTTTCCTTTCAAGTTTTGAAAAATATCAACGTGTTGATAAAAACTTTTCTCCGTAACTCCATCTACTGTGGACTTTTCTCCAGCTCTTTGGTCAAGGCTGTGTGATTTCATCAACATGGTCCTATCCTGTTCATGCTGCCTTAATATTTTCCAAGGAAAATGGTTGGTTAACAACTAGTAAAATCAAGACCTGCTAGTTTATATATTAAGAGACTTATAAACTCTCCCATTTCCAAATCAAGGGGATTCCACCCTCTTCTCATCAACTTGAAGTTTCAAAACTGAAGCTCCTATCAGCAGCATAGTCCACAAAGCTGTACAAAGGCATTACTCGGTCGCCGTACTTCTCAAATCCTTCCAATTCATTCTTAGCTTTGCTCCTCAGCTCCTCTGCCACCTCCTTAGCTTTCTCGATCCCATATACTCCAACGTAGCTCTTCCCCTCTCTCCTCTTACTCTCATCTGTTTTATTGAGTTTTTTCGATTGTTCTTCCAAAATGTCATCAACTACCTGATACAACACCCCAACCGATCTTCCATACCTTCTTAATCTCTGTATCTCATGGTCTTCTGCTCCAGCTAGAAGTCCTCCACACACTGCAGAGCACTGGGCCATTTCACCAAATTTCTTTTCTTGGACAAATTCAACGGAGTTGGGGCCTCCCTCAAGGTCAAGAAACTGTCCAGCTGCCATGCCTCTGGACCCAACGGCTCGGGCAATCTCGGCAATCACACGAAGCAGGCGGGACTCAGGCACAAGATCAAAGGGTGTATGTGAGACAATATGTTGGAAGCCAAGGGGGAAAAGTGCATCACCTGCAAGGATAGCCATGTCAACACCATAAACTGTATGGTTTGAAGGTTGGCCACGCCGTGAGGGGTCATCATCCATGCAAGGAAGGTCATCATGGATCAACGAAGCTTCATGAACCTGTCAAAAGACCCACGATCAATTTGTGATACTAAATTGAAAAGTGTTGATAAGATATATTGAAAATAATCTAGTGACACGCAATAGCTTGTTACATAGGAACATATTATCACATTGACTTTGATATCACAAAGAACTAATAATGTCTCCCAATCCCTAAATGTTAAAACCATCTCCAAAGGCTAAATAAAATTGTTTTACTTCTACTCTTGAACGTCAGATCCCAGATTGCATTTCACCATAACTCAGTTTTCCATTTGGAGAGAGATACCATAACTTGGATCTGGATATCAGTTCTAGACATTAATGGACTTGTAAAAGCTGGTAAAAAAAGAAATAAAGAGAGACAATATATAAAATGAAGCCAATGTGCTCGATGTAAGGACTAGATGAGGATGTCTATTTACAAAATACTCAAACTCAGGTGAAGAGAAGTACACACAAGTATAGATATCAGAAAAAAAGCTGTTGAAGTATTGAAACAATAAAATTTGCCGTAACCCATCCGCTTAAACTTTTAAGTCGATTCATGATTTAACTAGATCAAATAAAAACCACAGCTAGAAAAAGAGCATAGAACACAAGAACTATTCAGCAGAACATTTTCTATCAAACTCTCTACCCTAAACAGCCCTTTTAAGGGTTCTCTCACATTTATCCATCCAACCCTCTACAAAATGAAGCCAAGCAAGCCAGTGTAGTTTCCACATTCTACCAATCCTGGACACGATAATAGAAATCAACTCACAATTTGAAACGAATTGAACCACTGACTCTGAGAACCAGGATTTATAATGTAAGAGATTGTGTGAAGTGAATTGCCCCCTGCCCATCCCTCAGGTTTGTCCTACCTAATTACAATTTATAGTTAAGGAATGAAATTGAACAGCCTTGTTTAAGTAACTATGACAAAAAAGTGCAAGCATAACAAATACAACCAGGAAATTATACTCAAAAGTGAGTAGTCGAATTATTGTGTAATTTAAAGTCAAACTAAATTTACATCCCAAGAACCAACAGCACGAGAATTCAACCAACTCTCAATCCAGCAACGTGAAATTAGATAAGAGAAAGAACCATTTCGAGGGCACAGGCGGTGGGGAAAGCGGCGAGGCGGTCAACGCCGAAGAGCTCGCAGGCGGCGACACACATAACTGGAGGAGCTCGCTTGGCCCCTTGAGCCAAGACGGAGTAACGCATAGCCTCGTAGATCTGGTCGGGATACTGAATTGGAACAGCTTCATCCAGCTTCTGGTTGATCTCGAGAATCAGCTGTTTCCAGTAGGTTTTTAGGTCAAACTGAATGGATTTGGCTTGAGAAGAGACAGCGGAGGAAGAAGAGGAAGAACATCGAATTGGGGTCTTTCTTCCAAAATGCATACTAAGAGAGGATGCGGCCATGAGTGAAAACGCCATTGTTCTGAGTTCTCACTCTCAAATCTATGGAAGCGGAGAGGAATGCGAAGGATAAACACGTGGAGATGGAAGAGAAGGTGATTGCGGGCGATCGGCAATTGCCATGGATAAGCCAACTATTAGAGTTTGATGGGATTAATACAACATACTATAAATATTATTAAAAATGTAATTTTATGTTGGATGTTCGTTGACATGTGTCATTCTCTTTCTCTCCGGACTATATTATCATGTTTATCGTTTTTAGTCACCATGTAATTCACCTCATGTGTCCAATTTGCCTATCAATAATATCCTTTGTGATGAGTTTTGTAAAATACAGTTGAAATTTCAAATAAATTGGAGATAGTGGAAATTTGGAAGAATTTTATATTTTTTTGCTTTTTTAATTTACTATCTATTTTTATTTTATTTATTTAATATTATATTTTTTTATATATGTGTTTCCAATGTGCCTTCATTTTCACAATTGGTTGTCAACACGAGCTCTTGTCATTTTTTCCACTAAAGCTAGGTTTTAAAGGTATATTATTTTCTCCCTGGTTATAATTAATAAATATTATTTTGCATCTTTGACAATGCTAGAAGCAAAAGTCAATACAATATCATGTTGAATAATGCTGGAAGCAAAAGTCAATATAATATCATGCTAAATAATGCTGGAAGCAAAAATCAATACAATATCATGCTGAATAATGCTGGAAGCAAAAGTCAATACAATATCATGTTCTACAAAACCTAATCGAATGATTTGGAAAAACAAATATTATTTTGATGAGAGGAACAAAATTCACAATTAATAACACATTGTTCTTTAGTCATCCAAAGAGAAATCTATTGTGTTTTAAAGACATACGTTGCAATGGTGAAAAACATATACTAAAAAAGTTGTCTGCTTTGTTTTTTGGGTTATATTATATTGATATTTGAGTAATTGAAACATGTACAACAATAAACGTGAAGTTCATTAATCTAGACATATTTGTGTTTGTATTAAAAAAATATATATACATTCAATTTTACACATTTACCTAACACAACTTTTCATACCAAACTTCAACTTAATTTAAATCAGTTTTCCATTATGTTGGACTCCATTGTTTTTGGAAAGTTTAAAATAATATTTGTGATAGCATCACTTTTAAAGGAAAAATAAAATTGGGAGGAGAGGTTGTTGGTTGTTTTTAACTTTATTTTATTATTATTTTATTATTATTATTGTTATTGTTATTGTATTCTTATTTTGTTATTTATTGTCAATTTTTGTTATAGAGAATTGAACCAAATTTTTACCAAAATTTAACTTAAAAAGTTAACTCGGTGAAATACTTGAGAAAATTTTTGGTAAAAATTCTAGTATCCAGCAAGATTGATCGAAAAAAAAATTGAAATCGAAACAAATGGAGACGTTTTCAAATATAGCAAAATGAACTAAAATATTTATAAAATATCGTAAAAATTCAAATTCTATCAATAATAGATATTGATAGACACTATATTTTTGTTTATCAGTATCTATTATTGATAAGATCTGAAATTTTGCTATAATTCATAAATATTTCAGCAATTTTGTCAATTACAAAAAATTTCTATAAAAAATTAAAAAACGTTTCCACAAATAATTTCAAGTAAAAAAAAAACTTAAACTTAAACTTAAACACACTGTAATGTCCAAGTTTAAAAGGAGTACATGAATGAGCTGAGATCATATCCAAATAGATAAGATATTTAGAACACGAAAACAAAAGGTTAAAAGATTTAAAGTTACTATCTATACCAACAAGGACAAGGTGCACTTTCTTTCAGTAGCTCAATTATAGAAACTCTAAAATGAAGTATGATAAGCTTGAAACAATCAATATTCAATGATCTCTTCGAAATTTCTTTGACTTATCAGACAAACCCCTAAAACAAATTTTGCAAAAAAAAAGTTTATAAAATAATGTGATTTATGGTAACATTTAAAATCAACATTTCCAAAATACAAAAAAAAAATCACATTATATTAGATTATAATATTTTGGGTAAATATTTTGATTTGTTCCATTATATTTGAAAAAAAAAAACCCCGGGTCGGAGCTTGAATTTGGATGAGGATGCAAAGATGCTCTTCGTCAACAAGACATCCCCGAAAAACCAGATCCATCTTCTATCGAATCAAAGTTGAAGGAGCTTGAATTGAAACTGTACAGTCAAAGAATGGCGGACGGAGATGGCAGCGTGGGAAGCCTCGATCTCCTGCCTTCTGCTGTCCTTGCTACCATCATGACTAAGCTCGATTTGCCTTCCATCTGCTCCCTTGCCTCCACATGCAGGACCTTCCATTCTTGTGCTTCTCAAATTCTTAATTTTCTCCCCACTTTTCATCTCCTTGTAAGTCTTCTTCTCCTTCAATTTTCATCCTCAATTTCTACTTTTCAAAATGAGAATTTTAGTTACTTCCTCTTCAGATCAAACACAGAAATTCCTGAGTTCGACCCTTTTTCTGTTGCGTTATGCTTATTCTAATTCAGAAATTGTTCTCTTTCAGAAATTACTCTTTAATTTTGATCGAAAAGAAGAAGTTCAAATTTTGCTGTTCGATAATTTATTAATTTTTCTCGTTTGATGCTTGTCGTCAAGGAAATTTCTCCAACGGTGGAATTTCTGAGGCCTCTACTGCCTCCAAATCCTTTCTTGAGAAGCCTAAAGGTAGACTGTGGTCAGCTTGATGATTCAGCTATCCAGCTTTTGCTGAAGCCTTCCTTGCATGAACTTTGTCTTCATAATTGCGCTGATTTTACTGGGAAATTGCTTTCTGAGATCGGAGGGTGCTGCAAGGATCTAAGGTATTTTCTGTCTTAATTCCTCAAAGCTAAGCTAAAGACTTTTTTTTATTAGTTACCCATTAAGTCAAATTGCTATTTGAGATTTCTTGCAAGTTTCAATGGTTCTGTTATTGGGTTTTTGGGTCAATATTTCCCTCCAGGTTCCTCTATTTGAGTTCAGTTGCTGAAAAAAGAGGTCGGGCAATTCATATTGCGGATCTAGAAGAGTTACTAAGTGGTTGCGCACAGTTGGAAGTAAGACTCAGTAGCATATCTGTTATTAATATCTAAATGAAATGTCTTAGTAATTAATATAGGACAATTTAAGTGTTGGCAATAATCAAGAAGATGAAACTCCCAAATATGGTCCGAATTACAGCGTCCTTCGCAATGTTTCTTACACAAAATCTCATGCGCTATGTTAAACCTATTATTGATTGTCTTAGAAGACTTGTAACATAGCATAAGTGAAGTATTGGTGGGACTTGTTTTTGCTCTTTATTTCGTGTGGTTAATTTGCCATCTAGTTGAAGAGACATTTGGTGTTCCAGCTCTTAAGGCAGAAAGCCAAGCCCATTCCCCAAAAGATCTCTTTTCATTTTCCAAATATTTAGAGAGTAGTTTGAATGTAAGTGGATTCAAGTAGCTTGGCATGGGAATTAAATCCAAGTCGGCTCACTGCTTCTAACTGGCATAGAACTTGCCCAAATCTTCCTAGCAAATTGAGTCAAGGATGACGAGCGGGTCCAAGTTTGCTTGACCTACCTCGTGGTGCACCACCTTTGAAGCATTCAGGCTAAGAGCTTTCTGGATGAGTTATTTGAAGTATTTGTACCCAATCGTTTAGATGGTGCAAAAATTGTTCTTCTAAGTTATAAGGCTTTGAATAAAGGTTTATAGGTTGATGACCAGTCTTGTCAATCTAGTTTATGAATAGTATGCTTCTTAGTTAATTGTTTTAACTACTAAGGTATTCAGATCATGTAAGGATGACAAATATTATGCAAATGGTTTGGTTTGAGCTAAACTTTTTTTTCTCTCTAAACAAAGATTATACAACTCCGAAGACACCTGAACTAGTATAATATGAGAAAAAATTGATGTGATATTATCGATAACCTCCAACTTCTGTTTTGCATGGGATAGTTAGTTTATTCAAGCCTAACTACTGTCTACAGATTCATTATTCTTGCTTTTGAGTCCAATTTTCTTTCGTTTGTCTCATGAATGTGTTTTATACTTAATGTGTTTTCTGCATTAACAGGCATTAACCTTGATGTTTGATGTCTCATTTTTCCTTCGTCAAAATTTTGCTCGAGTCTGGGCTATGGCTTCAGAAAAACTAACGTCTCTGGAGATTGGTTGTATCTATTCTGTTACGGTCACCGAACTGCTCAGCCAAAATTTGGGTGTTGGTAATTCTATGAATCGGATTGTCCCATCCATGTGGCCTAACATTGAAAAGTTGTGCCTTTCAGTGGACTACATAACTGATGCTATGGTTGGTGCAATATCAAAAGGTCTTATCTCCTTGACTCATTTGGAACTACAAGATGCCCCCATCATTGAACCAAGGTTTTCTTTTGACCTAACCAACGTTGGCCTTCAACAAATCAATCAGCTATCAAAATTGAGGCATCTCTCTTTGGTGCGAAGTCAGGAATTTCTTGTAACTTATTTTAGAAGAGTAAACGATCTTGGGATCCTCTTAATGGCTGACGGATGTGCTGACTTGGAAAGCATCTGTCTCGGAGGTTTTTGTCGCGTTACAGACACAGGGTTCCGGACAATTCTGCATACATTCTCTAATTTAAATAAGCTTAGGGTGTTCCATGGAATCCAATTAACCCATCTAGTTTTCCATGACATCTCTGCTACTTCCCTTTCCTTGAAGCACGTCAGCTTAAGATGGTGCAGTCTCCTAACAAACGATGCCGTTAGAAACTTATCATTAAACAAGGATCTAAGTTATCTTGACTTGAGAGATTGCAGAAGCCTTCGGGATGAAGCACTTCGAGCTATCGGAACTATTCCAAAACTGAAGACATTGCTTTTGGACGGGTCCGATATTAGTGATGCAGGATTGTCTCACTTAAGACCCTTGATTATGAGCTCACTAGTCTCCTTGTCTGTTAGGGGTTGCAAGAAGCTTACAGATAAATCCATCACTGTCCTGTTTGATGGCTTATCTAAAATAGAATTACATGTATTAGATCTATCCAACCTTCCTTACCTGTCTGATGCTGCAGTCTTACAACTAACCAGAAGCAAGTTTGCGATATCCGAACTCCGATTGCGTCAATGTCCACTCATTGGTGATGTCTCAGTCATGGCATTAGCCTCAATGCAGGTCAATGAAGACCAACGACATGGGAGTAGCTTGCGGCTGTTGGATTTGTACAACTGTGGTGGCCTTACACAGCTCTCGTTCAAGTGGTTGAAGAACCCATACTTCCCAAGGATGAGATGGTTGGGTGTGACAGGAAGTCTACATCGCGACTTGGTAGATGCTTTAGCTAGAAGTAGACCGTTCTTGCATGTAGCATGTCACGGCGAGGAGTTGGGTGCCGACCATTGGGATAGCTCAGACAGTTTCTATATGCACCACTACGACGAGGTGGATGAATTTGAACAGTGGCTCTTTGATGGTGAGGACGACGACGACGACGACAACGATATGGCAGATGATGAAAATGATGCAGAGCTAATCCTATGATTCCATGACATTTGGATTTCTATGTATGATATTATATGTATGCTCCTGTAAGGTATTGTATGTAAAGTAATTCCATCCCTTCATCATCAACGCTGTTTAAGGCATTGTATGTAAAGTAATTCCATCCATTTCTCTTTTTCTAAAATTTAATTTATAATTACATTCATTCTTATCTGTTTGTCTTGGATTAGTTATCTGCCACTCCAAATGACAAAGCATGGAGTCTCGTTATTTGATCCTAAAGTTGTATTCGTATTTATATTATTTACAATTTTGGCTCTATGGGTTAGAAAAATGCATCGTATAAACTCATCTTTATATGCACTTCTTTGAATCTATAATCTGATATTTGATCCCTTTGTTTGTGAACGTAGTTAACCTACTATTAGTGAATTACGTAAATCTTTGTCTTGATTCTCTATTGTTGTTTAAGCTTTTCGCTATGCTAATTACTCTTTTTTATTTACATTTTACATATTTTTTTAGAGCGGAAGTGTTAATACAAAATTTCTGCCAACAGTGATGAGAATTAGAATCAAAATCCTTCCATCTCCCAATATTATTCTCAGCTTTGAATCATTTTTGGTGAGTGACTTCTAAATACAGCATTGTTTTCTTTATTCTGATTATTAAAAAAAATGTCATTCTCAGGCAATATCTTTTGCAAGTCAATGTCTTTGGTTTTAATATTATATTATTCGTCAAAATAAAAATAATAATAACGAACTCATTATTATATTCTTAATTATTTGCCTATCCTACCAAACTTATCCAAATAATTTGATTATTGAATTAAAAAGGAATTAAACATTTATTTAACTAGCTGGTCTGTGTAATAATAATAATAATACTTCGTTAATTCAATTGATTATACTTTGGCAAGAAAGCTTGCATGACCTTTCGTCTTAAAAGTGAGGTTTGATATTCACAATTTATTTTGAAGTTTCATGTTTTAAAACCGTTGAGATATATGCCCTATGCAAAACATAAATCTTAGGCTTAGTTACATCTAAATAGGAAATAGGAAAAAAAAATACATTTTCAGTCCTTTTTAAGTTTAGGTTTAAATCTTATTTTGGTTCCTAAACTTTAAAATGTTTAGACTTTTGGTTTTAAAGTTTGAATTTGTTTCAATTTAATCACTCTTATCATCTTATCCTTAAAATTTAAGTTTTGTTTCATAGGTTTCAAGATTTACACATATATAACCTTGAGTTTTCACACTCACGGATATAAAAAAGAAAAAACCTTTGAGTTTTCACTGTATAAATATTTATTTCCTGTATTTGCTAACATGCTACCAAGAGCTTAGCTCAATTGGCATCAACGTGCCCTCAATTTGTACTAAATAAAATTATCATAATAGTAACGGTAACGATACGGCCTAATTTTCAAATGCAATTAGATTGAGCACGCTCCACTCGTCAATCAGTTCACCTTTTTTATTGCATATTTGGAAGCAACCCCCATGTATTAGTACAGGTGCATATACAAGTAAGCAACACCAAAAGTAATCAAATGAGACCAGTTTTCACATTACCATTGATTTATTACGTTTTCAATTAGGGTAAACATGGCATTAGTGAAGGCTAAAGTGCAAATCTTGAAACTCATACTACCAAATTAAAACAAAATTCAAATCTCAGTAATAAAATTGTAACATTTGAAACCAAACTCAAAACTAAATTGAAATTGAACTCAAAACTTAAAGATTAAAAATATAACATTATTTTGAGACGAAATTACATTGAATCCAAACTTAAAATTTAAATAAATTTGTAATATTTTGAATCCTAAAAACCCGAACGAACACAAGACCCAAAATTTGGGAACTAAAACGAATACTTTTTCCATTTGAAATCATAATCTTGTTTAACCAGCTGACCTGGCATGCTTATCAACAAAATTACATTTGACAAAGAAATGAGCCAATCAAAAGCAATTAATGTTTTAAAATTGGCATTAAATAAGTATAGGTTTATATATATATACTGAAATCCAAATAGAAAAGGAAAGTCCAATGTGAAAACGTTTTTCTGATTTTTAGATATAACCCTACAAAATGACAACTCTAAATTTTAAATTTTGATATATCATGCCAACGTGGAGCATTGTCAGCACAAATTTTAGAACATACCTTGACAAACAACCCATCCATCCCTACAAATAATTCACTTACAAATTAAAACCAAATATTAAAAAAAAAAAAAATTGAACTATCAATCTCTCTGGCTAAATTATAAAAAATGTCTTTCAACTGTGCGGTTTATGTCAATAATACCTCTAAACTATCAAAAGTTTTAAAATATTCTTAAACTTTTGAAAATTGCTCAAAAATACTCTTACTATTAGTTTTGATGTCAACCGTTAAAGTTTTGTCCAAAAATATCTTTGAACTATTGAAAAGTTTTGGTTTCTATCCAAACTAACAGTAATGATATTTTTCAACCATTTTTTTAAAGTTTAAGTGTATTTTTGAAACTTTTGAAAGTTTAGGGGTATTTTTGACACAAACTACAAAGTTCATAGTCATTTTTTTGTTATTTAACTAATAATAATTTATGTTTACATCCTAAAATAATATTATTTTAAAATCCATAAATTCACCAAGTTTTCTCACTATAAAACTATCTTATAGTTGGAATATGTATATACTTATAGCTTAGTTTTAAGCCAAAGTAAACTCTACTCAATGATATTGATGTACACTACTTCTCAAGAGGTCGGAAGTTCAAGTCTAATCTATTTTATTTTGGTACTCAAACCCTAAACCCTAGACCTCTACTCTCTAATATAAATATGACATTTTAACTATGATATTTTGTAAATATTTTGATTTATTTTGCTATATTCGAAAATAGCTATATATTTTCATTTTATTTTTTGCTTTGCTTTGACATAAAAAAACAATAATAATAATAATAATAATAATAATAATAATAATAATAATAAAGCATTATTAATGAAACATTAAAATTGTCAAAAAGTGAATAAATGAACTGACTTTTAGGGTCTATGTCTGTGGGTAATGTTCTTCACCCCATCAGCTTCCACCATTGATTGCTTCTTCAATGGTGGGTTTGTCTTTAGTTTTGATCATATCCCCAAATTTGATACCCATAGGCTAGTGGAATTCTTTTTCTTCTTCACTTTTAATTCTATGCTCCTTTTCATTTAATCTAATTTAAACAAAAGTTTGTAAAAGTTGTTTTTTTTTTTAATCTAATTTAAAATGTTTGTGGTAAAAGTACTTGTATATATGAATAAGAAATTTGAAATGACTCGACCTTTTTTGTTGACCAACATGTTTCTTTAGGTTTAATTACATGTTTATTCGAATTTTTACTACGTTTTGTGTCTAAAAGGTTTTTAAACCTTTAAATTTTATATTTATTATTTTTTAAAAAAAGAAAAATACATTTTCTGGTACTTATATTTTGGATTTAGTTTTCATTTGATTTTTCGTTAAAATATTTAGTTTTTACTATTTAATGGAATAATGTTTAGTGATTAATCTTAAATAATTGTTTGGTGAAATTTTAAATTTAGTATTAGAGTGATGAATAATTATAAAATGTGAGTGAAACTTGATTAATTTAAAAAATGAGGTTTAATGTGTGAATCTTGAAACTTAGTAGTCAAATACAAACAAACTCAAATCTCAACGAAAAAAATTGTAACATTTTGAAATTTTCTCACTCCATATGCACAAACAAAACTAAATTAAATTGACTCAATCGATTTAACAAGGAAGAAAAGAAATTCAAAATTAATATAGATCATGATTTAATAATAAAAATTAAAAGATTAGGGTTCTATGAATTGTCTCCCAAATGGAATAAACTTGTGTGTAAGTAATGATGGGTAAAATTATATGAGCTTTAATTTGTATAGTTTCTAAAGGATAATAATTGTCAACTTTAATTCCAATTTCTAGACTATAATCATACCCAATATGGAAAATTAATTATTATTATTTTAATTAAATATAATCTTTTCGAGTTTTGATAGGTCAACTAATGCCACGTCACACCAACGGTCTTGTCTTTTTAATTACATTCACAAATCTTATCTTATCTCCATCTTAATTGGCACTTCTTTATTGACCCAACCGAAAATATCATAAGGAGGCTTGTATGATTGTACCCAATGAATAACACGTAGTAATACAATAGCACATACATACATACATACATACATACATACATACATACATACATATATGGAATAGACACGAAAAAGAGTTTGACCTCCATTCGGTAGTTATGTGTTGTGTGTTTGTCACACACACTCTGATGTTTAAATGGGAGACTGAAAAAGTGAGGAAGTTTTAGGATTTTAGATACAAAATTGACTTGTTTCCTCTTGAACTATAACGATATATTTATAGAAATAGATGATCTAAGTAATCGTTAAAAGAGTTTTGGATTTACATAAGAACAACTCTTTATCTCCTTGGATCGGGGCAGGGTATGCCTCATTGGTCATTTTCTTGTGTTTGGCTTTGGCCAAGGCCAAGGTCAACCACCTCCCCTCGATTCATTTTGGTCTTAAGGTAGGCTTTGTTGGCTCGGCCTCAGGCCCTCAACCGAGCACATTAATTTGTGTCAAGCCTAAGATAACCTTCTCCCTTAGGCCAATATTTTGGTTATAGAGACTTTTGGTCAGAATTTGTTATTAAACATATTGTTCCTGTTTTGTGCTAATTATGACATGTGGTTCGTAATCACTCATGCATAACAATTAGTAATGAGTAACAAATTGTGAAATTTCAAATATGAAATAGTTGTCAAATAGAGACGTAACAAATTAATTTTAAAAGAGATGAAATAGCTTAATATAAAAGAGTGGTTATTTTCCCCTTTTTTCTTCTTTTAAATATAAATTGTGGGTAGATATTTGAGGATTTGAGTTGTCAGCCTTAAAAAGGTGGATTGTATGTCAATTACTACTAAACTATATTTATTATATCTATGCTTTATGGTTATGAGAATATATAATTTTCTTTTTCGTTTTAGAAAATTTGAACCTTGACTGATATTTTTAATCACGAAAGATACTCATTATCATTATTCACCAACAACAAAAATCAAACACAATATACTCATTTTATCCATAGTTTGAATACGACTTGTGCACGGTTCAATAAACGTAAAAAAATCAAACAGCTTTTTACGCAAATTTAGGGTTTACTTTTTTACACAAATTTAGGGTTTAGAGTTTAACCCTAAACCCTAATAGTAGGTAGTAGTTGTGTAAAAAAGCTATGTAAAAAACAATGCCCTTAACTTTAAATTTTGTGTCAAAAAGGCCACTGAAGTTTCAAAAGTTTCAAAAACACTCTTTTTTAAAATAAGTTGAAAAATATTTTACCATTAGTTTTGAATGGAAAACGTTAAACTTTTGTTTCAAAAATACCCTTTAAATTTTAAAAGTTTCAACCCTTAAACTTTTAAAAATAATTAAATAAAAAAAAACCTTACGGTTATATGAACAGAAACTGTTAATATTGTCTTACCTCTCTACTTTCCATCTTTTTATACGCTCTCTTCTTCAATACCCTCTTACTCTCCATTTCGTTAGCTATTTGACAATTGTTTGTCTAAAATAAATAAATACGTAAAATTACACATTTTAGTTAAGCTAGCATATTAAGAAGAAAGATAATAAATAAAGCACCAAATGATTTTAAGGGTTACATATTTTACAAACTTGTATGATATATAGTTGTGTGTTAATAGTCAAATATTTTTTTATTTGACTATTTATCGTTTTAGTATGATTTAAGAGGAGATTTTGATTTTGAAATTTTGTGGGATTTTATATTTTTAACTTAAATTTTTTGTTTTATTTTGGTTGTTGAGAAAATTGTTGTAAGCTAAGAGTTGGAAAATTAAGAGATATGAGAGTATCTATATGAAAAAAAAAAAATAAGGGTATCAATATAATTTGTTTTAAAGTTGGTTCTTTTTAACTTAAAAGAAATTTCAAACAAATTAATTGTCGTACTAATGGTAGGAGCATTTTTAAAAAAAAATTCAAGTTATTTTTGTCACGAGTAGTTAACGGTTTTTATTCGAATACTAAAGGTGGTTGAGGTATTTTTGAACTTTTATTGAGTTAAGAGTATTTTTTAAACTTTTAAAAAGTTAGGGGTTATTTTGAAACAAAACTTTAGCGGTTCTCATCAAAAACTAACAAGTATTTTTAAAACTTTAGGAACATCCTTTACACAAAATTAGTGTAAAATTTAGGGGCATTTTTTTTTTATATAATTTAACCAATAAAAATTCAAGATTGAAAGTATGAAACTTAAAACATTTAGATCAAATAGAAACAAAACTCAAATTCCGAGAGTAAAATTGTTACATTTTGAAAGTTAGGGACTAAATTAAAATATCCAAAATTTCAACTTAAGGACTAAATGTGTAACAACTTGAAACTTAGAAACCAAATGGAAACTAGACCCATTATAAGAAAGTTACCATCTCGAACATCAATAGAAGTTTATAAAACTTGTTGAAACGTTTTAAATCTGTTATTTTACACTTTGAATGATCAATTACAGATAAGTTATTTGTGTATTTATCATCTTTACATTATTTATACTATTTACCAAAAAAATTAGAGAAGTGCACCATATAAACTCTCTAATCTTAAACATGCCTTCATTCTATATTATTCTCTTGAATAAAATTGTTCTCGCTCTATCTGTGGATTTAGCTAACGTACTCTGTTAATGAACCACATAAATCTATGAGTCAATTCTCTGCTCTTTTACATTTTTATGTTTTCAAATCACCACCTCGTTTGTACTTAACAAAAACTTTTTTTAAAAAAATTCATAACAAAATCTTCAAAAGAAAAAATATATATATTTTTTTATGGAAAAATGAAAATTACATTTTATCCTTAAAAACAAAATGTAATATGTCGATGAACTTTTTAATATCGACTAGTTGGTCAAATTCTGATAATAAGTCCCTAAACTTTTAATTATTTAGTATTAATAAGTCTTCAAAACTTTAATAATTTGTATGACATAAGTTTTCGGGTCTAACTGATATCCGTTAAAATTCAATACCTTTATTCAAGACAAAATCAAACATTTTATTAGACTATAAAAATCTAAATTATTTATTAATTTATTGTTTCTAAACAATATTGATGCAGAAATGTCTATTAACACTTTTGTAGACTAGAGAAATATTAGATATAAAATTAAAATTTCAAGAAATTCCAATTGAGAAGGATTGAGAACTTGAGGATATTGTTTAAAATACATATGGATAATGTTTTTAAGAATAAAGTTCATTAATATCATGAGTAATTTAACCTAAATAAATATGAAGTTTATAATTATATTTGGTTCAATGAATCTGGACGAAATTTTGTTGATTCATTGAACTTGGGCGGACTTGGAGCTTTCTTCAACCGGCGTTTGCTTTTTACATAAATTTAGCGACCAGACGTTTAATTAGTTGAAGGTCGGTGCTTTAATTTGGACGTTTTTTCTTTTTCTTTTTCTTTTTTTAAATTAAAATATCGATATTTTGATAGTGTTAAATTTTAGTCTAGGTAATTGATAGTTAAATATTAATTTCTACGATTTAATCAAATCTTTATAAAATGGTTATTTGATCGAACAACAAAAACTATTTACGAGATTTAATTGACTTTTAAAATCATAGGAACTAAATTTTAACGCTATAGTAATTAATTTTACAACTTAATCTATTTTTAATCTACAATATGATGAAGCGTGTGAAGGGGACTCACATATGCTTCCACTCAACCAACGTGTTAATTTGACCATTTATTTTATAAATAATAATATATTTTTTCAGTGCATCAAGTGAAGTAGGGATATTCAAACATCTCGCGATCTCAAAGAAATAAATACATGTCAATTACAAATGTTAAGTTGATAGGAAAAGTCTAGAACCTAGGAAGCATTTGGAGCGCATGGTTAGTTATTATAGTCAGTGATTATTCTAGTCAATAGATAATAATAGTCAGTGCGCTATAAGAGTTAGTATTTAGGGTGGAAACTATTTTCATCTAGGGTTTAATACTCTATGCTTGAAGTGGTGAACTAGTTATGTTTGGGTGGAAAATAATAAGTATTGTAGCATCCTTTCTATTAGTTCGAAAAGAACCAAGTTTAAAACAAATTACATAGATATCATCTTTTTTTTTTTTCTCATTTGTACAACTTTTACACAAATTTTGCCCCAATAAAATATAAACCATAACTTCAAGCTAAAAACATAAAATCCTACGTAACTCCAAAAGTAAAAATCCCTTCTTTAAACTTATCAAAACTATAAATAACCAAATAAAAAAAAGAATATATTTGATTATGATCACACACTCAACTACTGATGTATAATATTGTAAAAACATATAAGTCTTAAGGATTTTCCTTAGGGGTCGTTTGTTTTTTGGGAATGCAGATCATAACTAGAATATTCAGAAGCTCAAAATTATAGATGTCTTGAATTATATATGTTCGGTATTTTTAGATAACCTTGTTTATCTTGTAGGAATATTTTTTATGATATATGGGAATATTTGGACATCTATGTTTGTTTTGTGGAATTTTTATTTGAGAATGTCTACTTACACAATGTTTCAAGAATTCCTTAACACTATTAATTAATTGATATATGTTGAACTTACCCAACATGTTTTTTTTTTTGTTTTTTTTAAATTAATATAGTTTTATTATTTTATTTGTCAGTTTTACATCGAATAATATATTAGTTTAAAATATTTATACAAATATATATTAATTTAGATTTGAATTTCAATATTTTTTTATAAAAAAAATAATAAAACAACTACAATATAATCAATTAAAGTGATTTATATTGTAGAAAATACTTATTTTAACTATAAAATTAAAATAAACAAGGATGAAATTTATATTTATATATTTATATGAAAAGAAGAATGTTAAAAAAAAAAAGTAAAAAGCAGATGTTGGAAATTCAAAAAATTCTTGTTGCAGAAGGCATCTAAAACTCTCGAGATATCCTCGTCCGGTAGGATGCCCAAAATTCTTCAAATTTTCGAGCATCTTGTATTATCGCAAAACAAATGTGGTCATCTTGATGACCACCTCATGAAAATCTTTAGATTCCTATGAAACAAACTACCCTTACGAGTTGTTTCTCTAGATTACAAGGTTTGTTTTGTCAGAATATTTTGATTATTCTGTTCGTTTCATAGGATTTATTCATGAGAATGTCTTAAATTTACATATTGTTTGAAACTATTTATTGATTTACAATCAATTTGATATAGTTTGAACTTATATAACATATTTGTTTTTATCAATTTCAATTTCTTTTTAATTTAGTACAGTTTATATTATTTTTATATGTTATTTTTCTCAGCAAAACAATGTATCACAATTTAAGATTTTTTATAAAATAAATATTAATTTAACTTTAAATTTAAATAACGGGTTAAAAATAATAAAAATTACGATATAACAAAAAAATGATATATATGGTTGTCCATTTATTTTAATTACATAAATGCAAATGAAGATTAATATATGTAAAAAAAAAAAAAGACAAAAAGACAAAAATATAAAAGATAATGTCGAAAATCTGAAAACTCTTATTTTGCGAAAGCGTCCAAAACTAAAAATGTTTGAAAATCTCCGAATGTCAGGATATCTTATAATACTATGAAACATATACGGTAGTCTCTCAGTGTTCTAAACAAAAAGTTAATTTAGGCATTGATACTTTGTGTAATTTGAAGAGTTCTTAATTTCCCAATCCTGAATCCTCAAGTATCATTAGAGAGGGAAGAATGGGGCAATCTAAAAATTCCTAGGATCTCAAAGTTTGTCAAAAAAGTATTTCCTTGGGTCCCACATCCCATGCCTGTGGGGTCAATATTGTCGGTCCACAAAGGCCACGAAGGATCAACATTTCCATCTAGATTTAAATTTAAACCACTGATTCGGTCAAGTCGGCAATAAACTGGACCCATGGACCCATGGACCCATGGACCCATCCAATTTTGAGTTCCGACAGTCCAGGTTATGGGCAGGCCAGCCTTGTAGTTTCCCATATTGACTTGTCTCCCTGGTCGAAAATAATAAATAATAAACAAATAAATAGACATTTTTGTTAAAATATGGATTAAAATAGGAGAGCACATGACATAAAAATAAAATTTTTAAATTTGTTTTCTGTTCAGGATAATCCTATTTTTTTTTTTCCATTATTTGATAATGCCTATATTCTAATATTCCTCCCTCAAAACATGCGTTTTTTCTTTCAAATGTTTACTAATTCCTTTTTCCTTTCCATCGGCGATTCCAGCGGCCACCACTCGCCGCCTCGCTGGCAAACCTCGTGCTCTCCTGACATTCTACTTTTTGCCTCTTCCTTACTTCCAAGGGTCACTTATGCCACGTCATATCTGTCCCCCCCCATTCCACGTCGTCTCCACGTCATCCTTCTGCCAGGTCAACACCGGCCAATCGGCAGTTTATTCCCATCCCAAGATGCGGATCCCCTGTGTTCATGTCTGCTTCGTGCACCTCACCTACCTCCCCTCACGCTCCTCCCACTTGTTGCCACGTGGATCACGTTCACATATAAAAAAAAAATTGATTACTTGTAGGAATAATAGTTAACTTATGATATGGTGTACCACTAATAGATTTCGAGAACTGAATTGTGTAGTTCACTAATAATTATGAAAGTAAATTTGCAGTAGCGACAAATGAGGTATGTAGTCAAAGTGAGTTTAGCATAATGATAATTGACATTGTTCACTTAAGAAGTCAGAGGTTTAATCTATCGTCTACCGTTTAAAAAACAAATGGGGTATATGCTTTTGTAATATTAGAAAAAAAATCCATTTTGCATTTTCTTTTTTCTTTAGAAAAAATGCTAGTGTATTTTTAAGGTTGCACCCATTTTTTTAGTTGAGTTCAATAATAATTTGTCATTTAAAACCTTTTTTTATTTATTTATTTAAATTTTTTTATATGATTACAAAATGTTGCAAGGAGATGGAAGCAGTTTAGTTGTTATTTTAAATTGGTTTTAATCGTTATTTTATTCCAAGATTTTCAAAGATGTGGGAGATTAGAATGTACCAAACTTTTCAAAGTTGAATAATTCCAATAGATATCTCTTAAATTGGATGTTGTAACTATGATAAAAGCCATTATTAAAATAAACTAAAATAAAGTCCATTGAAAGTTTAGATACAAGAAAAAATATATTTGTTTTCAAAAATTATAAATCGTTGAGCCACTTCAATTAGAAGTTCGTGTATTTTTTAAGTACGATAAAAGATTCGAATTACGAACCTTATAGTCACTAATACATATCTTCAGGTTGAGTCATACTCGTTTATACAATTAAAGTATGTGTTGTCAATCAAGAATTCAAAACTTGAATTTTTCACCCATTTTGTTGAACTAAAAAAAGAGAGATAATTTTAAAATTTTTAAATATCATCGTCGACTTTTATTACTTATTTCGTTTTGATTCTTCAACTTTATCAGAAACTATATTATTAGTCATGTTGCTACGTGAACCTTACTCAATGAATGATTTCTTTCATTTTTATTTAAGTTTTAGTTTCAAAACTATAAGTTTTCAAGTTTCAATTATTACATTATTTAAGTTTTAGTTTCAATCTTTAAGCATAGTTTAATGGTTAGAGTACTATTTGGTTCTTAAATTATTTTTTTATAAAATATAGTTTTAAATTATTTTTACTTTATTCCCTTTTAACTCTAAAGTGTTGTTTTTAGTTCTTTACTCAACTTTCCATAAGTGATATCTTAGTCCAAAATGTTGCATTGAAATTTACTCATATATTACATTACCATTCTTAATCTACACTAATCTATACAGACCTTGATAAAGTAAAATGTACACAATATACATATACATATATATATATATATATATATATATATATATATATATATACACATATATAATGGCATAGTGTCCTAAATACTTATTTAAGCAAATTCATTGACTAATTAACCCAAAAAATATTTCAAATTCTAGGCAATAATAAGATAAGTCATTTTATAATAATTAAAAATTAAAAAGATAAAGTCATTTTTTAAACTCCCTGAGTCAGCTCATTATTATTAATCTTAATTTTCGAAGGATTAACAATTAATTAATCAATATAAAATTCATTATATCAAATCCCCACGAATCTGGACTTCAATCTCGTCGCCTTGGAACAGCCCACCAACACGCCTAGTTCCAAATCTGAAAATTTCTAATAATAATAATCAAATAAATAAATAAATAAAAATCTTGACCCCATCAATTTGCTTTCGCTATCCAATCAGAACCGTTGATTCATTTCCTCGAAATAAATCATGATTAGTTCCACGACTTGCATGCTACTCAATTTGTTAATATTATCTTCTTATTTAAGAAAAAAAAATATATTATCATTTATCATTTTATTATTATTATTATTATTATTATTATTATTAAATTTTGAAACCTTACCCTTTTTGGAATAAAAACACAGGTGGTATTTGGGGCAGTGGTTCCTTAAAAATACATGTTAAAGACTTAATATAAAGTGCCTAGAATATAGGTTTAATATTATATATAAAAAAATTATTTAATTCTTAATTTTTAATATTATCAATAAAACATATTGTCGTTTGACTAATTACTTAAACATATTCTTTATTGGGCAGATCACAAGTATGAATAAACTAAATGTTAATTACCTTATAATCCCATTATTTTGATTCTATGTATACTTAAAATATTTGTTTTAATTTATTTTGGTTTCATGAACCGTTAACTTAGTTTGTTTTTTGTAATTATTATGATTATATCAATTAATATTTCAAATTCATGATGGAAATATTGATATCTTATTTTTATAGAAACACGGGTGAATATTTTTTAAAGAAAATTATAAACAATAAATTTAAATTAGTATGTTCTATTTTATATATATTTTATATATAAACATTAGTGACATTTTATTGTTTTTTATACGCTTTTCTATATTTCATATTCATGTAAATTGTAAAAGTGTAAAAATATAGATAAAAATATTGACGTGTCGATAAAATTTTAATAGTATATTTTCAAAGCAGACTTACTTGTATAAAAACTTGTTCATCGAATTTCTTTTAATTTACTCACTCGATATATTTACGAGTTAGATATAGAATTTTAGCAAAATTATGAAATTATTTATAATGTTGTGTAAAAAGTTAATTAAAGAATGTACAAATAAACCTTTTAAATATAAAAATGAGTCTTCAAACTTTTCATTTTATGTCTAATGGATGTGTATTACCTGATTAAATTTTTTAAAATAAAAAAGAATCTATTAAATTTAAAATGGTTTGTTCGTTAAATTTTATTAGACTTTCTATTTTATAGGTTTGTGAGCTAAATAAAAGAAATTAATTAGCTCAAATATTTATTTCACACATAATTAAAAGTTTAATGACTTATCAACTAATTTATCTACCCCACTCTTTTTATCTTAGTCAATTCAATATTTTTGTCACTTTACCAACATTTTTAGACCTAATTGAACTTGTAATTAATTTTTGGTAAGGTATCATTTTAATGTATTTTGAATTTGATCATTCCATTTTAATCTTTACAATTTCTATATATAATCAAATTGTGGTCTTTATACTTTAAATAAATTTTAAAGAGTCTCTCATCAAAATTAGATAAATAATTATAACAATAATTTACATACAAAAAAATACACCTCATAAATATATTTTCACAATTTATAAAGTGAATGTCTGTGACATCCTCAAATTGTTGAGATCAGGTTATTAATATCAATTGAAGCTAAATATCTTTGGGAGAAAACAACAAATAAACTAATTTCATGGATTAATTTAAAGGATTATAGAACATACCTAAACTAAAAATTGATATTTTAAAGTATACAAATTAGAATGAAACAAAGGTAAAGTACGTCGTGAACCAAAGTAATATTCAAATTTTAATTAATTGTCGAAGTGACTCGAGTGAAAGTTTAGATCAATGAAAATTGGCATAACCTTCCTGGTTGTTTAAAGATTTAGTTCAAAAGCTTAAGCTCATGGGTTGGGTGAAGACAAATTGAATATAATATTTAACATTCTCCCTTGCTTATAGACTTGAAATATGAAAAAAGTCCAACAAGTGCAGATTAATACTAATTGGGAAGGAAACAACCCGTGGTTTCCAAGCCAATGACAATGTATATTAATTGAAGAGAAAATCACATTGCACGACCTTGGATCTAGGACATCCTAAAACAACATATTTTGATACCATCTTAAATCACCGATTCACCAAAAAGTTTAAGTTAACGGGTAAATGCAAATTTAATACAATACCATTATTGTAGTGAATAAAAGACCTAAATTATTAATTTTAATTCACCACGTAAATAGAAGCATGAGAAAATAGATAATTTAAGATTATTACAGGTCCATGAGAATATCTGGCGGATTAGATGTAACCACGTGGCAATGAACGGTTGTAAAGTTAAACATAAACGACAGCGACTTGGATTCCCATACAGCTTGGACAGGATAGAGTCCAGTAGCTATTCACAAATGAAAACAAACTTTTTTTTTTTTTTTGTCAAAATAAATAAATAAATAAATATCTTATTAATTTTGGTTCCTAAATAAATAAATAAATATCTTATCTTGGTCCCAAATTCTTTGGGTTCAATTACAATTTTAGATGTTCAACTTGTTAGAAGAACCGGATTATGTCTATT
Organism: Cucumis cinereus; assembly: GCA_037974625.1. NCBI lineage: Eukaryota > Viridiplantae > Streptophyta > Magnoliopsida > Cucurbitales > Cucurbitaceae > Cucumis > Cucumis cinereus. The sequence goes on from JBBPDJ010000001.1 coordinate 8,859,212, forward strand.
TAGCATATATACTTTTGAAAATTTTCCAATTTCTTCTTCATAATTTGGGTTGTCTATATATCTAATTTATATACTATAAATAATTGTAATTTTAATAGTTTTAAATCGAAAACTTTCTAACGTCTTATTGATAAGTTTGTAACGGAAGCAGGCATGGAAAACACGTTTTATTCACTTACGTACGAATACATTTGGTAAGTATGTTATACCACATGTAACACATGTAAAATGGCCGTTTCAAAAACGAGATAATATTATTTAAGTAGAATTATTTGGCAGAGAAACAACAATATAATAATAAATACAAAATGATTTTTTATAGTCATATTAATAAAACTATCATTAATAGGTGTTGGAATACTTTGAATTCGGTATGTGACGCTACAAAACAACCTAATACGAAGGTTTAACCTAGTGACGTCGTATTATATTTTGAAAATCTCTCTAATAAAATTGTACTCCCTCTGTCCCTAGACATATCTAGCACACTGTTAGTGAACCGCATATATCTCTTTCTGTATCGATCTCTATACGTTACGTTTTTTTGTATTGCTTAATTGTCAAATTTATAACATATGATATTTTATTTTCAAAATTAGGTTAAGTAAAATATAATATGGATAGAGATTTAAAAGAGCAAAATGATAGAAGTGGGAGAGAGAGAGAGAGGAGATAAGATATGAATGAGAGAAGAAAGAAAGTGGCCATGTTGATATTAAGAAAGAAAAAATGGGATTAAAAAGTGGGGAAACATATATATATATATATATATATATATATATATATATATATATATATATATCACTTTATTTCTTATCCTTTTGGGAGAGAGTTTGAAGTTTGGTCTAACCTCCACCTTAGAAGATTGCATCAAACAACACCAATAAATTAAAAAGTGCCTCATCCTTCTAATTTCTATCGTCTCTTTTGCCTTACTTCACGTTTCTCTTGCCACCTCATTTAATTCAAATCTTTCATTTCTCCTATCTAATCCTATGTTACAAGTGGGATTTGTTTGAGAGGGTAGAGACGTTTTAACGGTTAAATCATGATAGAGTTGACTAAAATTAATGTGTTAGATGAGATGTGACTTGAAATATCGTAAATAAACGTTTAAATTTTTATAAGAGCTAGCGATACTTGAGTGCATCATGGACTACATCTCATCTCTGTACATCTTATTCTGACTTAGTTTCAATCCTTGTTGAAAAGTGAGGCCTAATGAATCGAACTTTTAACGATGTACACGTCAATTACTATTTACTTTTGCTCAACTTATGGACTAAAGTTGATAATTAACCTATAAATTGTCTTACTATAATCCTAAAAACTTGACATATTTACAATTAACTTGTTTTTTTAATGAAATTAACTATTTTAGTTGTTATTTTTGTAACCTTTTAAATAAATTATATACTATATTTGCAGCTACCCCATATAGCTAAAGTGCATGCTATAGATATCGAGGTTCCCATTTAATAACCCCTAATTTTGACCTTAATTTTCCCTTTATCATTGTTCTATATATGAACCATCATATCATTTTTATTTCTCTACATCTATATACATTTATTAATACCATTGTCTTTTATTGGTATGAACCATAGATAAAAGATGGTGACAGATACTTATGTTAGGAGATCGAACGTAATTTTTGAACACTTTGGTATATTTTGCCCATATATACCTTCTAAATCGTGTTGGGTAGGTTTTTCATTTTATAAAATTTATAATAGATAGTTCTTAAACTTTCGAATTTTTGTATCTAGTAAAACTTTGATAAAAGTTTAATCAAAATTAGGATTTGTGTCAATATATAATTTATAAAAACATGAATATCTATTAGATATAAATAATTGAATGCTCTATAACTTTTTAAAATTAATTTTCGACATCGAAAATTGTTATGGGACAATGACCGTTAATTAGGTCTACATGCCAAAGTCATCCATGTGTTTCTGGATGGAAAAGAGATTACTTTGTAGATCGCGATGATTGAATCGAGACAAACCTCTACTATATATACAAAATGTGTAAAGCTCTGAAACAATGGATAGATCATCAAACCTGCCTCAAGCACCCCATTAACACGACAAAACCCTTTAGTGTGACTCTAATGGAGTGTGAGATTCTCCAAACCAAGTATTAATGATAACCCAAGCATTGAATCGTATTATCCATAACATTACAAACGACACTATTCTATTAAAAAAAACGTCGGACTTGAAATCACACATCTGTTTGCAAGAAAAAAAAAAGGTTGTTTTATTGTCAACAATCACTTAGCTTAGCTAACATCGATATACGTTGATAAAAAAACCTATAGTTCAAATCATCCACTATATTTGTATGTATTTAAAGGGAAACAACTAATTTTTAGAAAAATTAGAACTTTATAAAGTATTATATACATATATATTTTATATACATTAATGTTTCGCATGGTTAACATATTTAGTATGTCAAAAGCATATTCGGTTGGAATTGGTGAAGAAGAAAGCACCTAATTTTGTCAACTGTATATGTTGTTGACCCACGTGGCTTATTCACTTAACATTAAACTAATTACAATAATTTAATTACAAAAAAATCGTTTAGATCGCGATTACCAAAATAATCGCGACTCGCCCACTTTCTTCTCTCTCTCCTCTATTGACCTGTTTTTCTTCTCATCAGAGTAATTTTTTTTATTATTATTAGTTTCCTTTTCTGACTAAATATATAGTTTCATCTTTAAAGCTTTATTTATTTATTTTAAAGATATATATATATATATATATTTTAATTTTCAAGATGTATTTGACATTCTTTTAAAATTTATTACACATGAATTAAAGTTTAAAGTTTTGTTAGATGGATTTCAAAGTATTAAAAGATTTATTTCATATTTAGTGTGAATAGCTAAAATCTCGTTTAAAAATATTTGTCAAATAATATATGAAAGTTAAATTAATAGGTAAAATGTAGTAACACGTTGAAGTTCAAACCTCACAAATAGACACAGCTTTGATCATGAAATACAAAAATTCCAAACTCAAATTTTTCTTTACATTCATTAAATTGTCCAATTTGTAACATATATTTATTCAATTAAAAAAATACATAGAAAAAAAAACAAACTCTTACCCAATAATTGAGCAATATTTATCAATTTTAGTATAGGTTTAGTACATGCTTTATTCGTCTAATGATTGGATAAAATCGAACTAAGTTATGTTTTGACAATTTTTATAATATAATAATGTGGGGTGAGAGATCAAACTTTCTATTTCTAGAGTCAGTCATATTAATATTATTAAGATAAATGTAGATAAAATTTCTTGATTTTACAAAAAGATTAATAAAAATATCGATAACCATGATTATCTTTTTTGAAAAATTATTAAGAATAAAACATAAAAAATAAATAAAAAATAGAAAAAAAAACATTTTGAAATTTTAAAAAATTTAACATGGGTATTATCTTTATTACTCATACACTAATAAACATTTAGTATTTTTATTTCTTTATTTATTTTGAAGAAAACATAGTAATTTTTGTAGCGGTTTATGACACACACAAAAAATGTAAATATCAACATATAAAAAAGAAAAAAAAAAGAAATACAAAGATGGAATCCACGAGGGAAATATAGGAAACTACGGATATACCCTCAAGAAAACTGACCTTTCCTCCAAGCATTCGGGAGTAAAATTCGGGGGGCCCACCACTTCCAAGGAGCCTTGTTTCCCCCAAGTGGAGAGAGAAGTCATTTGGAAATCCACAAACAAAAGGGGTAAAGCTGTCTTTTCACACCCTCAAGCTTATCCAAACCTGTGGGCTCCCTGGAATATGCCACTTTTATAGGTCCCCCAAATGGATTATTTTTATTATTTATTTATTTTATTTACGGAGAGAGGACCTCATGTGGGCAAAATGCCAGTGGACTACTAAAGAAAAAGAAACAATAGATATCTTCTTTATCCGCGTCTCCAAGATTATTAATGTGGGACCCACTTATTATTATTATTATTATTTTTCATAAATTCAAAATAAAAGAAAAATTGTTTTTATGACACATCGTCATCTGAATTTTACATTATCCAAAACCTTCTCGACTTCATGCTGCTCGAAGCCTCCATTATCCGCCACCTCCTCCCCATTCGTATTTTTCATTTAAGAAAATATAAAAATAAAATAATAAAATTTTAAATGCAAAATTTCAGGAAAAAAAAAACGAATTTCGTAATTTCATCAAATTAAATATAAATATATGCTTTGTTAGATATTCTAATATTTAACTTGAATTTTTTTAAAAAAATGTTGCAATTTTACTTTCTTTTGTGTGAAAAGTCATACTTTAACAGATTTATAAGCATATGGAGAATATAAATTTTGACAAATCCTCCATATTTTATTGAGGAGTGATTTTCTTAAATTAATTTTTTTAATTCATTAGTTACAAAATGTGGGATTGAATCTTTAGAGATAAAGTTTGTATCGATGCCATTGAATTAACTTGTCTTTAATTTTTCGTTTTGGTTAAAATTGATATGTTATGACAATGACTAATTTTTTTCATTAATGAAGCTTCGATTTGTTCCAAATTTGGTATCATGAAATTAATGAAAAAAAATTGTGAGTGAATTAGCAAAACTAAAAAATAGAAATACATTATTTTTTGAAGTGTTTTATCATTATTTTTCCTTTTTTAGAAATATTAAAGGCTCAAATAACAAAATGCCCCATTATATATATTCAATTATTTTGTCCAATGAGTTGGAAATTCAAATAAAATTTAAAGATGAAATCAATTTTTCAAAACTATATATCCTAATTTTTAAAATTTGGTTATGACAAAAATAAAATTGGAAGTAGTTAAAAAATACGAAAAAAAAAAGAAAACAAAAAATCACAACGTTATCCAGTAGGCTTGACTTTAATCGGTTCAACAAAATATATGATTTTATCTTATATTTTAAAAAAATTGTGATTTGTGATAAGAACAAATCTATACTATTAAAATAGAAATACCGAAAGCTACTTTAGGTTAAAAATCATTTTGTAATTTGAGATTTGTTAATTTAAAAAAAGAAAAAGAAAAAACTTTATCATTTATTAGCATATTAACATATTTACTTTAAAATTATAAAAATATGAGAATTAATATTATAGTATTTTGATAAATAATTATAAAACTTGTGTTTAAAAATTTGGGTCTTAATGCCTAATTTAGGACCAAAAAAAGATTTGGAGAGACTAAATTAGGTTGGTTTTGTATAATTTATGGGTAGGAAAAGAATATTTTGAGAGCTTTTCCAAATTTAAACTAAGAAATTAAAATAATTTTATTATAAAAAAAAAAGGTCATTTTCCAGATGGGGCCCACCGTGTTTTTTTTCAGATAAAATCAAGATGCCAAGTGCTCATCCTCATGCTAACAACAGTACACCACACCGCAGAAGAATTTTCCCCTGCTTTAATTGAAAATGAAAAAAGGCGTCGCCGGATTACCTATAGAATCCTCCTCGGCTCTGGTCCTCTGTTCCCTAAAATCGCTTTAATTAATTAATTGATTAAAATTAAAAAAATTAATTAATTAAAGATTTATTTATTTTTTATTTTTAAATTTTAATTTGCCCCTTTAATTATGCATTGTTAAAATATTTAATTTCCATTTTTGAGTCTCTAATTCGGCCCTATTAAATCTGTGTCTCTTCATATAAACTCGGTTTTTTGGTTTTGGATTTTGATTTGGCATTTGGTTTTGGTATCGGTTTCTTTTCTAACAATCAACCATCGTTTTGCTTTTTCACGTAAAACCTTTCTCTGCGCATTAAAGATCGAAAGCTTCTTGCATTCCATTTCCCTTTACCGTTTGCTTTTTCTTCCATTGTTTTTTCCTTGCTTTTCCCTAATGGTTATGGAGGATAACGAGAGCTGTGGAAGTAGAGCCTACGACTCCTTATCGCCGGCGCAAACTCGGCAACAGAGGCAGAAGTTTGAGGTCTACAATGAGGTTCTACGGCGTTTGAAGGATTCAAACAACCAGGAGGCTATTCAGCCTGGTTTTGATGACGAACTATGGGTTCACTTCAATCGTCTTCCCACTCGGTATCTTTAACCTACTCTTTGCTTCCGTACTCTCTCCTACATTCTTTCCTTCTTTCTTCTTTGACTCTTTTCTCGCATTTTTTCTTGATCCAGGTTTACGTTTTTCTTTAATCCATTCTTTGCAAGCTTGTTTGCCGGTTGTTGATTTCTGGATTACGTTTTCGTTTTGTTTCTGTTTCTTAATCAATGTTGTTGTTGTTTTATTTTTTGCATGTATTTTTCGAATTTTTGTTTTATCGGATTAGTATTGGATCGGGTTTTCAGTTTTGGAGTAGAGAATAGAGGATTGTGTGTTGATATTGATCAGTTTACATTCTTTCTTATGTTATCTTGAATTAATAGATTGGATATGAGTTTGCTTTGGAAGTTCTTTTTACTTTATTGTTTCTTCTACCAATGGTAATTATGGTCATCTTGAACACTTCCTGAGTTTGGTAGATGACTTTAGCCGCTTAGTCTTTGTGTATACTATCTTCTTTCTATCCTCCTTGTTCGGTTGATGAATAGTCGATCAATTAGATCCAATGCTATGCAGATATGCTCTAGACGTAAATGTGGAGAGGGCAGAAGATGTTCTCATGCATAAAAGATTATTGCAATTTGCTCACGATCCTGCAAATCGACCTGCAATTGAAGTCCGCCTTGTGCAGGTGAGCAAGAGCGTAATATAGATTTAAGTGTCTTGATCGTAATTCTTTTTCCCCCCTGCCCCTCATCACGATACATCATGCACAGTGATTTTTAAGAAAGTAGTGTAATATGCATTTTATTGGTTAGGACTGGACTACTGGATGTTATTGGTCTTGCATAGAACGTTTTTTGGTCACTAATGAATGCAGAAATTACTTTTTGTATCATTATCAAATTATTTAGTCTGAAACGCTGTGTCGTTTGTAGCTAGTATTGTAATTTACGAACAAATAAAAGCATTTTTACTATAGGTTAAACTTGCCATCAAATGTGCTTTCACATAATGGCAGGTTGGATTAAATTATTAATATGGAATTTTAGTGCTTTTGTTACGAAGTTGAGGGATGTGATTGAATTTAGGAGTTTGAACAGTATGGAAGTCAGTATTCTAGACCACTGGGCCAATTTTAATGTATCTTAGACTTCTGGCATGAGTTTCCTGAAATCTGCTGCCAATTTTGATCTTATGCTGAGTTCACATATTGTCCATGTTTTTTTCAATTCATATGGCTGTTGACCTTTGTAACATTCATGATTTGAGGAGGAAGTTTTGTTTCAATTAGAGTACAAATTCTCATCAGTAATCAATGTCACTTATTTTGACCTCCCTTGATTTTAAATTTGCAGCTTTCATTTCTATAGGATTATGATTAGTTGTTCGTGAAGGGGTCATCTTCCCCTTCCACTCTCCTTTGATCCATAGTCATTAAACTAATTTGTATTTATTGTACTCCTCTAGGTCCAAGCCATTTCTGATGAGAATTCTGCTGACTTTGCTGATTCATGTCCTGTAAAAGACACTGATCATAGTTCTGCAAATTTCTTGGGCAGACAGAGGTGTGCTCTTATTTCTCTGTATTCTAGCATGTATGATTCTGTCAGTAAACTCTGATTAAGTTAACTTGTGCATTTTTATGGTGTTTGAAAGTAAGGTTTGATTATGTTAACGCGTGCATTTTTATCGTGTTTGAAAATAAAGCTATTCAGTCACATCTTATACCGTTGTAGTATTGCTTGTGCTATTTGTTGTTTACTTATTAACGCAATAAATCTTCGGTTGATTTTCTGAATTGTTAGCATACATCCACCACCTGCCTTTGGATCATCTCCTAACCTCGAGGCCTTGGCTCTTGAAGCTCATAATACTCAGGATCTGGAGGTTGATCAGTCTGTACATGCCAGAACACAGTTTTTCCGGTAATCTCTTTTCCCGTGCATACAAAATTAAACTAGCATAATTTTCCTGCCTTTGTTGTTTTTGTGTTTTTTCGTTCCTTTTTTTAAAAAAACAAAAAAAATTAATTGTGGACTGCAAATTGTCTTGTTTTAGAAGCTGTAGCTGTTTTACACCTGTACGGCCAGTATTTCTGTGAATAGAAAAATCATATATTGAAACTTAACTGGTTATATCAAACTTGATTCTTTTTTCTTTTTTTAACTTAACTCTACCAAATACTCTTCATTTAGTTGACACTTGACGTTTTTCTTTATTGTTTTGACAAATGATGTAGGCCAATGCATGAAATCACCTTCTCTACGGATGATAAGCCGAAACTTCTTAGTCAGGTATCTCACATACATTTAATTTCTCTACAAGAGTCTTTGTGTATGGTAGGCATATGTGTATAGCACTTCGTAATCTTCTTTCTTGAACGCTAGTCTTATTCATTAATCTAGCAATTAAAGTTAGCATTCTTGGTTTATCATACATTGAAGCTCTGGTCAATAGATTGTGCGTGTGTGTGTAAGATTTGCTAATAGATACTCAAACAACTGGATTTTGCTAATCCCTAATCATATAACACCAATAAGTTTGTGAATTGTTTAGCCTGTCAATTTTTTATATGCTTAGCCTCTGCTGCTACCTTTTGTATATTTTCAGTTGACTTCCTTGCTTGCGGAGATTGGGCTGAACATCCAGGAGGCACATGCATTTTCCACTGTTGACGGTTACTCATTGGATGTTTTTGTAGTTGATGGTTGGCCCTATGAGGTATATTATTCTTTTAGACACATCTCATTGAAATTGTAGCTTCTCTTTTATGTTCTCTCTTTCCAAAGTAAAAGTAAAATATTGATAATAAGGCATCTTGGTTCAGTTTGTTACTTTCACTTATGGAAAGGTCGGGTTATGTTGTTTTGTTTTTGGGTATTTGGAGGAGAGAAACATTATGGTTTTTAGAGGGGTTGATAGGGGTCCGGTTGATGTTTGGTCCTTCGCGAATTTTAATGTCTCTCTTTGGGTGAGGAGCCCCTCTTGTAAGTATTCATTAGCTTCTATTAGATTTGAGGCCCTTTCTAGGGTGCTCCCTTTGTGTGGGCTCTCTCTTTTTTTCTTTCTTTGTTGTGTGTTATTCATTTTTTTCCTCAATAGAAGTTTGTCTTCTATCCAACAAAAAAAAAAAAAGAAAAAACATTATGTAGGTGCCAATAATTTTTGAACTTGTAATGTTTGTCCTTTCAAAACTCTTAACGGGTAATATTAATAAAAATGGAAATAATAACTATGGTTTTGGATAATTTTCTGTACTGTACATTCGTCAAAATGTTAGCCAATGGTCAAATCTAACTTGTATTTTGGTATTGAAACAGGAAACAGAGCGGTTGAAGACTGCATTAGAGAAGGAAGTCTTACTGGTTGAGGTAGCTCTTTATTATTTAAGAATTGGTTGATTTTCAACATTGCATCTAAATTCCATGTTGTTTTACGATTATATGGTTGGTCAACCCTTTTAAAAAATGCTGTGCTTTCTACTCTCGATTCAATACCCCTTTCTTTGTCAACTATCATTTCACCATGAATTTGTGCCTAATTATCTTCGGAATTTTTATTCTCTTTTCAGAGGCGGGGTTGGCCAAATCATAAATCCTCATCTCCTGTTGGGGAACTCGATATAACAACTAAATGTGAGCCTGATCGGGTAGAAATACCCACAGATGGGACTGACGTATGGGAAATTAATCCTAGACATTTGAAGTTTGAGCATAAAGTTGCATCTGGTTCATATGGAGATCTGTAAGTTCAAAATGTTTTTTTTTTTCAATGCTTGTCTTATGTGTATACGTTTGGTACAGTTTTATGTGAGCCTAAATATCGCTATCAACGAAACAGGTATAAAGGTACATACTGCAGTCAGGAAGTGGCTATTAAAGTTCTCAAAACTGAACGTGTAAATACAGATATGCAAAGTGAGTTTGCCCAGGAGGTATATATTATGAGGTAGGTCAAATATTCGTAATCTGTTATTTTTAATCTGGAATTTATTTTTTGCTGATTTTGATTAATTTTCTTAGCATTCTTGACAAGTTGACATTGAAATTATCATTTCTTTGAGGTACATAAATTCCCGTCAATTTGTAGTTGAAATTGTATACAACCATTTTGTGGTTGAGGCATGGAAACAGGGAATGTAAGGGATGGGCTTTACTTTTTATACAAGGATTTTGAAATGGATGAAAGTAAATAATTGACAGAATATCTGGTGGCAGTTGTAGTTAGACTCTTGAACTCTTCCATCCATGTTATCTCTGCGACACCAAGTGAATTGTATTTGTACCTCTTGTGAAAATGTCTTTAAAAAATAAATATTGCTTCCAATTAGTGTTTACATGGCTTTTTTTAATAGTCTTTCCTCACTTTTTATTTTGGTGATGTGGAGAGATTGAGTTATTTGCTTTATGCTGGGTTCCATGCTTATAATCTTTTGATTTAACATTTTTGTGTGATTTGCAGAAAAGTAAGGCATAAGAATGTCGTACAGTTTATAGGTGCATGTACTAAGCCCCCAAGCTTATGTATTGTAACAGGTAAGTCAAGCAAATATTCCACTAAGTTTAATTTTCTAACCCCATTGGACATAATAAACAAGCAAACATTATTTATTTGGATTGAATCTGACAGTTATTTCTCTACTTTTTCACTACAGAATTTATGTCTGGTGGTAGTGTCTATGACTATCTACATAAACAAAAGGGAACTTTTAGGCTTCCATCTTTGCTTAAGGTAGCCATTGATGTCTCCAAGGGAATGAACTATTTGCACCAAAATAATATAATTCACAGAGATCTAAAAGCTGCCAATCTTCTGATGGATGAAAATGAAGTAAGAACAATTTCTTTCTAGTTTTTCATTTTGATGTCAATGCATGCCTCTGCTAGATAGTAGTCCTTAATATACTAACTTTCTAGAAATATTTGCACATTTTTGCTTGTACACAAGTTCCGGCCACAGGTATTCTTGTGGTTTAATTAATTTATTTTTCTAGAGATTAGCTTTTCACCAAATATCTGCATGGCCCATGGGGTAGTTTATTTTGAAAGATGCATAAAACAGTAGACCTGATACCTAACATATTGTTGCCTACTCGTTTGAATGAAAACATTTTCACGAGCTTTAGGATATTATTTCAGGAGCATCTTCCAAAGAGATATTTCTTCTATCCAAAGAACCACCCAGACCAATCTTTTTTCTTAAAAGTGAATAAACTGCTCTTCAACTTATGCTACAAATGCTGTTATGGGCTTTTTCAATAAATCTTTGTCTCTTATCAAAAAAAAAAAAAAAAAAAAAAAAAAAAAACTTATGCTACAAATGCAACTTTGTCAATCAGGTATCTCAATTGCAGATAAAAGGTGTTTAGCCTAAAGTTAATCTTCCCTCTTTAAAGCACAAGGATGCTTCAATTTTCACAATTTTGCCTTTAAGCTATGAGACTTATAAAACTAAAATATTATTCTACAATAGACCATTGAGCCACCCTATGATGTGTTACATATTCTGTATTCAAAAGCTTGATAACTGTGATGGGTTTATACAAGATTTTTTATGCATGTAGTTGCATGTGCATATTGCTCAATGTTACTCGATTTGCCTATTGATTCAGAATATGAGCATCTCTCTTACACTCACCTTACACTGCAGGTGGTCAAGGTTGCTGATTTCGGTGTTGCCAGAGTAAAAGCTCAATCAGGAGTTATGACTGCAGAAACTGGGACATATCGGTGGATGGCTCCTGAGGTATGTTCATCGAAGTACTGAGACTTTTAGTATTCATGGGGTCACGTTATTGTGTGTTTATTGAACACAAACTACAGATTACATACTTCAATTGTCTTTGCTAACTAAATAATATATTTTAATGGTACGCTAGTTGTGGAAAATTAATATTCCATCGCTTGCCACACCATGCACTGTTTTGGCCGTTTTCTTTTGTTTTATTTCTGTTTTATGGTAGGTGCATGTGAGGTGGCTTATGGTGTGGTTTTTTTAAAAAAATTCATCCTCAAGTCATAATATTTCACAAGATCTCATAGAAAATGAATGATGGATTTTATTTATTTTCTTATTATTATCTTTTAAACGGGGAGTCCTCAACTTTGTTTGAGAAAGAAATCCTTTTATTTCTTATGGTTCGCTATATTTATATGCTCGCCTCATGAGGCTTGCTTGTGCCTGGCATTTAAGCTCCAATGGCTATGCTCTCGGTTGTGTTCCACAATAGTAATGGCAATGACTATTTGCTATTGTTTTTCGACAATTTAATCAATCATTTGAGTTATTGGCGGCTATGATTCTAATTAATAATTGGTATATTGCTATTGAGTACTCATTTCTTCCTGTCCTGTTTTGTCCTCCCTTGGGTGGCTTTGAGGTTTTGATCATTTTCCTTTGGTTAAAAATCATCAATCTCCAAAAACTAACTGAATGTTTACTGGAATATATAGTTCACTCATCTTGTCATCTTCTTACTCCAGTTACTTCGTATTGAAGGTTATTGAACACAAACCCTATGATCACAAGGCTGATGTTTTCAGTTTTGGAATTGTCTTGTGGGAGCTACTAACCGGAAAGGTACAACAAAGGGCAATCTACCATTTCTCCACTTTGTTATGGCACTTTTGGAAATTATTTTAAAATAGTTAAAATTATATTTTTTACGTTCAAAATCACTTCAAAACATGTCTATAATCATTCATAATGTGATTTTATACTTTTCAACACGATTTTCAAGCACTAAAGTTGCTTTTGAGTCACTGAAATCATGTTTTAAAGTGATTTGAATCATCCCCTTATTCATTCCTTCCCCCTACAAGATAAGTCGCTTTTTTGCTCTCCTATAAATGATATTTGTCTGTTTTGCTTACCAGCTACCTTATGAATTCCTAACACCATTACAAGCTGCAGTCGGAGTAGTACAAAAGGTACAATTCGATTCCATAAAATCTAGCTTTATGGTATTTTGAATATTTTTCTTTGATTGTGAAATTATAGCTAGATCTAAGCCGTAAAATGTTCCAATCGCTCTTCGAAGAGAAAAACAAGAGTGTTTTCGTTCAAATCATTAGAATGCGTGCCAAACGTGATTGTTTATATCATTTATTTGTAGTTTTTAAGTTCAACAAAGATGCAAGTTGGAAGATTTAAATTTCTAACCTCTTGTTTAATGGCCATATGTCATAACTATCTAATATTCAGGTTGGCTAAATCTTTGTAGTCTAATCAGTGGTGCATGCTTTTTCAGGGTTTACGGCCTACTATTCCTAAGCACACTAATCCCAAGCTAGCTGACTTGCTAGAAAAATGTTGGCAGCAAGACCCATCATGCAGGCCTGACTTTTGTGAAATTATTGATATATTGTTGCAGATAACTAAGGAAGTAAGTTCCTTTCTATCCTACAATTTTATTGTATTTTCTTTAAGAAACAAAAACAACATGTTATATGCTGAAATTTGGTTCGTTCTAATTTTAAATTTCTGCCATCAATTGGCACCTATTTGTATTTAAAATACCTTTCCAAAAAAAGAAATTCTAAATTTCTTAGAGTGGTTTTCATTTTTCTTTTAAGTAAAAGAGCTGAATTATTAGCCAAATTCCAAAAAAAAAAAAAAAAACATGATTTTACAAAATATTTTTTCAGTTTTAAAATACTTAGTTTGGTTTTTTGAAAACATTGGTAGAAAGCAAAGAAATTTAGAAGTGAAATTATTTTTAGGTTGAATTTTCAAAAACAAAAAAACCAAATGGTTACCCATGGGGTTTAGAATATGAATTTGATCCGAAAACGTACTATATTTATGGATTATTGTTTATTATAAAGATTATATTAGGAAGTAAGAACATTTGTTTGTAGCATACAGAATATTTATAATGATAATATTATCGAGTAGGTTGCTGAAGAGGGTGAGGATCGAAGAAAGGAGAAAAGTGGAGGATTCCTTTCTGTGTTGAGACGAAATCATCACTGAGAAGTGAAAAGAAAGAAAGAAAGAAAGAAAGAAAGAAAGAAGAGAGGCGGTTGGCAATTTAACATTATCATTATTGTTGTGTTTGGGTTTTTGGCTAATCTCCAACCTTTTGTCTTTGTATAGTAATTTAAATCATCCACAACATTTTACTTCTTTCTTCCCTTTTTAACCCTTCATTTATTTTATTTCTTCTATCAATTTTTCTAACCGATTAATTATCCCCATTCCCCTTGTCCCAAAGTTTGAATTCCCTTTTTCTTTTCTTTCTTCCATCATATGTGTTGATAGTTGTGATGATTCGCAGCTTTGCCTTCTATAATAAGAATATTTAGAATACATTTTATACTTGTCTTATAACCCCCCCCACAAGGGCTTTGTTCCAATATTTTCTACGCCTTTATCTATCTATCCATTTTTCTCTCTTTTTAATTCAATTCTGTATCTTGTTGTCCCGAATCTCAATGTCAAATAAATTGGCTCATAATTTCACACTCAATAGTTTAATATTGAAGGACAATATGAGTATTTTGTGATTAGCAATGGTTCTTCTATGACCAAATATTGTATTTTGTGATAGCAGCTTCTTCGCTTTGGAGTTTGTGTTTAAATTGAAGGTTGGCGTCTACATTTGATGTTGTTATATACTATGGTATTTCAGGCATTGTCAATTGAAGAGTTTTTTAAACTAAAAAGATATATTTTATGTTTTTTTTAAATATTCAATTCAAGAGCTAAATTATAAGGAATATCCTTAAATTTTTTCATTTGTTTAAAAAGTTATTTTACAATATTACGTACCCCTCAACTCTAGTAAACATTTCAAAAACTACTACTGAAATATAAATTTTATTGAGTTTCTAACAAAATTGAGACTCGTGATTGTGTAGGGATGACTTAAAGCGGTGTCAGTGACCTAAATTTTCATTCCTAACTAGCTAAATCACTACTACATCATTTCATATCTCAATTTTTGTCCAAAATTTTAAAGAACTTCTACTTTACGAAAATTTGGAGGTAATATTATTACACCTTTTAATATATATATATATATATATGACATACTTTGAGATTATTTCTTATAATTGAACCTTTAAAAAAAAAAAAAAAAAGAAGAAGACTGACCATATGTTAAAATAATAATAACGACAACAACGTAGTTAGTTAGGCTTCTTCCAAGGAAATTGAGAGTTTATTGCGTTATTGCATGGATTTGCGTATTTTATTATTTGAAGTTTAGAAACTAAATCCCCATGCAAATCCCCATGCAAATTCCCCAACAATATTCTCTCTCCCACCTTCTTCTTCTTCCTCCAAACCCCACATTTGTCTTCGTCAATCGCCATTTTCCCTTTGGGGGCACTAACCAGTAATGGATACGCTCAAGAAATCCTTCAAAGGCAATGTATCTTTCAAGCATTCTAGGAAGATTTCTGCTGGAGGAGTCGGCAGCGAAATCAATCACGAAGAGCTTCCCATTCTTCACAATCATCAATCTACGGATCATCTTCGTTGTCTTAGGGATCGTCATCCGGTGAACGATTCTGATCCATCTGACCGAACAGAGGTCATTCTCAAGATTGATGATGGTGGGTCTTCCGCTGTCTCCAGATCTCTGGACTCTGCTGCCAATAATGGCGGGAAGGTTTGGCGGGAATCCAGGTACGATTTCTGGAACAATGATGAAACTGGAATTGGGGAAAGTGCGAGTAGGGTTAGTGGTGCCAGAATGATTGATAGTGGTGTTGATAGAAATGAGGGATTTGAATTTGTACAGACTGGTTATGGAATGGAGGATCCACCTACGAAGCTGATTGGTGAGTTTCTTCATAAGCAGAAAATTAGGGGAGAAACGACTTTGGATATGGATTTGGAAATGGAGGAATTGAAGCCTAATAGGATTATACCTCCATTGGCAGAGTCGCCGTTGAGTCAGACTTCTAAGGATCTTAAAGTTTCGTTTCAGCAGGATTCAACAGAAATTTCGAGCAATGATCAGTCAATGAGAAGGCAGTATAGAGATTCTCATGATTTGCAAGAAGAGTTTAAAGGAGGACAACCGCCATGGCAACAATCGCACCATGAACGTCTTGGATCTCCAACTATCTCTAGGGTTCAGAATGAGTCTCTTGCTGAGGCTATGAGGTGCGCATCTAACTTGTCTTTTCATAGTGAGCTTTCGTTTCAAAGGAAGTCTAATTTGCTGAGGGCGAAAACCAAGTCAAGATTGATAGACCCACCTGCAGAGCCTGACCGACTGTCTGGCCTCATTCCTAAGTCAGGTCAAATACGATCTGGGTTTCTGGGCAAGACTGAAGACGACGACGATGACCCCTTTCTAGAGGATGACCTTCCAGAAGATTTTAAAAGGGGAAATTTCAATGCTCTAACTCTGCTACAGTGGGTTAGTTTGATTCTAATCACTGCAGCTTTAATCTGCACTCTTTCTGTTCCTTATTTGAGGGAAAAGAGTCTATGGGAGTTGGATATATGGAAATGGGAGGTGATGATTTTGATACTGATTTGTGGACGATTGGTATCTGGTTGGGGGATTAGGATTGCTGTATTTTTCATTGAGAGGAATTTTCTTTTGCGTAAAAGGGTTTTGTATTTCGTATATGGGGTTAGAAAACCAGTGCAGAATTGTTTATGGTTAGGCCTTGTTCTGATCGCTTGGCATTTGTTGTTCAATAAACGGGTTGAGAAACAAACCAACACCAGTATACTCAATTATGTGAGGAGAGTTTTAGTTTGTCTCTTGATAAGCACATTGATATGGCTTGTGAAAACCTTGATGGTGAAGGTGCTTGCCTCTTCTTTCCATGTAAGCACATACTTCGATCGAATTCAGGAATCGTTGTTTAACCAATATATCATTGAGACGCTCTCGGGGCCACCTCTGGTTGAAATACGGAAGAATGAGGAAGAAGAGGAGAGGATTGCAGATGAAGTCCAAAAATTACAGAATGCAGGAATTACCATACCCCCTGATCTCAAGGCAGCAACCTTTGCTTCTCTAAAGAGTGGAAGGGCAATAGGCAGTGGACGGACCCACAAAAGTTTTTGTGCAAAAAGTTCAAAAATCTCTCGAGCACTGACCAAAAATGGGAACGATGGGATAACGATTGACCACTTGCACAAACTAAGTACGAAGAACGTGTCTGCCTGGAATATGAAGAGGTTGTTGAACATAGTTCGACATGGCAGTATTTCCACACTGGATGAGCAGATACGGGGGCCGTGTCTTGATGATGAGTCTACTACAGAGATAAAAAGTGAACGCGAGGCAAAGGCTGCAGCAAAAAAGATTTTTCAGAACGTGGCTCGTCGTGGATATAAGTATGTTGTTATATCTATCGTATGGATACTCTAAAACTCTCCTTCAATTGTGGCTTGAAATTTTTTTGAAGCCCTAACATGGGGAATTCAATATCAATTGGCAAGGAAGTTAATTTATAGGGTTCAAACTCAAGACCTTCATCATGTTAAATCACCGACAACCAAAAGTTTAAGTTGATGAGTTAGGGTAAATGTAATATTATATCAACACGCTTACATATGCCATTTGCATTCATATTATGCTTCCTTATTTCATATGACTAATATTCTACGAAACCAGCCCTCCTAATCACTGTCTCCATGTGTATGTTTTTTTGTTGCTTGACAAAGTGAAATTCTTTTGAGAATAAGTCTAACCAGGGCAGCCATCTACCTAGGTTTAATATCGTACTAGATTTCTTGGTATCCAAATATTATAGAGTCGGATAGATTGTCCCATGAAATTAGCCGGAATACTTATAAGTTGGAATAGACACTCACATATGTGAAAAACACATGCATTGTTATGTGTACGCTAATCTCATTACATCGTCTTCTTTTGATTTTGTTCTTTGCAGGTACATATACCTGGATGACTTAATGCGGTTCATGAGAGAAGATGAGGTTCTTAAAACGATGAGTCTCTTTGAAGGAGCAGCTGAAAACCGGAGGATAAGCAAATCTGCCTTGAAAAATTGGGTGGTAAGAATGCAAAATTGATTTCTGAAAACGTTCCTTATCTCTTTTGAGTTAGTGTCATTGCCCATGTTACAAGTAAATGAAGTTACTGAGATGAAAGTAGTTTGGCTAGCACTGTCCTGGGAAATTTGTGAGAAATTCTGTTTACATTTAGATAATTAAAACCTCTGCAGCCAGAAAATTTAATGATCGTTGTCTGAAATTATGGAGATAAATTAATCTTAATGAAGCTTTGTTCGAAATTATGTTCCAAAATACTCCAAATGTTATCCATGATCGTTCCAACTATCAATTTCTGATAAAATTTCTTCCAATTCTAGTGCTTTAGCATTTTCACCGCCTATTTTTGACATTATGATACATCCTTCTGTCCAGGTCAATGCCTTCAGAGAACGAAGAGCCCTTGCTTTAACACTGAATGATACCAAAACAGCTGTGGATAAACTACACCATATGGTGAATGTCATATTCGGCATCCTTATATTAATTTTATGGCTTATAGTATTAGGAATTGCCTCCAGCAAATTTTTCATCTTCCTTAGTTCTCAAATAGTGGTTGTGGCATTTATTTTTGGAAACACTTGCAAAACCATATTTGAAGCAATCATCTTTTTGTTTGTCATGCATCCATTTGACGTTGGAGATCGCTGCGAAATCGATGGAATGCAGGTAGTTCTCATTTGTTTTGATTTTTATGTAACTCTTGTTTCTTCTGAACCTTGGACCTGATTATCATCCCACTGAAGTGTAGATGGTTGTAGAGGAAATGAACATCTTGACTACCGTATTCTTGAGATACGACAACTTGAAGATTATAATTCCAAATAGTGTTCTTGCAACCAAATTAATCCACAACTTCTACCGTAGTCCTGACATGGGCGAATCGGTTGAATTCCTTGTCCATATCGCTACACCAGCTGAGAAAATTACGGCCATGAAACAGAGAATTATAAGGTAATTGTTAGCTGTAAAAGAACAACATTGTTACCTGGGTTTGACATGTGTAATAGCTGACTATTTTTCTTCTGCAGTTACATTGAAGACAACAAAGAACATTGGTGTCCTGGCCCTGTGATTGTGTTCAAGGATATAGATGGTTTAAACAAGCTCAAATTGGCAGTTTGGTTGTCCCACAGAATGAACCATCAAGACTCAGGGGAAAGATGGGCTCGGAGGTCCGTCTTGGTCGAAGAAGTTGTTAAAGTCTGTCAAGAGCTCGACATTCAATATCGTCTATTGCCAACCGATATCAATATCCGTTCACTGCCTTCTTCTGCACCCTCCATTGGCTTTCCTTCAAATTGGACTTCCCCTGCAAGTTGAACAGCAAGCAACACAGAAGGCTTAACTTTCATCCTCTCTCTCAGATAAGCTTTCTCCTGTCCTATCATCTTCATTGTAGAGATTCACCAATCATCATTCCGCCGAGACGAAAAATAACTAAACGCTCTATGAATCACCGAATAGATAGGTAGACATGTTTCGTTACATCGATCAAGAATTTTCGCAACGACTGAGAAAGGTGAAGGTTGAGATGAGGAAGTGAACTGTATATTAGCAAGAGTTGTTTGAGTTTGAGCTACAACCCAATAAGTGAGGTCTGTGATATTTTGTTTATGCATAAAGATGCTCTGAGTTTAATTAGTATAGGCACTGTCCCTTTTGTGCTTTGTGTTGGTCTGATATGATTAGGAACTTGGGTTTTTAGATCAGTTTCTCCATCCATGCTAATTTGTAGATTGCTTGCAACAAAGCACTCATGAATTATATATGTGTGTCCTTTGCATATATATAAATGTATTGAAAAGATAATAGAATACAATTACAATAGAAATATCTTGGAATAGTTATAGAATTGGCCCATAGAAGTTCTAACAGTTTATGGATAAAAAGATAGTTCTTGTTTTTATTTTTTTTTTTTTGTTTATATTTCTAATCATTTTTGCTTCTTTCTAAATCTTAAAAAACAGTTCTAAAAAATGAGCCAATCTAAGAAACTATCGAAAATAGTTTATCCTTCTTTCGTTTCTATTTTATAGATTACGAAAAAAAAAAAACAAAAAATTGTAATTGATTCCATTGTCTCGACTTGTGTAGTTTTATCTTCTTTTTTTTTTTTTTTTTAAACTACTATTTAATTTTATGTATATTAATTTAAATTTTAAATCACACAATATGTGTATTTCTTTGTCTTTTGTATTTTCAATTTTGTATTTCAACTTTTTAACAAACGTAGAACCGATTAGAATTTTGTGGTATATGCATTTGTTCATTTAACATGCATTTAGTCTCTCTTTAATATTTTACAATAGAATATTTACAAAATAGTATAATTGAGTTAGATATGAGTTGACATCATTCAAAACGAATGACTTGAGTAACAAATAACAATGTTGATCAAAATTGAACAACATCTACAAATATAGAAACATTTGTATTTGTTGATGTCAAACTTCGGACGAGGGAAAATACATTTGACCTTCATATGCAACATCCGTATATTTGTAGTTTAGAGAATATTTGACTTGTAAAACAAAGAAAAATGGGTTTTGATGTCAAAGTCATCTAAGAGATAACTCTATAAGGGCTAATTTGTATTATATAATGTATACTTTTTTTCTAATTGTTCTTTTATCCTGTTTTAGTGAATGTTATATATATTTATACATATATATTATAATATATAATTAAATCTCGTTTAAATTGTAAAATAAGAAACAATGAAAAAATATACCAAAAATTAGAAATAATAAATAGTTATCTAACATTTTTATATTTCTGTTTTTGTATAGAAAATATAAGACATAAATGGTAACAAACATATTGTTTATAGTTCTTAAAAAAATAAGAAAAAAAAAAACACAAGAAACAGTAACATTATCGAACAGAGTTTTAACTCAAATAATATATGCTATGCTATCTTTGATATTTTTTATTTTTCAATAATTGCGAAAGAAACCTCCTGCTTAAATAGACCAACCATTTTTAATATATTTTTGCAATGAGTTATACTTAGAAGTGGTTTGTATGAATTTGTGACTTTATAGGCTATATTTAGAATTTTTTACTTTGTGTCACATTAATTCTATATGCATGTGTGTATGTGATGTAGAGAAGAGTTTGCTCTTCAACACTTTTAGATGCAAGCAAGGGAGCCAGCACATTATAACAATGCCTGCACGTGAGACATTGTCTAATTCCCTTGCAAGATTCGAGGATAACAACTCCTCACAGAAAAATGAAAATATAGATAATGTCCATAGAGAGACCGCTAAAAGTATTACCTAACCTCCAGACAAACAAATTCAATCATGACGTATTGACAATG
This sequence comes from Cucumis cinereus, assembly GCA_037974625.1. Taxonomy (NCBI): domain Eukaryota; kingdom Viridiplantae; phylum Streptophyta; class Magnoliopsida; order Cucurbitales; family Cucurbitaceae; genus Cucumis; species Cucumis cinereus. The sequence goes on from JBBPDJ010000001.1 coordinate 8,880,584, forward strand.
TAAAAAAGTTATACTATGAAGTCCGTCACAAATAGTCTTTGCTTCAAAGACGTTGATGTTATTACATCTTGAGATATACCTATAGACAACAATATAAACACGATCGAGGTGATCTCCAAGCACTCACCTCAAATCACCTGTCTTTTTGTTAGGGTTCCAAGCAATATCATTGTTTGACTTTTCAAGTGTTTATTGAATGAAGGTGCCACCCAACCAAAGGATGTTGATGAAAAATCAATCCACTTATGAAGTTATAAGTCAGTTAAGACACTCCAAACACAACAAATATGCCATATAATGATCACAACCTTGTCCAAATCCTCCAAAGATCTACACTCAAATATTTTGGTCTTATTGGTGTATTTATAATGGATAAAGATATTTATTCAACCAAAAAGAAAAAAGAAAAATAAAAGAATAAAAAAAAACACTCTTTGGGTGAGAGTCAGTGGGGGAGTAAGTTGAGTGGGAAAGAAAATGAATTTTTATATGAGGCGGCAATCAGAGCACCGATGAACACGCAAATTCGAAAAATGGAGGGAAGACGAAGACCTTAAGCAAGTGTAGTGTAGTTAGCCATGGCGAATCTCTCCAGTCTGGTTCACGAGCTTCGAGAACGTATAGCAGCTTCCTCATCCACTCCTAATCGCGCCGATGACTTCGGTCTCGAAGTCCGATTTCGCGCCTTCCTTCCCAAGCTCCTTCACGATCACGTCGTTCCATCTTCCTCAGGTTCCATTTCTCATCTGCCCTACCTTTTTCTTAGCCTTCTTCCTTCTTCTTCAAATGCTTATCCTGCCTTTCTGGTTTTGAATCGCATGAAAGCATCTGGTTTAACTAAATCGAACGGATGTGTCTTTCGTTTATGGAGTTTTGTTTGTTACAAACTTGCACATTTAGGTGGAGAATTGGAACACTGTACTCGCTTTTATCTACTATATCGTGTTGTGATTTTTCTGGATCATGTTAATTTGAATTCCATTTCTGTTTCTTCCAGTAAATGAGAGAGAAGTAGTTGCTGTGTTGAAGCTCATCTCGAACACTGCTAGAAACTTTCCTGGCGTTTTTTACCATGGAAAGGCTAGCGCCGTTTTGCCTGTGATTGCCCGGATATTGCCTTTTTTTGCGGAGACCAATATCCAGTCAGTCCTAGATTTCTTCCTTCGCTTTTTAACTTTCTTTTTATTATAGTTTCGGGAGTTTCGTCAAATGAAAACTATAGCGATCATTTCAACGACGTTCCTCAATCCAACGTGTCAATTTTGTTTTGTTTTTGTTTTTTTTTATTTTTACAATGCTTAATTAGATAGAAATTTGTATCAACAATAAGCTGGATTTCATGTTATCATGTGCCCACTTTGTTTCCCAATCTAACAGAAATTAGTCTTTTAACTTCAGGGCAAAACATGGAGTCATTTTTGAAACCGTTGGTTCCCTTTTATCCTTGCTTCGTACTGGAGCACGGGATGCATATCGTCAGTTTTTTCTCGATGCCATGTCAGTCGTTGAAGGTAAGCAGGAATTTCACGTCACTTGTATCAAAAATGTTTTCCTGTATGAACTTGACCCCTTTTGGTATGAGTTTGTTGTGCTCTGCTTTTGCCATTGGTCGAATTACATGAAAGGTGCTACATTTGGATATTTGAAAACTGTGGCCAGGGTCTCGGATTTAGTTACAGTTTGATTGCTGATTTGCCTCAAGCTACATATCTCACATTGCCCATGAAATGCAGGAATTGTGATTTAACAATTTCAAAAGTGTTAGTAAACTCTCAGTCTCTCAGACACTTAGTTACATGCGATAGTTGATTTAAACGCTTCTACAATGTTGAAGTCCTTTGTTAATAGGAGCCATAGCTCCATAACTCCATTTTTCTTGAAGCATGGAAAAGAAAAACATTGGTAGAGTGGAGATTGGCAGTGTATTTTTCAGTGTTGGGTCCTTAACTTTTGGATTACGGTGGGGGTTGGGGGAGGGTCCTGACTTTTTTTTTTTCACTGTTTCTCTGGTTTGACTTTGAATCTTTGTTTCATATTACAGTTTATCTTTGTACACAGGGACATTGACTTCTGCGAATTTATTTTTCCTTAAAATTATAACGGCATGTGTAACACCTTGTATTTCATTATTCAAGAGTGCTCACATTTCATCTCTTTAGTGCAGATATTTTATACACTGCATCACTTAGCACTGATACTTCAAGCTTTGTGGAGTCCACAAGTATCAATTTGAATTGTTTCTGTGAATCTTTAAAGGGAATCTTTGAGGATCCCGATCATCTTGGGGATCTTCCAGAAGTCAACAGACCAACTAATGGCTCTGGTATTTTGATAAATATAACGGGGAAAAAGAGGTGGCGGCCTTTTGTGACTTGGATTATCAAGCTTCTTGGTAGATGCTTGGCTGAGGGAACTGTGTATGTTGAAGGACTTATCAGTATGTCAGATGTTTCAGCAGCATGTTCATTATTATGTTATGGGGATGCTGATTTGCAAATGGTAAGTGGATAATGTATTGTTTGCAATTGGAAGTAGAAATGTCAAATGTTTAGCATGTTGAACTTTATGACGTTGTTGATAAAAATTCCTTGCCCAAATGGTTTCCTTTATTATGATGATTATATTCTGACAGTCGTCTCAAATTTAACTTTCTGGAAGGCATGTTTTGACTTTGCACGCATTGTTGGATTGGTGATAGACGACGTCGTTCCTTATCAGCCTTTAATCCAGTCAATATCTACTATATTAAGTGAAGACAAACAGGGGCTTCCTGTATTTAGGTATGTGTTGAATTAAAGAGACGAAGTTGACAATATATTGGTTGGAAAAGAGAAATTATTCTTACACATATTCCTTACCCATCCTCTAGGTTTTTCTGGGAGTTCCTTTATTTTCTCTTTCTGTTCCTTTTAGTTTGGTCCTTGGTGAGGTTTCATGTTTCTCTCCAGCCTACAGCTTTGAAGACTTATTGTAAATACTCTTTCGACTGCATTTTATTTAGTTGGAACCTGGATTTTGTGAACTTGGTTTCTTTGGATGTCCTTGTACTCTTTCATTTATGCTCAATAAAAGGCAGCTATTTCTATAAAAAAAATATTTTTCTTAGCTTGTAGGGGATTTAGTGTAGAGCAGTTAACTACGATGGGCTGTGGCATGATGGTTAAAAGGAGTTGAAAATTGTGATGTCTTTGAGGTCTTGAGTCCAACTGATTGCTTAGGATAAAACATCTTTTTTCTACGTTCGGTGCTCTTAGGTTGAGCAATTGTCCCCTGATAGACTTGATTAAGTTTGCTTCACATGACACGTAAAATAAATCTCACTCTTGTATTTCATGAGACGCAAGCTTCTGTTAGTTTCTGTCATCTGTGAATTAGTTAATCTTCTAACTTTTTCTCCAGTTGGCAGAACGACTGACTTTTTAAAGGTAAATATAAGTCAATCTGTTTCTTCAAGCAACTTTTTAATAACATGTATCTAACGTGATTACTTTTTTACTTGTGCATTTTAATACATTATTTATTTGGCAGGAACATACCATATGATACTTCTATTGGAGGTTGTCTTAATGTGCTATACTCCAACTGTTGCGACGATGTTGTCAAGCTAACTGCTGCAGACATTGTTGGCATATTTTCACAGTCCTTGTGGAGAACCAAGAGCATGGAGCTCAAGGTTAATTTACATTCCTAATTTCATTACTAGCAACAATTGAAATTTCTGACATGTTTTTGTCACATCCACGATTGCTGATGACTTTTAGGATCTTACTGGAAGGGATCTCAAATTAATTTTCACCTTCATATTTTGCATTTTTAGGTTTCATTATGCAATGCATACATGCGGATTGCTAAAATCTGCCCTTCTCATATCTGGAGGCCTGAAATACTCGTTGATATGCTTTCTTTTCCAGAACCTTGCTTTGCTTTGATAGATTGCTTCAAAGCAGTTCTATCCATTCTTGGTCCTGATTATGTTGGAGGGTCTTTACCAGGCATGGGCTTGTCAGAATTGAGCAATAAATCAATTGAAATCTCAAGAATTGGAGAAAAGAGACCCTTTGAGGATTTGGATATTGTGAAGAAAAAAAGACCAAAGATGGATGGAGAAATTGTGAGCTCCGAAGCTGATATTATGGTTGAATGCAAGAAGCCTCACGTCAAAATTTGTGAAACTGAAGAAACTTATGCAAATAATTTGCATAATTTACTTGTTTCATTTGTTGGATGTTTAAAAGCTTCTTCCATGAGAGCTGATGCTCTAAGACCAGAAGTTTCACTAACAGCTCTTAGCATGCTGTGTATTGCTTTCTGTCGGTACCCTGAAACTCATTTGTCCATGGTCATATTTCAGGAGATGGTTTCATGGATCCCCTGGATATTTGAGCAGGTGGCTTGATTTACTTTTGTGAACGTTCCATAATTTTTTCGATGACCTGGTTTCTCTTATTATTAAGAATTGAGATATATTTTACAGGCGAAGAAAGGAAGCTCAATTTCCCTTGACATCTCCATTTTTCTGGAAGGAATTCACAACATACTTCTCTTACCAAGTAAGGCAATTGTCCAGCTGTCATGTTAATTTCTTGAAGTAATGCTTTTGAGGTAGATGATTGCATCATTTCGGTTTTGTCTATAGGTGCCAACCACTTGCAATATTTTGCCAGATGCCTACAAAGTTCTATTTTTTTATGCACACGAGAATTCATAAAAGATGAATGTAGGTAGTATATTTCAGTTAGCTGACAAGAAACAAACTTAGGAACGATTTAGTCTTGATATATTTTGGCTATCATGGCCTTCTTATCTCATCTCTCGCTCTCTCTCTTAATCTTCTTGGATATTTCATAACAGATCGTTTCTCTTTGTAGAAAAAACTGTAAAGATTATGCTTCATCTAAAAATGATTTCTGATTTACTCATAGTTTCTTCTCTTTGTTTGCTGTAGTTGTTAGTGCTGACTGTCCCATTTAATTCTCTGGTGTACAGACCATATATCTTCATGTTTATTTTCACTCTTTTCTGGAAGTAATGGTGAATGTGCTGAAACTATGTCCGTGATACTTAAAATTCCATGGACCCATTCAGTCACCAGTAATGAATCTCACAAGCCATGGAAGACAAGATGCATCTCTATTCAAGTTTCGTCAAAAATTACTTCTATCACGAAGGCTGAAACTGATCTTGAGGTCCTGGATTTGAGTCTTGTTGATGAAGATGATGAAGTTAGAACTGAGGCTGCCATTTCAATTCCAGTGATTGCTCTATGGACTGGTTTTGACAGGCTAACACCGTTATTTAGGAGACTGGAGTAAGTTGAGCCTTATCATTTGTATGTTATTTTAGATATGTGTTTATGAGTAACTGCATTATCAACTTACCAAAGGCTCACAGAAAAAGGAAACTGAATTTTGTGTAATATTTTTAACTGGGAGCAGAGATCCCGCTTCTGTACAATTTTCTTCTTTTGGCTTGACATTAAAGGTTAGAATCAATAGGGTTAGAGGAGTTACTAATGGTCTTCTTTCATAGACTCTTGACTCTTGTGCGTAAATAAAATCAGGTGTAAACTATAAATTTTTGACACTTGTGTATTTTCTTCATGCAAAGAAAAAGCTGCTAAAGAGTCCTTTGTATGTCTCAGCTGAAAAACAGAGAAAATTCTTGGCATTTGAAAAAGGAAGAATACCTAGGCTAGCAAATTAACAATATACTGATAAAGTGGAATAGAAATACAGATAAATAATGAATGTATGTGATTGACATTTTAAGGATATTTTATTTGATTCTACTGGTTTTAAAATGTTAACTTTGTAGGCATATCCTTTGCTTAACTTCTCATGTTTGTTACACATTTGAACTTCAGGATCTTGAAGGAAGAAATGCATGAAAAAGTTAAGAAGATTATCCCATTTTCTCTTGGGTTTTTATCATGCCTGTATGGATCTTGCCATTCAGTGAGTAGGTGCAAATTATTTTTAAATACCAACATTGATAGATGTTGCCAGACAGTTGACTATGTGCTACAAGGATTTTGGTGTTCAAAGTGTGATCGGACTGTTCTGCATGATCACAAACTTTATACAATTATAATTGAGCCATCTGACTGTTACCCAAAAATGAATTTGGATAGTGATTTTGTCCATTTGGTGTCGTTGTTTTTCAAACTTCTTTTTGATGAGTCTTCAGAAGAGGTTCAGTTGTCCTGTGTGGGAACTCTTAGACGAATTCTGGTCCATGGGAGTAGGGATGTTCTACATCAAACGAAGACCGATTGGCTTAGATGTGTTGAGTTTTTGCTTCTGAACAGAAAAAAGTCAATTAGAGAAGCCTTCTGCCTTCAAATTAGTTCCTTCCTAGAGGATCAGATCACGAGTTGCTTTTTCTCAGAAGAAGACATTTCAAACAAAAGGAAAGAGCTAATGTTTTTGGATTTTATTAAAAATGCAATGGTATCGACTGCAGATCCCCAAATTCTGGACACTATACTAGAATCTGTAGCAGAGCTCATGAATGCAGTTGATATTCACAGTGACTTTTTCTCCCTTTCTCTTTTATTGTTGGTTGATCATCTTGATAATCCACACATTACAGTGAGGTTGAGTGCTTCAAGGGCTATCCACAGAGCTTGTTGTTTCCATTTTAATGGGAATTTTGATATGATATTTTCAAAAGTTATCCATCTACGTAATGAGCTATTTGATTATGTCTCTAGCAAACTTGTTAACCATCCAAAAATTGTACAAGAATTTGCAGAAGCTGTTTTGGGTGTTGAAACTGAAGTATTTGTTAAGAAAATGATTCCTGTTGTTCTTCCAAAGCTGATTGTCTCTCATCAGAATAACGATCAAGCTGTTGAATCTTTATATGAATTAGCTAGATGTGTGGACACCGATATGGTTACGTTAATAGTAAATTGGTTGCCAAAAGTTCTTGCATTTGTTCTCTACCAAGCAAATGGGAAGGAGCTACAATCTGCCTTGGAATTTTATCATGCTCAGACTGGTTCAACTCAGGAAGAAATTTTTGCTGCTGCATTACCGGCACTTCTAGATGAACTAGTATGCTTTGTGGATGGTGGCAATTCAGATGAGGTCCGTAAAAGGTATGTCCTATGTAGCACCAAACCACTCTAGAATTTGCTATGGAGTTTGGAATTAGGTTTTTGTAATGTATCTGCTTTCACTTATCCATTTCCTTTTCGGAGATTGTAGCTTTGCCTTTCTCCCTTCCTACTTACCTATGAATTGGGCATTTGCCAGCTTGTTGGTTTCTGAAAGTTGTCTTATTTCCTTTTTATTAGGTCATTTTGAATTTTTCTGTGGTGTTAGATTTATGTAGTTCTAAAACTTGTTTATCGTTGTTCCTTGTATGTGGTCTAATTCACTTCTATCATACACATCTGTCCATCCGATCAGAGTAGAGATTTTGGTTTTGTTTTTGTTTTTGCATGTTTTTCATCAGTCTTCATTTGTAGGTTAGCAAGAGTTCCTGAGATGATATTACAAGTTGCTAGAGTTCTTACTGGAGGGGATGATCTTCCAGGATTTTTGAGGAATCATTTTGTTGGCCTCCTTAACAGCGTGGATAGGAAAATGCTCCATGCAGAGGATGTTTGCCTGCAGAAACAAGCCCTGCAACGAATTCAAATGCTGATAAAATTGATGGGTTCTCATCTTAGTACCTATGTGCCGAAACTAATGGTTCTTCTTATGCATGCTATTGGGAAAGAAGAACTGCAAAGTGAAGGTCTCATTGTTTTGAATTCTTTTATCCAACAATTGGCTACGGTATCACCATCTAGCATCAAGTATGTGATTTCTCAAGTCTTTGCTGCACTTGTGCCTTTCCTGGAGAGAGATGAAACTTCCACACATTTAGATATGGTGGTAAAAATTTTGGAAGAGCTTGTTTTAAAAAACAAGAATATACTAAAGGTGCATATACGTGAATTCCCTCCACTGCCTTGTATTTCTGCTCTGACAGAAGTGAACAGAGCTATAAATGAAACTCGTGGGTCAATGACTCTAAAGGATCAACTACGAGATGTTGTAGATGGCTTAAATCATGAGAACTTGAACGTGAGATACATGGTGGCATGTGAATTGAGAAAATTGTTGAACATGAGAAGCAAGGAGGTTACAACTTTGATAAGTGCTGAAGCTGATCTAGACATGGATGTTCTAAGCTTACTAATCCCATCCTTGCTAAGAGGGTGTGCTGAGGAGTCAAGGACTGCAGTGGGCCAACGGCTGAAATTGGTTTGCGCTGATTGTCTTGGAGCACTAGGTGCTGTTGATCCTGCTAAAGTGAAGAGTTTTTCTTGCGAACGATTTAAAATTGAATGTTCTGACGATGATCTAATTTTTGAGTTGATTCACAAACACTTAGCTCGGGCTTTTGGAGCTGCACCAGATACCATAATTCAAGATTCAGCAGCATTAGCCATTCAAGAGCTTCTAAAAATTGCAGGGTGTAAGGCATCATTGGATGACAATACTGCTCCTTCAGTGTCACCATCGTTGAAAGATAAAGAAACTTCAAAAACTGTCACATCTGACTCTTCTGATGATGGTCATGCGATGAGTACAAGAGGTCAGAGATTGTGGGGACGTTTCTCTGATTATGTGAAAGAAATTATAGCACCTTGCTTAACCTCAAGATTTCAACTCCCAAATGTGGCTGACTCTGCATTTGCTAGTTCAATTTATCGACCAGGCATGTCATTCAGAAGGTGGATATTTTTTTGGATAAAAAAACTTACTGCACATGCAACTGGGTCTCGTGCAAGTATTTTTCATGCTTGTCGTGGTATAGTGCGGCATGATATGCAGACAGCTGTTTATTTGCTGCCTTATTTAGTTCTTAGTGCTGTCTGTCATGGTACAGAGGAAGCACGACATGGCATAACAGAAGAGATCTTATCTGTTCTCAATGCTGCAGCAGCAGAGAATGGTGTGGCTTTGATTCACGGAAATACTGGAGGGCAAAGTGATGTTTGCATTCAAGCCGTGTTTACTCTTCTTGATAATCTAGGACAGTGGGTGGATGATGTTGAACGAGGATTGTCTCTTTCTCAATCTGGTCAGTCATCGTCTTCTAAGCATTTGGTGGCCAAATCAAAGGAATCAAGTTCAAATGTTCATGTTGATCAGGAGCAACTCCTGGTTCAGTGTAGATATGTTTCACAGCTTTTAGATGCAATTCCAAAGACAACTCTTGCTAGGGCTTCCTTGAGCTGTCAGGCCTATGCTAGATCTTTAATGTATTTTGAGTCATATGTACGAGGAAAATCTGGTTCTTTTAACCCTGCGGCTGAGAGGAGTGGCATCTTTGAGGATGAAGATATTTCATATCTCATGGAAATATATAGTTGTCTTGATGAGCCTGATGGTCTATCTGGCTTGGCATGTTTACGTAAATCCTTGAGGTTACAAGACCAACTTTTGATAAATAAAAAAGCTGGAAATTGGGCAGAAGTTTTGACTTTTTGTGAACAGGCCTTGCATATGGAACCAAATTCAGTTCAAAGGCATTCAGATGTTCTTAATTGTTTGTTAAATATGTGCCACCTCCAAGCCATGGTTACCCATGTGGATGGTTTAATCACGAGGATTCCTCAGTACAAGAAAACGTGGTGCATGCAAGGAGTGCAGGCAGCTTGGAGGCTTGGCAGGTGGGACCTGATGGACGAATACCTCAAGGGAGCTGATGAAGAAGGCCTTCTTTGTAGCAGCTCTGAGAGTAATGCTTCTTTTGACATGGACGTAGCAAAAATCCTGCAGGCAATGATGAAGAAGAATCAGTTTTCAGTTTCCGAGAAAATTGCTCTATCCAAACAATCTCTGATTGCCCCTCTTGCTGCTGCTGGCATGGATTCTTACGCACGTGCTTATCCATTTGTTGTGAAACTCCACCTTCTGAAAGAGCTTGAGGACTTCCATAACCTTCTTTTTAATGACTCTTTCTTGGAAAAATCATTTCATGTAGATGATCAGGAATTTTCAGAAATGATACAAAATTGGGAGAACCGGCTGAAATTTACTCAGTCATCACTCTGGGCAAGAGAGCCACTTCTGTCATTTCGGAGATTGGTTTTTGGTGCTAGTAGTCTTGGTGCTCAAGTTGGGAATTGCTGGCTTCAGTATGCAAAGCTCTGTCGCTCTGCTGGTCATTATGAAACAGCAAACCGTGCAATTCTTGAAGCTCAGGCCTCTTGTGCACCTAATGTCCATATGGAGAAAGCAAAACTTTTATGGAGTACTAGGCGGTCTGACGGTGCTATCTCAGAATTGCAACAATCTCTTCTAAATATGCCTGTGGAAATCATAGGATCTGCTGCAATGTCATCAATAACAAGCCTTTCCTTGGTTCCAATGAATCCAGCTTCTTTAATCTGTGATAGTCAAACTTTGAATGAGAATAGAGATATTGCAAAGACTCTTCTCCTATACTCAAGGTGGATACATTGCACTGGGCAAAAGCAAAAGGAAGATGTTATCAATCTTTATTCAAGAGTGAAGGAGCTACAGCCCAAGTGGGAGAAAGGATATTTTTTTATGGCCAGGTACTGTGATGAATTGCTTGAAGATGCCAGGAAACGCCAGGAAGAGGGTTTTGAACAAGGTCCGAGAAAAGCCTCATCATCTTCTACTGCTATTGGCTCTCCAAATTTAAATAATGAGAAGCCCTGGTGGTCTTATGTGCCTGATGTACTCCTGTTCTATGCGAAAGGGCTTCACAGGGGTCACAAGAATCTATTTCAAGCACTTCCAAGGTTGTTAACTTTGTGGTTTGACTTTGGAAGCATCTACCAAAGAGTTGGTTCATCATCCAACAAGGAGTTGAAAAGTGTTCATGGAAAGGTTCTGAATTTAGTTTGAAATGCCATTTTGATTTCCTTTCACCACATGAGTTGCATGGCTTTTGGTATTATTATTTACTGCTGACTTATTTTTCCAGGTTCTGAGCATCATGCGAGGTTGTTTAAAGGATTTGCCAGCATATCAATGGTTGGCTGTACTGCCTCAGTTAGTTTCAAGGATTTGCCATCAGAATGAAGAAACTGTTCGATTGGTCAAACACATCATTGCCTCTGTTGTCCGACAGTATCCACAGCAAGCTCTTTGGATAATGGCTGCAGTTTCAAAATCCACTGTTCCTTCAAGACGAGAGGCAGCTATGGAGATAATCCATTCTGCGAAAAAAGATTTCAGTCAAGGAAACGGTGGCAACAATTTATTTCTTCAGTTTGCCAGTCTAATTGATCATTTAATCAAGTTGTGCTTCCATCCAGGTCAACAAAGAGCGAGGAACATTAATATTTCTACGGAATTTAGCACATTGAAGAGAATGATGCCATTGGAGATTATTATGCCAATTCAAAAATCTCTGGTCGTTAATCTGCCGACATATGATGTGAATCTCACTGATTCAATGAGGTCTGACATCTTTTCTGGCACAGAGCTTCCTACAATATCAGGAATAGCTGATGAGGCTGAGATTCTTTCATCACTTCAGCGGCCTAAGAAAGTATGGTGTTTTTTCAGTTTTTTGACTTCTGCAAAATGCTTTGAACATTTGAATCGTATTTTCAAGTTTCTTTCTATATCCTTTGCTCAGGAAGGAATTTTTATGTCACGTTTCTATTCTCTTATTATAGTTTTCGCACTTGGACTATAGCTTTCATCATAATTATTAATTATTACTTCATTGTATAAGATATGCTGTAGGAGATTGCTTCTTCTTTATTTATTTGTTTATATTACTTTTTTAAAGCTAGCTATGTAGGTAAGCCAGCCCACACAGCCTAGGTGGCAAGCAAATGAATTTATTTTTAATGTCACGATTTCAACTTTAGTTGCGTAATTATATTGGTTCTTCAAACAGGCAGAAGATAAAATTCTACTGCTTTTTGGGCATGTATACTGGTGTAGTTCTTCAATGTAATAACTAATTATCTATTGCTCATGCCTTTTATGACTCGACTCTAGTAACATAAACCCTTCTTAATTACAGATCATTCTATTGGGTAGTGATGGTATTGAGCGACCATTCCTCTGCAAACCCAAGGATGATCTCCGGAAGGATGCTCGCATGATGGAGTTCACAGCAATGATTAACCGTTTATTATCCAAATATCCAGAAAGCCGCCGGAGGAAGCTCTACATACGCACTTTTGCTGTGATACCTCTGACAGAGGATTGTGGTATGGTAGAATGGGTTCCCCATACTCGTGGTCTAAGACATATACTGCAAGACATATATATTACTTGCGGTAAGTTTGACAGGCAGAAGACAAATCCCCAACTTAAGCGGATATATGATCAGTGCCAAGGTAAAATACCTGAAGGTGAGATGCTGAAGACAAAAATTCTTCCTCTGTTCCCTCCCGTTTTCCATAGATGGTTTTTGAATACCTTTTCAGAACCAGCTGCTTGGTTTAGAGCTCGGATAGCTTATGCACATACAACCGCAGTTTGGTCTATGGTTGGGCATATTGTGGGGTTAGGTGATAGACATGGTGAAAATATTCTCTTTGATTCTACTACGGGTGACTGCGTTCATGTTGATTTCAGTTGTTTATTTGACAAAGGTCTGCAGCTTGAAAAGCCTGAACTGGTGCCTTTTAGGCTAACCCAGGTAAGAAGACTTTACATGATCGATAATTTTGCTTTCAGATAACTTGCACAATTTTTATATTCAAGAATTTTAAGCAACCATCAATTTCCGCATTTAGCATTCGAACAGGCCAATTATATTTGACAATCAGTTTAATTTTTGTGTCCATATAGAGATTTTCATTAATAGAAGCTCAATCTAAAATGCTATATTGAAAAACTTTAGTTACTATTAAGCTTGTAACTCAAATAAGTTTCATATCAGTCATTGTAACTAAAATAAGTTTCATATCAGTCAGTTAGCTTGTTGAGTATTCCTTGATTGCCACTTGGCTATATATATGCCCTGTGTGCTCCATTAATAAACGAGCAGAGTGTTATTTCCCACTGGTGTTAATAGTTACCTTTTGCGTTTATCTATTCCGCTATCTGTCAAAGTAGATGACATTTGTATCCCCAATTTGCGCTTTTCTCCTCCATGATGCCATTAATAGAAGCTCCCCAAAATACTGTCATTGACTAAATTTAGTTACCTTATGCATTTATCTGTTCCATTGCTGTCAAAGTAGATGGTATTAATGTCCCTAATTTTTCGATTTTCTTCTCCATGCTTCCATTTTATCATCAGAACATGATCGATGGATTAGGAATCACTGGTTATGAGGGCATTTTCTTGAGAGTTTGTGAAATTACTCTTTCTGTATTAAGATCTCATCGGGACACTTTGATGAGCATACTTGAAACTTTCATTCATGATCCGCTTGTGGAGTGGACAAAATCTCACAAATCCAGTGGTGTCGAAGTTCAGAATCCACATGCTCAGGTTTGGTTGCACGGTCTCTCCTGTAGATTATACAATTTGTTTATTCTGTTTAACGCTTAACTGAATCGCTCAAGCTAATCATTATGCTCTTTTAATACTGTTACAGCTAGCCATCAGTAACATTGAGGCTAGGTTACGAGGTGTAGTTGTTGGCGTTGGAGCTGCACCATCTTTGCCCCTGGCTGTCGAAGGTCAAGCTCGTCGATTAATTGCTGAAGCAGTTGCACACAAAAATCTTGGGAAGATGTACATATGGTGGATGCCATGGTTCTAGATAAAATGAGGAGTCCCAAAAAATTCGGAGGTTCTTTTCCCTCCAAAAAGATCAAATGAAGACTTTTCCAGTATTCTTCCCGAGTCGACCTAGCCTCTTCTGTCATCAACTTGGAAAGTTTCTTGGAGGACAGATTCTTGGCAAAAAAAAAAAAAAGGTATTTTTTTAAAAAAAAATTATATTCTTTTAGGTGAGCTTACATACATCTTGACTAATCTCGAGACAATTTCTTGATCCTACCACAGGTCAGGAACTTTGTAGAACTTGAGATCTTAGGTTGGAGGCTCATATGGAATTTGAACATAGTCCAACAAAGCTTATTTACTTTTTCACTCACTCCAATCACTCGTCGGTCAACCTAAAGTGGTTCAAAGAGAGGTACAAAAAATTTGCAGAGTGGGTTCCACCCTCTTGTATGGCCTCGTTACTGTAAACGAGATAGTACAATGCTAAAAATACATTTTGAAACTACAACGGGACTAAAACAAACCAAAGTTAAAAATATAAGAATTAAAATAGTAGGCAGCGCTTCCTAAAATAATGTTGTACTACAAGAGCTTCATCCTTGGTTTCACAAATTCTCTGATAAATCTTGCTTAATGCTGCATTATGGACGTGCTAATTTTGTTTTTTTTTTCCTGATATCTTAGGCTTTCTTTTTTTTGATGAATATGAAGCAAACCCTCAAGTTCATGATCTCTCCAAGCAGGCACTGCTATTATTACCTTCAAAACTCCAAGGTCCAATGCAACTTCTTTCATACTTTTCTGGCTCATGTTGTATGTTCCGTTTAATGAGTTGCATGCGATGCCTTTTTGAGTTTGTCTTGCTTGATTTTGATTGTATATTTCAATTTTCATTTTGCATAGTATTGCATTTGTTTTCTGTATATCGATGTAAATGAATGCTACATAACTCACCAGTAGCATGCTTTTTGATAGTATTGTCGATAATATCAGGGAAGAAGCCCTTAAGGGATGGTTTTCTTCTAAATCTTTGAAATGTTTTGAGAGGAGTTCCTTAAAGTAATTGGGTTTGAAGCTCTTAGCAAAAACTTTTAAGATTAAATTATAAAATTAGTTCATAAACTTTGAGTTTTGTGTTTAATTGACCATTAGAACTTTTAGAAGTGTCTAAGGCGCCGATTGGTTAAAGATTTTGTTGATGTCTAGAAAAATATGTTTTTATTTTTTAATTGAATCAATATTGTTGTCTTTAGTTGTAGATGAGAATGTTATTAGGATTGCAACAGTTTTTTTTATTATTATTAATGTAACGGAATACTCTCCCCTTTTGCTTTACTTTTTTTTTTTAATATTGTTTTTTTAAGGAGTGTTTAAATTAAAAAGCTTACAAAAAAAAGTTTCACATATAAGGTTAGAAAATTATAGATTTATCCCAACAAGAGAGTTCTACTGATGGCATTTATTTCAGGCTTTGTTGATAGGTTTATGATAGATAAACACATGTGGTAGTCTATTGCAGTTAGAAAATATTATATATTTTAAAATATTTGGTTCATTTTGGTATATTTCAAAATAAACCCTAATATTCGATAGGTTTTTAGTTTTTAATTTTCATAAGTTATTGGTCACAAAATTAACTTTGTATCTAATGAAGTTTTGACTTCCAAGTTTTTTTTAACTATGATATAGATTTTTTTTTTAAAAAAAGAAATAAAACACCATGATCATTTTTAAATGATAAATTATTTTAAATATAACTTTAAAAAATATTCACAAATATAGCAAAATATTACCATCTATGTGTGATAGTTCACAATAGACTACTATTTGTATCTATTGTGACACGAGTAGATCTAGATACTAATCTATTTTGGTCTACTGGAATCTATCGTAAATAGATTGTGATACTTTGTTATGTTTTGTAAATATTTTGATTTATTTTGTTATATTTGAAAATAAATCATATTAGATCCAAATTAAGTTGTTTAAAAATATATCATACATTAAAAAAAATGGGTAGACCTTTGCAATTATAGAAGTCTTGAAACTAAAATAATAATTTAGCACAAATGCTTATAGCCTATAAAATTCAATTTGCAAATTTAATCTTAATTTTAAAAATAATTAAAAAAAAAAATAAATACTTTTTGATCCCTTCATTTTGGATTTAGTTTTTATTTAGTAATTATATTGTAAAATGTAGCATTTTTAGTTATATTTTAATTTTTGAAATAACTAAGTTGTTAATGTCTAATGGAAAAGTTGGCTAGCCTAATTTTTTTTATTTTAGAAAAAATATTAATTTTAAACTTTTGAATTTTGAGTCATATTAATATAAACCTTGAGTTGTGTAAATAGTTATATTATAATAAATCTTGAGATTTTATAAATGTATTAGTTTAAATTTTCAACTTTCATAAATGTAGAAATTTATGTCAACTTTCTCTTGATTTTTGTCGATTTTTTATGAAGTATAAATAATTTTTTTCTATATTTTAAAAAAATTTATTATTATTATTATATGGGTAAATTCTACAAATAATGTGGTTGGACAAATTATTCCAAAAACAGAGCCAACACTTAACCTATAACAAATTTAGAATAAATAAAAATATTGTCAAAAAATAGGAAAAGACTCGTTGAACAAGTGAAACGTAAATCACTCAAAAGGGAAAGAGAGAAACCATGGTCACGGAGAAGACGAAGTTGGAGTAGAAAAAGAAAGAAAAGAATTCCAACCCAATTGTGTTATTTTATATCCTATTTCACATTTTTTTTAAAAAAAAATAACTTGCCAACTCAGCTAAATTTTAAAGGGGCTAAAATGGAACAAACATCAAATACAAGGATCAATATGATATTTTATTTTTCTATTAATTATTATTATTATTATTATTTACTCTGTTACACAACCCCTTATGAAAAGCGTGCATTCCACCATTACTCCAAAAATATTTGAATGACGATAGAAGAGAAGGTCATGGATTAGGACAGTGGTCCGGGTGATTCTCCTCGGGGTTTCTTCGCTGAATGCTTCATCAGAAAATTTCAAATCTCTTCCTCTTGTTTGATCGAACCACATGTAGAGAAACAACACGGGTCTACATTTTCTTTCTTCTCCAAATGCCAAACAAACGATCAATTGGTTCATTTCTTGTCCAGTTTGGTGATGGTTCGCCGGAGAATTTGGTCTACGAAGACCTTTCACGCTGCTGCTTTAACAATCTTCAATGCTCAGCAGCATTTTCATCGTCGTCCAGTTCTATTCAATATTGCTTTTCAGTTCAAACAGACTTGTTTCTCTTCTTCGAAAGCCCACAGTTTCAAGGTTCCGGAATTCTATTCTCTGAACAAGAAATTATCGTATTTGATTCGAGCAGGCCGAATAAATGAAGCAAGGGAACTGTTCGATAGAACTAATCAACGGAATACGATCACATGGAATGCGATGATCACTGGGTATGTGAAAAGAAGAGAGATGTTGAAAGCACGCCAGTTGTTCGACGAAATGCCTAACAGAGACATTGTGTCGTGGAACTTAATGTTATCGGGTTATATATCTTGTGGTGAAAAGTTCATTGAGAAGGCACGGAATATGTTCCATGAAATGCCAGAAACTGATTGTGTTTCATGGAACACAATGTTGAGTGGGTATGCTAAGAGTGGGATGATGGATAAAGCAGAAGAGCTTTTCAATTACATGCCTGAGCGTAATGTTGTCTCATGGAATGCCATGGTTTCTGGTTATTTAATGAATGGTTATGTGGAGAAAGCTGTCGAGTTCTTTAAGTTGATGCCAAAACGAGACTCTGCTTCTCTTAGTGCATTGGTTTCTGGTCTGATTCAGAATGACAAGTTGGCTGAAGCTGAAAGGATTCTGCTTCAATATGGTGGGAATGATGGTGAAGGAGATTTTGTTGATGCTTATAATACTTTGATTGCTGGATATGGTCAGAAAGGAATGACCCATGAAGCCCGGAAACTGTTTGATCGCATCCCTTCACGTTGTGATCAGGAGGAAGATGACTGTGGCAACTCTGGGAGGAATGTGATCTCATGGAACTCTATGATAATGTGCTATGTGAGAGCTGGTGACATAGTCTCTGCCCGAGAACTATTCGATAAAATGGTTGAGCGAGATACTTTTTCATGGAACACTATGATCAGTGGCTATGTCCAGATCTTGGATATGAAAGAGGCCTCGAATCTTTTCAGTAGAATGCCAAAGCCCGATACCCTTTCTTGGAATATGATGATATCTGGGTTTGCTGAGATAGGTAGTTTGAAACTGGCTCATGAATTGTTCAAAAGGATGCCAGAGAAAAGCCGTGTCTCATGGAATTCCATGATATCTGGCTGTGAAAAAAATGAAGACTATGAAGGAGCAATGGACATCTTTTTGCAGATGCAACTTGAAGGTAAAAAACCAGATAGGCACACTTTATCATCAATTCTAAGTGCTTGTGTTGGGTTGGTAGATCTGGCTTTAGGAACTCAGATTCATCAACTGGTTACAAAAGCCTTTATTGCAGATTTGCCCATAAACAACTCTCTTGTTACAATGTACTCAAGATGTGGAGCAATTGTCG
The DNA here is from genome assembly GCA_037974625.1 of Cucumis cinereus. NCBI lineage: Eukaryota > Viridiplantae > Streptophyta > Magnoliopsida > Cucurbitales > Cucurbitaceae > Cucumis > Cucumis cinereus. Next base: position 8,898,853 of record JBBPDJ010000001.1, read on the forward strand.
AGGCACGGATGGTTTTTGATGAAATGAATCTGCAGAGAGATGTCATTTCTTGGAATGCGATGATTGGCGGGTATGCCTCTCATGGTTTTGCAACAGAAGCTCTTCAACTATTTGATTTGATGAAACAATGTAATGTGCAGCCTTCTGATATCACATTCATTTCTGTTCTGAATGCTTGTGCTCATGCTGGATTGATTGAGGAAGGCAGGAGAGAATTCAACTCCATGGTTAACACGCACGGGATCAAGCCACAAGTTGAACACTATGCAGCCCTCGTCGACATCATCGGTCGACATGGGCAACTTGAAGAAGCGATGAGTTTGATTAATAGCATGCCATGTGAACCGGATAAAGCAGTGTGGGGTGCATTACTGGGTGCTTGTAGGGTGCATAACAATGTTGAGATGGCTCGAGCAGCGGCGGAAGCGTTAATGAAGCTCGAACCTGAAAGCTCAGCTCCATATGTGCTGCTATATAATATGTATGCCGATGTGGGACAATGGGATGACGCTGCTGAAGTGAGAACAATGATGGAGAAGAACAATGTTCAAAAGGAAGCTGGATATAGTCGGGTGGATTCTTATTGCTAAAGATATTTGATTGGCTTCCAATGGGTGAGTCGTAGATTGATTTCTAACCTCAGTTTAAAATACATCTTCATTGGATGCATCTTTGAAAGTAATTTTTTTTTCTTTTAAAATTAATATATAGGTTACATTTTATAAATGAAATTTGCTGTTGTGTAAAATTTGAATAAACTATCAGCCACATGAGCGTAGCTATATACATTAAAGAAGATTTCTAGCTCTTGGAATTGTAGGAGGTGCTAGGGTCGAAGTTGGAGGTGTGGAAAGAGATTTGAAGGCATGAGGTTAGTGAGAGTAGAGAGACGGAGTTTGTTTTAATTGAAAGTTGCTTCGTTATGGTAGGAAACAATGAAAATAACATCCTTTTAACTATATTTCTAAAAAGAATTGGAATAGTGTGCTACAAACCAGTTATTGAAAATGTAGGTCAAAAGAAGTAACTTTATCTAGAAAAGAAATGATCTTGATTTAGTCTAAATTAATTTTCAAGTCAGCCTAAACCATATAAACCATATAAGTTGGTTCTTTTTTTTTTTTAAAAAAAAAAAAAAACAGTTAAAGAAACTAACCAACACCAGGAGCCTCCTCAACAAGGACGGAGGAGAGAGAGTTTGAAATAATACAATGAGACCTCAACATTTCTTCGACTTCCTCAACAAGGACGGAGGAGAGAGAGAGTTTGAAATAATACAATGAGACCTCAACACTTCTTCAGAGCAAAAAAAAATCTCAATCACCAGAAGACATTGCAACCCTAACCAGATAACGATCCATCCCATTTGTCGACCGTGCATACTAGTTAAAGGAGACAGCATGACCAGAGACGCCCAAAACTCTGATCTTATCCACAAAGCTCGCTAGCTCTGACAAGGCCCGCCAACCCGTGTTTTGTGGAGTTGGATTGTATTGACCGGGTTGAATAAGTTCTACCAATTCAAAACATTCTTCGATTACCATGTAGTTGCTATTGTATTCTCAAATTTTCAATTTGCACTATATTTCTACTTGAAAATAACTATACTAGTTAATGAAATTTGAAAAATGGATCAACATTGAATTTGTCTTAATCCGAAGAAAATTTGTACTAATGGCCTACAAGTTAAACAAATACTCTAATGCAAGTTAGAATCAAATTTACAAAATAGTTTAAAAAGTAAATAAATATATTTCACTTGTGTGCTTTCTTGTATACATAAGATGTCGGGAACTCGAACAACTCTTTTTAAACAAAATAAAACTCTTCACTTCGCCTTCGAGAATCGTTCCTCCTCTTTTAATTCCTCCTCCAACCTTAGAGTCATAAGTTCACTCGTGGTTGGTTCAACCAGATTCATATCATTGGGGTGAGTCTCATAGGCCAATCGTTATGGCTAGATAATTCCATTCCACCGAGCACACTGTCCTCTAGACATAGGTGATTTTGAAACGAATTGGATTATCAATTTCTGTGTCATTATTTTTCTGCTTGTTTTCGTAACAATCCTCATATCAGATATATTGTCAGTGACAATGTGTCCTATGACAGATCCATCTATTGTTTTTTTTTAAATATGGAGAAAAATATTTTTTCAGTTTGTAACTTTTAAAGTCAGTTTTCATTTGATTTCTAAGTTTCAAAATGTTATCCTTGAACAATTTTTTTACTAATTACTCTCTTTTCATCTTTTAACGCTAATGTCTATTAGTTAATTTAACATAATTATGAAATGGAATTCTAAAATTTGTTGGTGTCCGGATCTTGTCTGCGTTAGCCGTTAGGCCTTGTTGTGGCCCTCAAGATACTGCGATTTAACTTGTATAAGAGATCCTTACACTAATATAGTCATGGTCTCAAGTCTACGACACTCTGATGATTTAAGTTAGTAAGATGAGTGACTAATCTAGCGAAACACAAAAGAAGTCGAGTCTTTTGGTTGAATGAGGCTATTTATAAATTTTTCTAATAGATGTCTCTAGTTACATGTAACAACGATAGTGTGAACTATATTTTTGTAGCTTGAGGTTGCAAAGTTATTTATCGATTGTTACATAATCATCGACTCGACTGGTTAACCCAAATTCCAAAGTATTGACATTTTTCTTTTGGGACGTCAATTCCTTTATATCTTCTCTACATTTGAGGATGCTCATGAGATTTGGGTTTGATTTTGGACAACTCTTAACAATTTATTTATTTATTTTGAGTACTCAACAATTTAATTTTTATAGTAACGAAAAATAGTGATATTTAATTAATTATAATTCTTTTAAAAAATTTCACTTAATTAATAAATATTAAGATCAAAAAGTTGAATGTAAGGTAAAAAATGCAAGCCAAAAAATGAATATCTTGAAATTTAGAAACAAATTGAAATAAAAATTCAAATTCTAAAAATAAATTGTAACAAATTTTAAAACATAAAAATTAAATTAAAATCCAATTTTTTTTTAAAAAAAGTTAAGAACTAAAAGCAAAATAGAAACTATTGAGAACAACATAAGAAATAATATACCAATTTGAATTTCGAGAAACTTTTAGAAAAAATAATAATATTAAAAACAAAAAATGACGTGGCTTTAATCAAACATATTGTAAACGAAAAAGAGCGGTCAGATAAGGCTAAGAGAGAGATAGTTTTGCATTGAGATGTGTTTATTTATCTGTGCCTAAACGTGTTGTTCTCAAATAGGCCGATCAATACATAATCCTGTGAGCGACTCCGATGAGATGCTCTTCTGCTTCTACTTAAAGCGGTGAACGCCGATTTCAGTTCTTCTCAGGCGATGGCCACGCCGATGGCGACGTGCTTCTTCATTCCTAACGCTCTCTTCTTCCTCGATCGTCTCTTTATCTGATCATACTAAGATTCTTCTTCTTCTTTTTCTTTTTTGAATCTTTTTTTTTTTGGATTCAATAATGAACAAGAGGGCTAGAATTGATGATTCCAATAAGGCAGTGGTCAATGTCTGGAAGCGGGAGGTTGGAGAGCTTTCCACTAGGAATTTTGCCCACCGTCTTGGTGCTTTGGAGGTATTTCTCACCGGATAATCCTTTTCTCATCATATCTCTCGATTTCTGTTTTTATCGATGATTTTTTTTTGTATGCACATTGATTCTGTTGGGTGTTAGGCCGTGGAGTTGTTCTGATTGTTGAATGTCGTCCTCTGTTGTTTGATCAGAACTGAATAAACCAAGCGGAATGAATCTAATTGTGTTGCATTATTAATAGGATTTTGTTTTGATTGTTAATATTTTGTTTCTATAGTTGAAAATCTATGGTTTCTTTTTATTATTTAACGTGCTTGATTTATCGTTATTGTTGTTACTGTAATTTCAGGATCTCGTGCTCCGACTTGATCTTTACAGGAAACTGGAGAGGCACAAAGGTTGTGTGAACACCGTGAGCTTTAATGCTGCTGGTGATATTTTAGTGTCAGGCTCTGATGATAGGCGGGTAATTCTCTGGAATTGGGAAACCGGGCGTGTCAAGCTCTCTTTTCAGTCTGGTCACAATAACAATGTTTTTCAAGCAAAAATCATGCCTTACACGGATGATCGAAGCATTGTGACTTGTGCTGCAGATGGGCAGGTATATCATTTTGTTCAATCATTGTGACTTATTTTAGTACTCAAGTTAAAGAACTCTTGATCTTTATATATGGGTTTGCTTTTCATTTAGCTAAAAGTCATTGACGCTCATGTAATTATCATTAAAAATACTATTGTTTCTCTCTAGCCAAAGGGATCGTAAAGGAGCTTCACACTTCACTTACACATTTTCACAATTTTTTAACTTTCCTTATGAGTCACCATCTGAGATTATTCTAGGAGCCAAGCCAATGTGCAATGCCATTCGTGAAACAACAGCTTTTACCCCAAAGGGTTTCAAAAGGGATAACCACCTAGGCTTCTAGCCCCAAACACAACAAACGAAGAGGTGATTCATAATCTCTTCATCTTTTACATTTTGGGGAACATATGAGGCCAGTTACAGAGGAAGCAATTTCGTCTTTCAATTCTATCTTAATTGTTTAGAGTCTTTACTTATCTGTTCTACACTTCTTTTTAATTATACTTTTTCAGATTTACAACCTAGAACTGCCTAATGTTGTCCATCCTTCACTGAGAGGCCTTTGATGAGGCACTGGCTTTCCAAAAGTTCTTTTGCACGTGCCTTTGTATATTATCTAGAACTCTTCCCTTCCTATCACTAGAGTTCCATATTTGGCTGTTGTTCACTCAAGAGGGAGATTGTGGTCTTTCACTGCATCTGGCTGCTTGCTCAAAAGATATTTCCTTCCTGTTAATAGATGTTTTCACGATTCTTTCACCAAATTTTCTTTTTTTTGAATTAACCTTAAATGTCCACAACCCTCCTAATTGGATATTATTGATGTTGGATGTTCCGAGATGCCTCCATTCGACTGGCTTTTTATTATTATTATTTTTAACTTCATTTTAATTTTAAGACTTGGGGACGGGTTTTTTTTTTTTTTTTTTTTTTGAGGGATAGAAATGATGTTGTAGGAATAGGGTATTATGGTCAAATTCTTAATTTATTAGGATTAGTATGCTTTCGTTATAAATAAAGTACTTGTCTTCTTGTATTCACAACTTTTAATATTCAATAAAATTCTCTTATTTGGTATACACCATTGTTATTTTTATTTAGTTTCCTATTGGAATTAATATAATATTGATACACCAACGTTAGGCCTGAAATGCATGTTAAATGAATATTGATACATTATGGTTTACTATTAAAATGCATGTCAAATACATGCTGATACGTCAATGATATACCTAATTCACTGATATCCTTGAAATGTATGTATCAGGCCCGTGTGTCCAGGTATTCACTGGTATCCTTGAAATGTATGTTTCACTGATAACCAAAATTTTCACAAATTTGGTTGGCCTGGGCCACAATTTTTTGTTACCTATGGACAAGATATATTGAAAGTGATTGCTAGATTTGCAATACACCATTGATATTTTCAAAATCCACTTGTGCTCCTGCCAAATAGAATTGTGTTGTTTTCTGAACTTAAGTTAAACTGCCTGTGTATTCTCTCTCAGCAGAAATTTTACTTTGTTTTTTCTCGCTGTAAAGCTTTTTTATTTGGTCTCTAGCCTAAACATTCATTTCTTAAAAAGTATTATTTGGTGAAATTCAGGTGAGGCATGCTCAGATTCTGAATAGTGGGCATGTGGAAACTGCACTACTCGGCAGTCATCAAGGGCGAGCTCATAAGTTGGCCATTGAACCTGGTAGTCCTTATATGTTCTATACTTGTGGTGAAGATGGATTGGTGCAACGTGTGAGTTTTGATTTGTTCTTTCTGCTGTTATATTATGTTCCACCAGCATGCTAAGTATTATTGCAACTTGATAAGTTAAATACTTTTTCTCAGCGAAAGAAGTTCACACGCTTTGCAAATTTATTACTGAACTTATGGCGTGAAATAAAGACGTTTTCTAATGACCCTTCATTTTTATTATTGCTAAATTGCATGTGGTACTGACTTTACTATATTAATAGTTTGATCTAAGAACTGGAGCTGCCGTTGAGCTGTTCACTTGCCAATCAGTTGACAATAGGGCAGGTTACATGTCATCGATTCAGCTAAATGCAATTGTGATTGATCCCAGAAATCCAAATCTCTTTGTTGTTGCTGGCTCAGATGAGTATGCGCGATTGTATGATATTCGCAAGTCTGGGGAGGATGGTTCAACTGATTTTGGTCAACTGGCAGACTGCTATTGCCCCCCTCACTTGATTGGCGATGAGCAAGTGGGAATAACAGGTCTAGCCTTCTCAGAGCTCAGTGAGCTCCTTGTCTCATACAATGATGAATCCATTTATCTCTTTAATAGGGATATGGGTTTGGGCCCAAACCCAAATCCAGCTTCTCCACTATCTCTGGGTAGTGATACAAGTGAAATGGGAGCTGAAAACGTTGACAATGGTATTCCACAAGTTTATAAAGGACATAGGAACTGTGAGACAGTTAAAGGGGTCAATTTTTTTGGACCTAAATGTGAGTATGTCGTTAGTGGTTCTGATTGTGGCAGAATATTTATATGGAGGAAAAAAGGTGGAGAGCTAATCCGTGTCATGGAAGCTGACGAGGATATTGTGAACTGCATTGAGCCCCATCCTCATATGACCATGCTTGCTAGTAGTGGAATCGAAAGTGATGTCAAGATATGGACTCCAAAGGCCCATGAAAGAGCTACTCTTCCTGAGAAAATTGAACAGGTAGGAATGCCATCTTTATTCTTCAGTTTAATACCAATAGCATTCTTGAGGTTTCTATCGTATATATTGAATAAAACATCCTTTCCAGCCATACGGATAATAGCACCTGCCATTTTGCATTCTTGACTCCGGTATTTGTTGTTCTCATACTACTATTATGTGTTACTATTGCCGTCATTATCATCATCGTTATGATCAGAAAAAAAAGAAAAAAAAAAAAGTCAATTTTACATATTGAGATAATGCAATCCATGTGCCCTGTATTTTTCCAAGTATAATCACATGGGATATTTCCTTTCATTTTTTAGCTTAACAACGAACAATCTGTGTGTGTTGCTGTTTTCTGCTTGTGCGGATGAGTTTATGTTGCCTTTTCCTCTTGCTTTAGACTTGTAGAGTCATACAAATCAGAATAAAGAATCTGCTAGAACCCCATGGTCCATGGATATTGCATTATATAAGATAGAATAACTACTAGATAATCCATATAATTTGAGGTACTTGGACACTCTCTCTCTCTCTCTCGTGCACTCTCTTAAAATAATAGCATTCCTATCAGTGTCGTATAAATTTGTGTCATTCTATATCACCAATTGAAGTTATCTTTTTATGATGTCTTTAATAAGCATTTGAGTTGCTTTATTTGGCAAATGATTTATGCTTTCTCAAAAACATCAGACAGCAGTATGTTCTTTGGAACAACTAGGAATACCAAGTATTTTCCAAATAAATTTCCATGACTAATTAATGCCATAAGAACATGATGTGGGCATGTGGTAGTCTTTTCTTGTTCAATGAAACGAAAGAAAGAAACCTCTGGGCAATCGAGATAGCCTCATAAGCTCAACAGTCATCAGATTCCATAGAGTTTCGTAGGCAATTGTTCTTAACCTTTAAAGATGATAGGACTGTGGCTAAAATATCCACATTCTTTACACTCTGTAGATGATATGAGCTGAGGGTCATTTCCTTGGTGTCTATATAATACATGGTCCAATTCCTTCATGTGTTGAAGAACGTAGGGTTCATCTTGATTGGCATTGTTTTCAACAATGATTATAAAGAAGATGAAGGTGATGAGGGTCATTTCCTTGGTGTCTATAAATTACATGGTCCAATTCCTTCATTTGTTGAAGGACATAGGGTTCATATTGATTGGCATTGTTTTCAACAATGATTATAAAGAAGATGAAGGTGATGATGGGGATGATGATAAGAGGAACTTGATATGACAGTGGTGTTGACAACTGAATAGAATTTTGATATGGCTTTAGATGATAGTGCTATGGATTTGATGAAATTTCCGATGATGTTAGTAGTTGATTCAATGTTCATACCATTCTTGTGATCTAATGATTTTCAACTCTGCATTTCACAGAAACCAAAGCCTAGAGGATGGATGCACCGCTCAGCATTACCAGAGGAACTGATGATGCAACTGTTTTCACTGCGAAGACAGAATTCGAGCCCCCAACGTGGAAGAGAACCTCCTACTGTAAGTAGGGAACTTCTAGAGTTGATAATGACATTCAACAATGGCAGCAGCAGCGATGACTCTTCAGATTATAACGGTGATGATACCGGTGAAGATGATTGATATCAATTGAGAAGGTTTATGCTGACTCTTAGCTTTAAATTTGAATAACATGGTAGCTAATTGTGCATAAAATAGGAATCCGGCATGCCATTATCAATCTTATCTTACAAATTTTCATCTGAATTAATAGCTAAAAGATCTCATAGCTATTATCATGAATTCCTACCACGTTGGCTGTAAATTCAGTTTGTGCATTCTTCTGTTCGTTTTGTTTGTTTCATGGAATCAGTATCATCATTAGGGATTACGTTTTTTTTTTTTTTTTTTTTAAATTACCCTAATTCAAAATTGGAGTTAAAAAAAAATACAGTGCAATTGAGGTTTTTTTTTTTTTAATATTTATAAAAGGCATTAATTCTAAATAAAATTTAAAACAAAGAAAAAACAAAAAAAATAGAGATAAAATGAAAATATTGAGAATAAAAGAATAGAACTGAAAAAAAAAAGTTTTTGAAAATGCATTAAAATACATAGGATATTAGGCGGGAAAAAGAAAGAAAGAAAGAATAGGGTTGGAATCTCACGGCCGTAGAAAAATGTATTGAAAAGGAAAAAAAAAAAAAAAAAAAAACCTTTTTGTCTAATTTGTTTTACAATAACCTGCTCCTATGTTTTTTAGTTAAAATATTGTTTTGGTCTTTATATTTTTATTAATATATTTTTCATTACTTTTTATTTTTATTAACATTTTCACTATAAAAATTAAAAATATATTCACTCTTTGTACGAAGGTTGTTATGATTGTTCAATTAATTTTAATAAAAATTAACTTTGAACGACTAAATTTAAAATTTACTAAAAGTACATAGACTAAAATTGAACATTTAAAAGTACAATTACTAAAATTAAACAAATTTTATAAGCATTAAGCCTATACACATCACTTTTGTTAATCGATTTTGATGGTTTGTTGTCTAATTTTCAGATATACTTTCAAAATCAAAGCTACATTTTAAAAATTAAGATTTCGTTTGATAATTATTTTGTTTTTTAAAATTAAAGTCTTGGTTGGTTTTTGTTTGGTACTATAAATGTCACTTCCGTCTCCAAATTTCTTCATTTGTTCTCTACTTTTTATCAATAATATAAAAAATGAAGCTAAAATCTGAAAACTGAAAGAAAAAAAAAAGTAGATTTAAAAACTTGTTTTTGATTTTGGAATTTGAATAAGAATCCGATAATTGCACTTAAGAAAGATGTAAATCATCGTAAAAGATAGGAAGAAAACATATTTAATTTTCAAAAACAGAAAGTCAAAAACAAAAATGAGTACCAAACAAAAAATACAAATTTTAAAAATTTATTGTTGTTTTTGGATTCCAATATAGTTCATTCTACGGTAATAAGCAAATTTTTTTTTTTAAAAAAATAATGTAACTAAACATGACTTAATGGATTACAATACAATTCGTTCTTTGGTAATTTGAAGTCTATTTAGTTGACAATCAAGACTCTCTTTTATGAAAATTATATTTTGAATTTTAAATATTAAATCAAGAAAAGAAAATATTTTAAAATGTAATATGTCATTTAATCAACTTGATTTATTTTTTAAAAGTTAAGTATATATTATAAATTATATAATATTACAAGTAATAATTATACAAATTTTTTAACATAATATATGTCTGTAAATAATTTAAATAATAGTTTATTGCCACTAGTAGGCAGCTACAAATTTAAAAATAAGGTCTTAGTATCAAGCAAATTTTAACCAATTGTTTAATCAGAAAAATTTGTGATCTGATATATCTGTATTGTTTCCAAAATTCTATTTATTTGAATAAAAAAATGTAAAAAGAAAAAAAAAATGAAGAAAAATAATGGGCCGGATAGTCCGAAAATTGAGCCCACATTGGCCCAAAGACCGTTCGTTCGTGTCCTCAAAACTCTGTTCTCGCTTTCTCCTCCCCGCGATATTTTTCTTCCTTCCCTCTCTGTTTTGCCTCTTCTCTCTTTCTCATTCTCAACTCCGTCTCCGGCAATCGCTTCTCTCCGATCAAGATTTCGATTTCCCTGGCTATGGAGTCTCTGATCAACGCTTCTTCTGCTGCGATCGTTTCCTCTTCTTCCTCTTTTCCTATATCTTCTCCTATCAGGAACCTTCCTCTGAGATCTTTCCAAGTTCCCCACGCCTCCAAAGGTATTCATCTCTGAATTCTTTTCCAGTTTCTGTTTCTTCTATTTCCTTGCATTTTTTAAACTAAGGATCGATGAAGTCGGCGTGGTGTCTTCTTGTGGTAGCTGAACGAATCCTTCCTTTCGTTTGACTTTGATTACTGTTCCAAACGATTTGTTGTGTTATTTGTTTTGTATTTTTTATTTTGAGTTTCCTGCTTATGTCTTGGCATGTGTGTTTAGGTAACGACAATGAATCTGATTCTCAGTCTGATTCGAAGAATATCAGGAACCTTCCAATACTCAGTAAACGGCATCTCTCCCTTTCCCCTCTTTCCAAGGTATTCTCTCTGTATATTATTATTATTATGAAATTTAATGCTCTCTTTGTTTGATTTCTGCAAATTTGTGCTCATCAGAATTCATGCTATACATAGGTCAAAGCTATATATAGGTCAAAGTTTATGGACTATTGTATTATACGTACAACTACTTGTTGTGGTTACGTCGTTTCCAACTTTTTTTTTCTCCAAAAAAACAAAAAACTAGAGAGAATTGTTTATTCAAGTGTCTATAATAAGAAGAAAAATGATGAATTGTTTATTCATTAACCTTTATGTATGTGCAATTGGTCGGCTTGAATGCTATCCATATTCAGCTAAGCCATGAATAATTATAAAAAATCAGTATCCTAGGTGGCATTAAACACTGATGAAGTTCTCTGTTTTTTTTTTTTTTTTTTTTTTTTAAATGCTAGTCGTAGTCTATGTTATTAAGAAGTAACTTAGATATATGGTTGTTTTGTTTTCCATTCGATCTTTTTGAAGCTTCCAGTAAAAAATTTTCTGTTTGTTTTCTTTTATGCATTAGGATGTTGCAATGGGAATGGTGCTTAGTGCAGCCACGGGAAGAGGGTGGACGACAGGGTCTGGCATGGAAGGCCCCCCAGCTTCGGCTGGGCTGGAGGCCAAATCAGGCACAGAGAATGTATCCACTTTCCCATGGTCTCTTTTCACAAAATCTCCTCGGCGAAGAATGCTTGTGGCGTTTACTTGTAACATTTGTGGGCAACGAACAACACGGGCGATTAACCCCCATGCTTATACTGATGGCACTGTATTTGTGCAGGTAAAAGATTTCGCAACATTCATGTAATGAATTTGAAAAACTATTTAGGATCTTGCAATCAGTAGTTACACTGATAATATAAATATAGATGCAATATAATAACACTCAAATGAAGAAAGAAGGACACCAAGACGTTGTTAACCCAGTTCGGCAATCCAGCCTACATCTGAGGGGTTTTCACCCTGATGAGATCATTATTATTATTATCACAGAAACTCCTCACAGTTCACAGAATTACAACACTTGTCATAACTTAGGATAATAACAACAGTAGCACAGATACGGCAGAGATATCTTCGCAGCCGATACTTGTCTTCTCAATCATCGAATCGTTCTGTAATCTGTCATTACTGAATCTCTAAGATCTCATATACTCACAGGCTCCCCCTGTTTGAGTTCTTCAAGATATTTGTCAAAGAGTTCTCCCCCTCAAGAGGCTCACACCATGTAAATGTACTTTCACACACTTTAGATTACCCGCATAGGCTAGATGAAGAACCAACAAACTTTTCGTCAAAAGTGTAAATATACAAGACGGCAAAACACACATGTTTAATCTTTTATTCAGAACATCAAAGTCACGCCGCACCACCTAGGTAAAAGCCAAAAGATTTTATATTCATAATATTCTTTAGAAGATTTAATCTCTTTTAAAAATAAATCTTTCCAAGAATATCTCAACCACTAAGGAAGGTAATTAATCATATAATTAATTAAGATATTCTTGGAGAAAA
>JBBPDJ010000001.1:8917725-8947343 GCA_037974625.1 Cucumis cinereus
ATGCCTTCATTTTCACACCTCTTATCTTTGTGCCACCTGATATCCTCGACAATATGTTTTGATAGAAATAATCTTTGGAACCTTGCCGTCAGTGAAAAATATCTTAACACATTATGTGGAATTTGTTTCCCATTTCTATCGTTCGACTTGTATCTAGACTCTCCACAATGCGTACATTTGTCAAGTGATGCATATTCTTTCCAAAATAAGGCACAATCAAATTTGCACACGTGAATTGAAACATATCCCATCCCTAGGTCACGTAGTCTTTTCTTAGCCTCATAGTAGGAGGCGGGTAGCTTCACACCATCTGGAAAGGCTTCGTTTAATAATTCAAGCAACATATCAAATGACTTATCACTCCAACGATTAAGCACCTTAATGTGCATAAGTTTAACTAAAAAATTAAACGAAGTGAACTTTAGACATCCCGGATATAACAGCTCTTCTATTTCAACAAACATTCCACTCATTCTATTTGAATCATCTTGCTCGTTCGATTCTCTTGTAGTTTCTTCAAACATTGGCCCATGTAGATTATGAATCATCTCTAGCATCTCATCATCCATAATATCTCTCTCTCTAACGTTTTCTCTAAGATTTACATTCTTTTCTCTAGGTTTGAATTGGAAAACGTTGCACCTAGAAACCTTGAATTAGATCTCAAAAATGGAGAAAGATCAACAATATCGCCATGGAATATCCATCGCCTATAAGTTGGAGACATGCCATATTTATACAAATGGCGTTTTACGACATCTAATCTATTCCAATTGAGGTTCACACAGTTTGAACAAGGACATCTTGTTCTTCCCTCTTCATCTAAACACTTTGTTGCAACTCCGATAAAGTTATCAACACCGTTAGAATATTCACTAGAAGCTCGATCCCTTAAATTTATCCAACTTCGATCCATAATAAGTACAACTTAAAGTACCTAAGTTAGAATTCAAAGTGTTAGAATCAAAACCCTTGAATTTAAAGTACCTAAGTATGAACAAAGTGTTTGACTATCAAAGTACCTAAGTATTGAAATGCATAAAACTATTTAGGTTGATCAAAATTATTGACCAGAGATCTAAGCTTCTAATAGAATCAATTTTAGCAACATGAGCCAATATATGTTGAAATCAATCTCATATGTTTGGGTAAACGATCTTATTGTTATTTTGACTTTATATCTCCCAACATTACTATTAATATTATATTGGGGGTTTTTTCATCAACAAGAACAGATTAAATGAATATACTAGAAATATTTAAGACATTTAAACATTTAAAGATCTGATCTATGGTATGCCTGAAGCTTTCATTTTCAGAAAAAGGGTAGAAAATAGAAATTTGTAAATGAACAACACCCAGGGCCATGACATTGACAAAAACCTAAATTGACAATGATTCCTCAACTTTGAGAAATGATAATGATTCCTCAATTGAATCATTATCATTTCTCAATTCACAATTCACTTGAGGTAACAATTTTTCTTAATTTTTCTAATTGGAAAAGTCACAAGCCGCTGAAGATTAGTCAACCAAGTCGCTGCAATCTGTAGTCCATCGTCGCAAGTCGTAGTTCGCTGGCGCAAGCTACAGTTCGCCGTCGCAAGATTCTGTTGTCCGTCGCAAGTTATCCGTTGTCCGTCGTCCGCCGCAAGTTCTCCGTCGCAAGTTGTCCGTCGCAAGTTGCAAGACTCTGTCGTCGCAAGCTTCTGTAGTCCGCCGCTCGTGAATTGAAACGTCGTGGGTTTAGGGTATAAGGGAGAAAGTTTTCTCTCTCTTTGGTTTAATCAAAATAAAAGGAGGAAAATAAAAAAAAAGAAGGGGGAATTATTTTTGGAAAACTTTTAGCAACATTAATGTTAGTTGCTAAAAGTAATTAATTTTCAGTGACATTTTTCAAATACTTTTAGTGACACAGACTAAAACTGTGTCGTTAAAAATAATCTTTTGTGACAAAATTTTTTATCGTCACTAAAACTAATCTTTTAGTGACAAAAAATATTTGTGCTACTAAAACTTTGTCACTGAATATTGAATTTCTTGTAGTGCTAACTGATAATTATAGGTGTAAAATAGTAATTTTTCTCAATTGTAATTATGAATACTCATGAATGATCGATTTACTCATAATGGTTAATCAATGAACACAGAAAATAGTCGATAGTGCAAAGAGTGTAGGCGTAGGTCTCTAGTGGAGTGACTCACCGTTAATGAATGTTCATTAATGTAATAAAGAGTTTAATTAATTAGTCTTGAATCATTGGTGCTTCAAATTGTTTCTTCTATTAAGTTCCCTTGCTATCTCACCCACGAGATAAAATAAGGATTAACAATTTGGAAAGAATTTGAATTCTTCAAATTATATACAGAGAATTTGCATTAATTGTATAAGATACCATTAATATAATGCATCACACATTATAATATAAAGTTGATTTTTGAATAAGATAAAAAAATTAACATACATGAAAGAGAATAATATCCAAATAATATGAATGAGATTCATATTAAAAACAATAGGTTTATTAATTTATATTAAAAACAATAGGTTTATTAAAGTTATGAGATTCATCAAGCACTCCAGTTTGGATCAATGTTGTCTCCTACATTATAATATTCGACACTTTTTTCATTCAAACTTATGAAGTACCAGTTTGGTCTGGCATTAAGATAGAGATTTTTGAACAACTTTAGTCCTAACATTGAAATTTTTCATATTTTTAAAAATATTTTCCTTGTTATATGTTTATCGATCAACATACATGAGGAAGCGCACATTTAATTGTATCAAGTGTCTTCACGATTGTTATATAATGAAATTCAAGTTTGATATCCTTAAATATTTAAACCTACATCAATTTAATCATTACAAATACTGACCCTTGAATTTTGCAGTTTATGATAAAGATGAAGTACCAAAACACCTCATTCTTTTTAAGTGAATGACCGAACATGGATCCTTAAATATAGTGAATCAAGTTCGATGATTAAAAAAAGTCAATGTTTCAATTATATGATGATTTGTTCAAGGTTTTTAATCATTTTACTAGCACATTGAAAACAACGACTTTAATGATAGATAATGCCTTCGTATTAACGCAAAAGAGGGAGAGTGTGAGTGACGAGCGTACTTATAGTCTTTTTTTTCTATTATTTCAATATAGTTGATTGACATGGAACTTAAGCACTTCCAAACAACTCCAAGCCAAATATCTAAATGTCAAAGTATTTCGTTACATAATGTTTGGCTATTTCTCTGCATAGTTATAACAAATTTCATTGCCAGGGTTTTTCGGGTCTTGCAAGCACATACTATATTCATGAATGATCCATCTGCAAGTTGTGCATTTCCCTGCATCTCTTTTGTCGTCGAAAATATTGAACCAGTAGATTTGGTGTTGTCTAGTCCATATGAAGCTGCAGAAAAACAATGTCGTCCCCACGAGGTTGGGTCTGAACTTGAATGAGGAGCCTTGTCCAAGTGGAAGGACATGGACTCCTAGGTCATCGTTCTTGGATTTGCAGTGAACGGTGACAGATATGCCATATTCAATTTGGTTGACGATTATGACTGTAGTTACCGGTTGGATGAAGATCTTGAATTGCATGTAGGCTAGATAGAAATAACATTAGCAAAAAAGATAATGCAAGTGTTGGAGATGAGCACATTTTGAAGGTCTCGGTTGGAAGACAAAGGAAGAGACGAAATACGAAGGTTTTATGCCATTTATTCCATATTGGAATGACTGGAACATGCAAGAAATAGTGTATATATATAAGGACGTGCATGAAATTTGTTTTCTCATGTGTTGGCAAAGAATGTTGTATATTTAAATCGTAATCTGTTGATATTGTTATAACATTTGTACCAAAAAACAAATGAGTAAAGTTACCGTTGGTTAGCATAAATTGGGACTATTAACTTGGTGAGGCAAAAAGAACAAGACATTAAAACAGTAAAACGAATTAAATAAAAAAGAGTCCATATTCAAAACCTATTAATTAATGAAAAGGTTGATTTTATTTCTATGCTATTACATTTCTTTGAAAAAGAAACGGTTATTGAAGTTAAATTGTTTATGATAAGGAAAGAGAGATTTGTCCTAGGAAGTTTTGAAATTTAACACCGCGTCGTTTTTCTATATTTTGTGTTAGATGTATTGATGTTTTTTCTTATTGATTCTTAGTATTTTAAGAAAATTTAAACAAATTTTATAATTAAACTATATAATATTGGAAATTAATTTTTTTATGTTAAAAATCTTATTATTCTTTTAGAAAGCATGTTACAACCTTAATGTATATCACATTATCTTTATTTTTAAAAATCAACGATGGTAAAATAAATTGAGGGTGAAATGTTGTTACACCCATCCTAAATGTTATCTTGAAATTGTATGAACCTTCATGGAACCAAAGATCTAACTAATTTTCAGTGTTTGATTTCTTAAATTTTAGGATATGTACACAGTTGGTTCATTGTTTCATGAAAACGATACATTGCAAACAGTTTTGAAATATTTAATATGATGTCTTTTAACTATCTCATGCACTCCAATTTGGATCAATGTTGTCTGCTACTTTATAATATTCGACACTTTTTTCATTCAAACTTATGAAGTAACAGTTTGGTCTGACATTAAGATTGTGATTTTTATACAACTTTAGTCCTAACATTGAAAATTTTCATATTTTTTAAAATATTTCACCTGTTGTATGTTTATCGATCAACATACATGAGGAAGCGTACATTTAATTGTATCAAGTGTCTTCATGATTGTTATATAATGAAATTTGAGTTTAGTATCCTTAAATATTTAAACCTACATCAATTCAATCGTTACAAATACTGACCCTTGAATTTTGCAGTTTATGATAAAGACGAAGTACCAAAACACCCTATTCTTTTCTAGTGAATGACCGAACATGGATTCTTAAATATAGAGTGTCACACTCTGTCCCAGACTCTCTACTCTTAGCCTAAGAGATGGCGTGAAGCAAGTAAGTAACGTTCCTCACTTAACGACACTTACTGACAGCTTACTTAACATACTTGAATATCATACAGAGGAAATAATTAATTACACGCAAATAAATTTATTTTTTATATAAAAGGTTTTAAGTATACACTACACACCGGCCAACTTAGTGATTATTAAAATTTAGAGACCAGAATATGCATATGTAGAGTTGGGAATCTCGATCTCTACCTAATCAAATTCAAACTCTAATAGCAGACAAGCAACAGTAGGTCAGGCTTGGAAATCTCGATCTCTATCTGTAATGTGAGAAAGCATTTGAAAGAGTGAGCTAACGCCTAGTGAGTGACAAACAACGTATTTTGATAATATATCTTCGAAATCACATGCTTTAGGAATAGATAAATAGGTAAACATCATGCTGTTTAAATGTATCATAACTGAAAACTATTGCTAGAAAACTGTAACTGAAAAATATTTGTAAGCCATGTGTAATCATTTAACTACATTGTAGTGGAGAAAATCCAGCACTTCCAACGTTTTTTTCATAGTGGAGTCATCTCAATACTAACGACAACAATAATTACGTCGTGGTGGGATCAGTACCAACAACGTCTCTGTCGTGGTGGAGCTACCTCAACACCTACGACAACAATACTACGTTATAGTGGGGCTAGCATCTACAACGTCTTTGTCGTAGTGCAGTAAATCCAGCACTAACCACAGTGGAATCTATGTTGCAGTGGGGCCAACAACAACAACGTCTTTGCCGTAGTGGAGTAGGCTCAACACTCATGATAACACTATCTACGTTGTAGCGGAGCCACTGCTCAAAATGTTTTTTCCATGGTGGGGTGAACCAACACTCATAACAGCAAGATACTCTAGTGTGCACACCTAGTATATTAGCCTCATGCTCAACCATGAGTACACATTCTTTTACTAAAATTCTAGTAAAACGTGTAAATAACGTATAATAATTGTCAACAATTGTCAAGAAATGCTCATAGAACTTGAATCATTCAAATCATGATGAAATTTCATTTAGAAATACTAAAACATGCTTAATTCATATTTTACTGAAATCTCGTAAAACTTGTAAAAAATAATAATTTAATATTCAAATATCCCGAAATGATAATTCATGCATAAAATCAATGATTAACTATATAATCATAATAAAGAATCTCAAATTGTCAAAATGTTGAGATTAAATATTTTCTCGTAAAACATGCATCATCGGGATATTTTAATAATATTAACATTAAAAATAATACTATAAAATTATAAGTCACTCACAAGCTTGACGAGACGTTTTTTACTCGTAAATTTCTCCAATCATTAAATTTCTTGAAAATATTTCAAAATCAACTAATTAAACCAAATCGATAATTAGAACTCGTTCTTAAGTTAAATTCCTTAAATTTTCCTTAACAAATCAAGGTGTCCTTAATTTCCCTAATTTTCCCTCTAATTTGCTTCTTATTCAAGGGTAAAATGGGCATTTAACAATAACATATCAACATGGTTCTAAAGATTACGCATTCTGTCTTTTGAGCTTCTATGACGAACAAATTATGACATACATTTTAATGACGGACTTTTAATGACAATCAGAAACAACACTTCATCGTCAACCTTTTAATTTTTCCTCAAATTCTGCCCAGTTTTCGGCGAGTAATTCGACGAGACTACGGTGATAAAAAATGCTCTTTTTTGGGCTGAAATTGGACGTTCTAACTATTACCAAACAATTACCCATAACTTAAACTACATTACCTAAAGTTTTAGCCATCTGATTTCCTCTCAATCCATCGGAATTCAAGCAAAAAATTTTGAAGCTCTGTTTTTCCGGCGAGTTTCTTCAATTTTCAAACTTTAAATTCGTTAATTGTAGCTGAAATTGATCAAATTAATTGTTATGAATCAAAGAGGGACTTCTTATTGAGCTTACCACCAAAATGGAAGCTCCAATTTCAACTCAAACCCTTTCAATTTCTTCAAAACCGTTAATTACTCAAAACTGATAATTTCTTGCTCCGTCAAGTTTCTTCTTCAATTTCTTGTTTCTCTCGACCAAATTTCTTCAAATTGAGACTTCTTTTAGCTTCCTCTCTCTTTTCTTAACACGTTAGACACAAATTTCAATTAAATTGGTCAAGAATTGAAGCTTAATTTCATCTTTCTCTCCACTGTGTTCTATTCCTCGACAACCAGAAAAAATGTCCTTTTTCTTTTTTCAAAATATCAAATTAGCCTTTCTGCAATTTCTTTTAAAAGAAAATTACTTAAATGCCCTTCTATTATTTTATTATTATTTTTACAACAAACAACTTGAAATACAAAGATCGGGTATTACATAGAGGATCGAGTTCGATGATAATAAAACTTTAATGTCTCAATTATATGATGATTTGTTCAAGGTTCTTAATCATTTCACATTGAAAACGACGACTTAAATGATAGATAATGCATTCGTATTAACGCAAAAGATGGAGAGTCCGAGTGAGGAGCATACTTATAGTCTTTTTTTTTCTATTATTTCATTATAGTTGATTGACATGGAACTTACACACTTGCAAACAACTGGAAGCCAAATATCTAGATGTCAAAATATTTCGTTACATAATGCTTGGCTGTTTACCTGCGTAGTTATAGCAAATTTCATTGCCAGAGTTTTTTGGGTCTTGCAAGCACAAGCTATATTCATGAATGATTCATCTGCAAGTTGTGCATTTTCTTGCATCTCTTTTGTCGTCGAAGATATTGAACTAGTAGATTTGGTATTGTCCAGTCCATATGAAGCTGCAGAAAAACAATGTCGTCCCCACGAGGTTGGGTCTGAACTTGAATGAGTAGCCTTGTCCAAGCGGAAGGGCATGGACTCCTAGATCATTGTTCTTTGATTTGCTGTGAACGGTGACAGGTATGGCATATTCAATTTGGTTGACGATTATGACTGTAGTTTCTTGTTGGATGAAGATCGTTCGTTGAATTGCATGTAGTCTAGATAAAAATAGTATGAGCAAAAAAATAGTGCAAGTGTTGGAGATGAGCCCATTTTGAAGGTGTCGGTTGGAAGACAAAGGAAGAGACGAGAGTATGAATGTTTTATGCCTTTTATTTTGTATTGGAATGATTGAAACGTGCAAGAAATATTGGATACATATAGGGACGGTGAAAACACAAAAAATATGTTTTCTTGTGTGTTGGTAAAGAATGGTGTATATTTAAATCGTAATTCGTTGATATTGTTATAACGTTTGTGCAAAAAAACAAATGAGTAAAGTTAGCGTTGGTTGGCATAAATTGGGACTATTAACTTGGTGAGACAAAAAGGACAAGACATTAAAACAGTAAAACAAATTAAATAAAAAAGAGTCCATATTCTAACCTATTAATTAATGAAAAGTTTGATTTTATTTCTATACTATTACATTTCTTGGAAAAAGAAATAGTTATTGAAGTTAGATTGTTTATGATAAGGAAAGAGAGATTTGTCCTAGGAAGTTTTGAAATTGAACACCGCATCGTTTTTCTATATTTTGTGTTAGATGTATTGATTTTTTTTCTTATTGATTCTTATTATTTTGAGAAAATTATAAACAAATTTTATAATTGAACTATAAATATTTTTAAATTAACATTTTAATGTTAAAATTCTTATTATTCTTTTAGAAACCATGTTACAGTTACAACCTTGATGTATATCACATTATCTTTATTTTCAATAATCAAACATGGTAAAATAAATTGAGGATGAAATGCTATTACACCATCCTAAATGGATTCTCTTGAAATTGTATGAACCTTCACGGAACAAAAGATTTCACAAATTCTAAGTGTTTGGTTCCTTAAATTTTAGGATATGTACACAATTGGTTCATTGTTACATGAAAACTATACATAGCAAACACTTTTGAAGTATTTAATATGATGTCTAGTAACTTTAGCTCATGCACTCCAGTTTGGATCAATGTTGTCTCCTACTTTATAATATTCGACACTTTTTTCATTCAAACTTATGAAGTAACAGTTTGGTCTGACATTAAGATAGCGATTTTTAAACAACTTTAGTCCTAACATTGAAATTTTTCTTATTTTTGAAAATATTTCTCCTGTTATATGTTTATCAATCAACATACATGAGGAAGCGCACATTTAATTGTATCAAGTGTCTTCATGATTGTTATATAATGAAATTCGAGTTTGGCATCCTTAAATATTTAAACCTACATCATTTCAATCGTTACAGATACCAACCCTTGAACATTGCAGTTTATGATAAAGACGAAGTACCAAAACACCTCATTATTTTCCAGTGAATGACTGAACATGAGTCCTTAAATATAGAGGATCGAGTTCGATGACAAAAAAAGTTAATTTTTCAATTATATGATGATTAGTTCAAGGTTCTTAATCATTTTACTAGCACATTGAAAACAACGACTTAAATGATAGATAATGCCTTCGTAATAACGCAAAAGAGGGAGAGTGCGAGTGAGGAGCGTACTTATAGTCTTTTTTTTCTATTATTTCATTATAGTTGATTGCAAACAACTGCAAGCCAAATATCTAAATGTCAAAATATTTCGTTACATAATTGATATGAACCGGCCAAGCATCAAATTATTAATTAGTCTTTATTTAATAATTGTGATGTATTTTTAATATTTTCCAGTTTTGTCCTTTTTAATAACATTTAAATAGGGATAATTTAGTCTTTAATTCACAATGAATTAAGGTTTTATTAGAAGGCTATTTAAGCTTTCCCTTTATGTTGTTTTAGAGGAGGTTGAGTTTTTTATAATTGAAGTTTTAGGGTTTTCTATGAATGAAAATTCTTTGGTATATTTCAAATCCTCATCACCATCTTTCAATTCTTGATTTAGGGTTGCAAGCCAAGAAAATTTAGGTATGTTTGATCATCTTGTTTCTGGTGTGTTCAAATTTTGAGAAACTAGTTCTCCTTACCTCTTGGTCTTCGATCAAAGGGTAATCCAAATCTAATCCATTCCTTTGGATTTTTGTCAAATTGATTTGAGGATTTTAGAATTTGTTATTAGGAATTTGCCAATTGGGTTCCTAATTTACAAATTCTAGGATTTTCTTATCATTTGGTATCAGAGCCTAGGCTCTAGATTGGGTATATGTTAATCGCTTTCTTGATTTAGTCTAGTTGTTAATTTATTTTGTTCTTGATTGAATTAAAATAAAAAAAAATCCTCACTGCCGTACAGTAAGAGGAAGAAGAAGCCAAAAAAGAAAGGGAAGAAAGATACCTCATGCCGTAGGAAGAAGAAGAAAAAAAAACAAAAGAAGCAAAATGGAAAAAAAAAATATTGTCGGCGTGAGAACTAAAGGAAAAGAAAAAAAAAAGGGTTGCGACAATGCACTGAGGAAGTTTTGGAAGTTTTGTTTTTTAAATTTGAAGCAGCTCAAGCAGGTTCATCAATTAAGCTGCTGAATTTTCATAGGTTTTAAGCTACTTAACTTGAAAAAAAAAATTAATAGTTTCTAAAGGGCATTTGGTTGACGTTTCAAATAGAGTTTTGGGTAAAATTAGTGTCATAGGATTTTATTCTTAATTCTTTGTTTCTTTTTATCATTATTTTGTCTAGTAGTTTGCTTTGCTTTGTTCATCTTGCATAATTCTTGAATTTTGAATATTAGGTCTTAATTCTAAATATCATATTTTTTATCGTTTCTTGTTTAGTTTGTTGAATCTCAAACATTAGGTTCTTGATTTCTAGTTTCGCTTTTGTTGCATTCAACCGGTTTTTTGCTTGAGTTGGACACTTTAGAGGCATTCTTGTTTGGTTTGTTGTTGGCTTGCTCTTCTAAACTGGTTGCAAAATTTTGGCTATCACCCTAGTGAAAAAGTTCATATTTATGAGCACGAGTGAACATCATCTATCGAGGGAAATATGTGACGGGGTGATTGTGAGGTCCATTTTTCTTTCACTGGTTTTTGTTTTGCAGCAATGGCAAGCAATGGAGATGCTCCACAGGGACAGTTACATGGAGGACTCAATGAGAAAGTTATGCAACGCTTGAAAACCATAATCAATGCGAGGTTAGACAAAATAGAACAAAAGTTTCAAAGAGAGAGACCTAGAGTAAAGAGAGGTTTTCACAATAGGAGACTGCAAGGAAGAAAAGAAAACAACCATCGCGATCGAGATTTTGGAAACATTAAAGTTAAATTTCCAAAATTTCATGGTACGTCTAATCTTGGAGACGTCTTCCAATGGGAACATGAGACAGAACATATCTTTCGTGGTAACGATCTCTCTGAAGAGAAGAAGGTAACTATCTCCATAACACATTTTAAAGGGTATGCACAAACATGGTGGGATAAGGTGTGTTCTAAGAGGAGGAGGCGACATGAGGGTTCAGTGGAGACATGGCTAGAATTGAAAGAGCTCATGAAGAGTCAGTGTAATACCCGACTTTTGTACTTCAAATTGTTTGTTGTAAAAATAATAATAAAATCATGGAATGGCATTTTAGTAATTTTTGTCAAAGAATTGGCAAAAGGGTAATTTGGTAATTTTATTTTAAAAAAAAAAGAAAAGAAAAGAAAGAAAAGAAAAGAAAGAAAAGAAAAAGAAAAGAAAAAGAAAAAGGAAAAAGAAAATAATTTTTGAAATTATTTCATTATTATTATTATTATTATTATAATATTTTAAAGTGTTATTTATCTTTTTATAAAAAAAAAGAAAAAGAAAAAGAAAATTGAAATTTTGGAATTCTCACCGATAGGAGAAAAGGAAGAAATTGAAATTGAATTTTTTTTTCCATCAATTCTCCTAATTGGTTATTTTTCAGGTGGGGATTTCTTTATCAACAATTTAAGTCAACAATTTTGCTGGAGAAGAAGAAGGAAATTAAAGAGAAGAAGAGGAAGAAGAGAAGAAACCCTGAAAGTTAGTGAGGCAAAATTCTGGGCAAAATTTTTCATGAATATTGTGGAAAGAATAATGAAATTGAGCTCAATTCTTGACCAAATTGAGTGCAATTTGTTTCTAAATTGTGTATAAAGAGAGAAGAATTTGATGGAGAGATCAATTTGAAAACATTTGGCCAAGAAAACCAAGAAAATCGAGAAAAAAACTCGATGGAGCTGGAAAATTTACAGTTTTTGAGCAATTGAAGTTTTTGAAGAAATTGAAGGGGTTAGAGTTGAAATTGGAGCTTCAAATTTGATGGTAAGCTCAATAAGAAGTCCCGCTTTGATTTAGTAACAATTAATTTGATTGATTTCAACTGGAAATGACGAATTTGACGTTTGAAAATTATAGAAAATCTCGCTGAAAAACATAGCAACAAATTTTCAGCTTGAATTCTCATAAATTGAGTGCAAATTGGATAGCCAAATCTTGAGGCAATGTAGTTTAAGTTATGGGTAATTCATTGGTAATAGTTAGAACGTGCAATTTTGGCTAGAAAAAGAGAATTTTGTTGTCGGCGTCTCGTCGGAGTTGTGACCGGAAAACTGGGTTCAATTGGGGAAAAATTGAAAGAATGAAGATGATGTTTTGAACTGTCCACCATTGTATGTGCGTGATTAAAGTCTACTGTCAATACTTGTCCGTCATTGAAACCAAAAGACAAAATGCGTGTTCCTTAGCCTGATTAGGATAATTATTGCTAAATGCTCATTTTACCCTTGATTAAGGAGCAACTTAAGTGATATTTAGGGAATTTAACCTAAGGATGGATTTTATTATCGGCTCGGTTTAATCCATCAATTTTGGATCGTTCTTAGGAAATTTGACGATCGAAGAAGTTTACGAACCGAGAACGTTTCATCAAGTTTGTGAGTGACTATTAATTTTAAATTATGATTTTAAAGTATGTATTGTATGAATTTCACTGAATGATTACCGAGTTTCCACAATTTATGAGATAAATTTCTAAAGCTAAATATATTGAATATTTATTATTTCTTCATTTAAAAAAGGTGTTATATAACTATTATGCACATGATTTATGATTTTACATATGCTCGTAGCATGATTTGATATCTTTAAAGGCCGAAGATATTTTCACGTTTTACGATATTTCAGTAAAGAATGACTTACGCATACTTTAGAATTTCTAAATAAAATTATTTATACGATGTTTCAGTATGATTTGAATGATCCAAGTTTCATTAGTATTTCTTAATGAATACTTTAGCCAAAAGTATTTATGAATTATTTTAGTGATTTATGAGAATTTCAGTACAAGCATGTGTATTCATGATTGAGCCTGAGGCTAGTATACTAAGTGTGCACACTAGAGTATTTCGCTGTCATGAGTGCTGGGTTTGCTTCACCATGGCAAAGATGTTGTGAGCGGTGGCTCCGCTACAATGTAGATAGCGTTGTCATGAGTGTTGAGCTTGCTCCACTATGCCAAAGACGTTGCTGATGTTGGTCCCACTACAACGTAGATTTCGCTGCCGTTAGTGCTAGGTTCGACCCACTACGATAAAGACATTATATAGATGCTCGCCCCATTATAACGTAGTATAGGTTTCGTGAGTGTTGAGCTAGCTCCACCACGACAAAGATGTTGTTGCTACTGATCCGACCACGACGTAGTTATTGCTGTCATTAGTGTTGAGATGTCTCCACTACGGCAAAGACCTTTGAACTGCTGGATTTTTTCCACTACAGCGTAGTTAAATGATTACACATGGCTTGCAAATAGTTTTCAGTTACAGTTTTCTGGCGTCAATTTTCAGTTATGATATGTTTTAACAACATGATGTTTATCTATTTATCTATTTCTAAAGCATGTGATTTGTACGACATGTTATCAAAATAATTTATTTTTAAACTGTCACTCACTGGGCGTTAGCTTATTCTTTCAAATGTTTTCTCACTTTTAAGGTCGAGATTGTGACTCTCGAGCTTAAACTATTGTTGCCTGTGTGCTGTCAAGGTTGAGTTTTGTTTTAGGTCATAATCATGACTCTTATATGCATGTTTTGGTTTGTAAAATTTTATAATGAGTGTGTTGGGTGGTATGGGACACCTGTGAGATCAGATATGTATCTAAGATTTAATTTACATGTTATCAGTTGTTTTTGCTGCATGTTTCTCATAGTAAGTTAAGCTATATTGACTGATGGTGGACCATCGAGTCCACTTTTATGACTGATGTGTGCTCATACGGGATTACTAGACTGTGATGGCATAGGGTGTTTGCTTACTAGGAAGTTAACGACTCACCTAGTGGGCCCAATAGTGGATCCCTTATTGGGTATCTTATATACTCACTCTTTTCATGTTTATTTTTCAGACAGAGGTAAAGGAAAGCCGATAAGCTACAAGAAGGACCAGTGCCGGTGCCAATGAGACTATTATGAACGATGCTTCGGCTACTTTTTTTTATGATTTGATGGTTTTAGAATGATGTGTCTATTGATAGTTAGTTTTAAATTTTGAACTCATAAGTTTTCTTTTATGTTTTCCTTAGGGCCCCAAGAAAATATTTTGTTAGTTTTTTTAAAATTTTATTCCTCTTAACATTTGGTTTTCTACATGAGGTTGTTTTTATTTTTATTTTTTTAATAAAATGAATTACACCATAACGTCATGAGTTAAGGAGAGTGACATGAGTGAACCAATATCACATTTGAATGAGAGAGATCCTGAGGACATGAAAGTATGATTAGGAAAGGCTTAAAAGAATTGAAAGTCACTACCTATTCCAACAAGGTGCACCTTCCTTTTTGGTGGCTCAATCATAGGAACTCCAAAGTTAAGCATGCCTAGCTTGGAACAATTCTATGTTGGATGACCTCATGGAAAATTTTCTAGAATGCATGTAGTGAGGAAAAAACATGCTGAAAGGACCAGTGTTGGTTTGTGGGATAACTATCACTCTAATAAGCCTTTAACACAAGGAAGGCTAATGTTGTCAGGTCGAAACGGATGCATGGGAATATCGGGGCCATCAGTTGCCAAATCTGAATTTTGAATCTTGGTCCAAATCTTGGGCTTAGGGCATTACAAATTGTAACAGAGAGGAACCTCTCCCAGTAAGTTGTAGTTCAGGGACGAACCAAGCAGAAGCTAGTGGGCATGTAATGCCCTCAATTTAGGAAGGGAACATAAATGAAGCGATATCAAATCTGAATGAGACAGATCCTAAGGACATGAAAATATGATTAAGAAAGACTTAAAAGAATTGAAAGTCCCTACTTATACCAACAAAGTGCACCCTCCTTTTCGAAGGCTCAATCATAGAAACTCCAAAGTTAAGTGTGTTTTTCTTGGAACAATTCCATGTTGGGTGACCTTCTGGAAATTTTTCTAGGATGCATGTGAGTGAGGACACAACATGCTACAAGGACTCGTATTAGTTTGTGGGGATAACTTTCACTCTAATAAGCCTTTAACACAAGAAATGATTATGTTGCCAGGTCACATAGGATGCAGAAAATTCTCAGAGGCGTCCATTGCTGAATTCAAATTCTGAATCCTGGTCCAAATCTTTGG
Source organism: Cucumis cinereus (assembly GCA_037974625.1). Classification (NCBI taxonomy): domain Eukaryota; kingdom Viridiplantae; phylum Streptophyta; class Magnoliopsida; order Cucurbitales; family Cucurbitaceae; genus Cucumis; species Cucumis cinereus. Next base: position 8,933,201 of record JBBPDJ010000001.1, read on the forward strand.
CATGGAGTGTTACAGATTGTATCAGGTTTGCCTAAGACAACAAAAGGCCACTTTGTGATATAGGTCATTACAGATAGACTCACTAAATCACCGCACTTCATTCTAGACAGATTTATTTATACAATGAACAAGTGGACTCAGTTGTTCTTAAAGAGGTTCCTTTGTTGATTGTATCTAACAGAGATGCTCGTTTCACCTCAAATTTTTCGAAATGTCTTTCAACCGACAGACTGATAGTTCATAATTTAGAGGATATGCTACTAGCTTGTGCATTGAAGTTTTCAGAGAGTTGGAGCTCTCACTTGCACTTGATGGAGTTCGCGTGTAATAAAAGTTATTAGGCTACCATTAGTATGACACTGTTTGAACCCTTATATGGTAAGAGTTACTGGTCTTCTATATGTTAAGTTGAGGTTGGTGAGAAGAGATTGATTGATCTTGAGTTAGTTCAGTCTACTAATAAAGTCATACAACAAATTAGAGCATGTACGAAGACAATTTAGAGTAGACAGAAGAGTTATGTTGATGTGAGACAAAAAGATCTTAAATTTGAAGTGGGGGATAAGGTGTTCTTGAAGGTGGCACTGATTTTAGGTATTATGAGGTTTTCAAAGAAGGAAAAGTTGAGTCTCCGTTTCATTGGACCATTTGAGAGTCGGGAACGCATTGGTCCAGTTGCTTACTATTTAACGTTGCCACCATCCCTTTTTGCAGTTCACGATGTTTTTCATGTCTCGATGTTGAAAACGTATGTAACAGATCCACCACATCTTATCTATTATGAGCCATTATAGTTGAATGAGAATTTTAGCTACGAGTAGCAACCTGTTGAGATTTTGGCAAGAGAAATAAAGGTGTTACGCAACAGAGGGATTGCCTTAGTGAAAGTATTATGGCGGAATCATTTAGTGAAAAAGGCTCTATGGGAATAAGAGGATGATATGAGTTGTTCGAGGATTAGAACTTTCGATGACGAAAGTTTTTTAAGGAGGGGAGAATGTAAAATCCAAAATTTAAGGTAAGTTTTTTAATTATCTTAAAAAAAATTGAGTACAAGTTGATTTATTTAATTAGGGTGTTTATTTAATTTGGAAGTTTTGGCAAAGAATATTCGATTTGGTGCAATTTATTGAAGAGAGAAAAATTTTGATTTTATTTTGGTTAAAAGGGAGGAAAATTGTGCATTTTAAGAATGTGTGTGTGTGTGTGTATGCGTGCGTGCGTGCGTGTGTTTATTGATTTTTGGAAAAGAAAAAGAAAGAATACTTGTAAATATTTTTATTATTATTTATAAATAAAGGTTAGGGTTACCTAGGAAGGAGTGCAAAAGAAGAAAAAGAAAAAAAAAGAAATTAGTTTCCTTTTCTTTTCACCTTCTTCTGCCCCACGACAATCGCACAACCCCTTCACCCTTTTTGATTTCTTGTTCGTCGGCCAACTCTACCACAATCACGACCATTGCTGATTTCATTCTCCATCATCGGTAGACGCTCGTCGTAGTCTGAAGCCCTCCTCTGCATCGTCTTCCACGACTTGCACCTTCGTCCGCCGTGGTTCTGGGTTTGACGCGCCACTAGGCTCCGCAACATTTTTCGGTACACCCTCCAGCCACCGCGAGTTCCTTCTGCAACCATCTGACTTGTCCGCCGTCGTTGAACCGTTGGTGAGCTAATATGGTTTTTGGTGATTTTTAATTGGGTTTTTGAATAACCAATAAAAATAAAATTAAGGTTTTAATTAGAATTAATTTGGAGTTTCTTGGTTTGAAGGTTAAATTTGAAGCTGTCTAATTGGATTTAAATTTTGGGTTTCCCTATGAATTGGTTTGAATTTTTGACGATAGTTTGGTAAGGATTAAGATTGAAAAGTTAAGGTTAAATTTAATTAATAATTTTAATGGGAAATTATTAATTAAAATTGGTTGTGTTTAGGTTCGATTTGAGGATTTAGTTGCAAGCCAAGAGTTTATCTTTTACTTTAAGGTAAGAGATTTACTACCAGATCCTCGATTGTAAGTAAGGTTTGATTATGTGAAGAGATGAATTGATACATTGGCGTATGACTACTTGAGTTATGGTCGGTTTTGAAAAACCCTCGAAGCATGATAATTATGTACTGTGAATGTTAAATTAAATTTCATGTGTTATATTATGACTAATATTGGACTGAGATTGACTGATTATGGACTGATGGTATTTGTTAGCTTTATCTATTAGGCTAGTATACCCTGTGCGTACGGTGTTCTTAGTGATCACCACCTTGGGTTGTTGACTGTATAGATTATTTTAACTTATAGGCATACCCTCGGGTTCCCTTTTATGCTTGATGTGTGTACCTTCAGTTCACTCGGTGTTCCGACGGTATCACTAAACCAATATGGGTGTCCTACAGGATCACTAGATTGATATAGCATAGGGTATCAGCTTAGTAGAAAGTTAACAGTTCACGATATTGGGCTAGTAGTGGGTCCCTTACTAGTTATTTTTATACTCACCATTTACATGTTTATTTTTCAAAATAAGGTAAAGGAAAGCTGACGAAGGACAAGAAAGACCCGTGACCATGTTATAGGAGACTATGATGACTAGCACTTCTTCTATATTTTTTCATGATTCATGGTTTGGAGCTTTATGACTATTGACGAGATGTTTCCTTTTAATTATTTATTTCAGCTTATGTGACTAGGAACCTTGAGGAATTAATGGTGGTTGATAGAAAATGTCGCCACATAGAGGTGCTAAAAGAGGTGTTAGGATAGTAGAGGAGCATGACGTAATCAACTTGTTGAACAGGTTGCTGACCATAGCGCACTTGTCACTCATGCTGATCTTCCTCCTTTGATGACGCAACTAGAGCAGAGGTTCATGACCATAGTGATAGAGTCATTGGCACAACATCAGTTGGCCCATACTCGATGACATGCAACAAGTCTGCTACATATTTTCTCAACATCGAGACATGAAAGACGTCATGCACTGTAGAGAGGGATGGTGGTAATGCTAACTGATACGATAGAGGAAAAATTCTCTCCAGAATCTTAAATGGTCCAATAAAGCGGGGACTAGGCTTTCCCTTCTTCGCGAATCTCAAAAACACCATCCATAGGTGCTACCTTCAAAAACACCATATCTCCCACCTCGAATTCTAAGTCTTTCTGTCTCACATCTGCATAACTCTTCTATCTACTTCGAGCTGTCTTCATGCGTAATCTAATCTGTTGAATAGCTTTATTAGTAGACTGCACCAACTCATGACCAATCAACCTCTGCTCACGAACCTCATTCCAGCACACAGAAGACCTTCAACACTTACCATACAAGGCTTCAAACGGCATCATACCAATGGTAGCCTGATAACTGTTGTTATAAGCAAACTCCATCAAATGCAAGTGAGAGTCCCAACTCTCTAAAATGTCTAGTGCACATGCTCGCAACATATCCTCCAATATCGAGTTCAAACATTCAGTTTAACCATCAGTCTGTGGGTGAAAAGTTGTACTAAAAATCCAACCGTGTGCCCAAGGCATTCTGGAAACCTTTCCAAAAAGTAGAGGTGAAGCGGGCATCCCTGTCAGAAACAATCGACACAGGAACCCCATGCAACCTCACCACCTTCTTCAAATACAACTGAGCCCAATTGTTCGCTGTATACGTAGATCTACCTGCAATAAACTGTGCTGACTTTGGTGAGTTTATCTACAATAACCCAAATCACAGTGTGGCCCTTTGTTGTCCTAAGCAACCCTATAATGAAATTCATCGACACGTTCTCCCACTTCCACTCTGGAACTTCGAGAGGTCGTAATAAACCTGTTAGCTTCTATCTTGGTGCTTTCACCTGCTGACACACCAGACACTTGCTAACAAAATCTGCTACTTCTCTCTATATGTTAGGCCACAAGTAAAATCGCTTCAAGTCCTGGTATATCTTGGTACTGCCAGGTTGCATAGCAAACGACGAGTTATGCGCTTCAGACAACAAATCATGCTTAATCTCGCTGTTTGCTAGAATGCACAAGTATCTCTCATACAAGAGACCATCATTAGAGGGTACAGAAAATCCCTCAGTTTTATCTGCTAGCTGGCGCTTCAAACTCAACTGTGATAACTGTGAGGTGACTTCCCTCACAACAACTGCAATCTCAACTCTATCAAAATGCTGGTGCAACTGAGTTTGTCTGGTAATGAGAGCTGTTGAATAGGCTACTTTTCTACTCAGAGCATCAGCTACCACATTTGCCTTTCCTATACGGTATAAAATCTCACAGTCATAGTCCTTCACCAACTCCAGCCATCTACGTTGTCTCATATTCAACTCCTTCTGGGTGAAAAAGTATTTAAGACTCTGTGGTCGGTGAAGATTTGTATCTTCTTCCCATGTAGATAGTGCCTCCAAATTTTTAGTGCAAAAACCATTGCTGCTAACTCCAGATCATGGGTGGGGTAATTCTGCTAATAAATCTTTAACTAACAAGACGCGTAAGCAACTACCTTCTCGTCCTGCATCAGCACACAACCCAACCCTTCCTTTGGGGCATCAATATAAATCACAAAACTCCCTGAACCATCCAGCACTGTCAGGACTAGCGCAGTAACAAGTTTCTGCTTCAGCTTCTGAAAACTACTCTCACGAGCCTTGCTCCACACAAAAGGAGCTCTCTTTTTGGTCAACTTAGTCAAAGGAGTGGCTATGCGTCAAAACTCCACCACGAACCATCGATAATATCTTGCTAAACTAAGAAAACTATGAACCTGTGTGATAGTAAAAGGTCGAGGCCAACTGGTAACCACTTCAATCTTGACAGGATCTACTAATACTCCTTCTCTAGATACCACGTGACCAAGGAAGGACACCTGCTTCAGTCAAAATTCGCACTTGAAAAACTTGGCAAAAAGCTTGTTCGATCTTAGAGTCTCCAAAACCTCCCTCAAATGCTCCTCATGTTCCACTTCTGTCCTGAAGTAAACCAAGATGTCATAAATAAATTAAATTTTTTACGAAAATGTCTAGACGAGATCCCTAAAAATAGTTTTCTAAATTGAAACAGTTACAATGAATAAATTAAAATAGATAAATGGTAATGACACCAGAAAACACAGTGCAGAAGTAATAGGTCTCGTGCTCCCCTACGGTATGCCCACTGGTTCTTCTTGTCCCTCGTCGGTCTCTTCTTACCTTTGCCTGAAATGCAACACAGAAAAGATGAGTACAAAAATATATCCAGTGAGGGACTCACTACTAATCCCACTAGATGACCGTTAACTCCCTATTAACTTGTACTCTATGACACACAATCAAATTATTTGGTAGGAACGCCCATACAGGCCAATGTCAGGGTCGTCCTATCAAACCACAATCGATAAGTAAAGTAGTCAGATAATAACTACATTCCACATAGTACAGTTAACGTGCTTTAATAATTCATGTAGTACGAAAGATCATGCATAAACCAAACAGTTAATTATACAGAGACCCAAATATCACGCCACAATATAACCAAAGAATCAGTTGTGACATAACCAACATCCCAACCAAAATCTACCGTGCTATGAATAAGATGTTCTATAACATCCCTAAATATAACCACAATAAACGGTTCATCGACAATAGAAAACTTCACAATACATGGGATTAGGAGTGTTCAAAAAACTGGTAACCCGACAAACCTGAATTACCCAACCCAAACCGTAAGGGTTGGGTTGGGTTACATTTTATTTTGGGTTAGGTTGGGTTGCAAATTTTTTTAAAAATTATATTTCGGGTTGGATTGAGTTATAGGATTTAATAATCCGGTCAATCCGACCAACCCGATTTTATTATTATTATTATATAATGAATTTAAATGTAGACTTAAACTTTTTAATATTTTTATTCCTATTTTGAATGAATTTGAATGTAAACTTGAATTTTACATGAACTTAGATCTAATGTATTTGAAAATAAACACTTGGACTTTACATAAGATACTTGTTGTTTGTTTGATTATAAATTTTTAAAAAATTGATGTAACAAATTTAAAGCATTTACGTAAATCTTACATTTTTTTTATTTCAAAATTTTAACTTTTAATGAAAAATGAAAGAATGAAAAACTCGTCAAAATTGTTAAAAAAAATTAATCCGGTGGCCCAACCCGAAAATAAAGAGTTGGGTTGGATTGGGTTGACTCTTTCACATTGAATCGATAGGATTCAGTTTTTGTCAACCCGCGAACCTCAGGTTGGTCCATAATTTAACTCCAACCTGGCTCAACCCGACTTATGTACACCCCTACATGCGATCCAATCCATCTTCCACACCTTATACGCCTAAGGCGTAGATTCAGTAGAAGTATCCCTTACCTCAATTTACTGAAAATTCCTTGGTTCAAAATAAAATCCCCGAACCGATTCTAAACATCACAACACAATTAATTAATGATTTTTCCATAAAATTAGTAACTAGATTTTTTTTGAACTTTCAAACAACTCTTTAATCTAACCAAGGGATCGTCGAACTCCAAACAAACTCGTAGCGGAACTCTATGAAATAACTACGACGAGTAGCTTCCGAAATTTACCTTCAATCAACCAATCAAACAACGAATTAAATCCAAACATTAATTCCCCCAACCAAAACCTTAAATGGGTACCCAAAATACCAACTACAAAGCCTTACTACAGTCAACCGGTGATGGCGGCGGCATATCTGAGGATGGTGGCGCGTCACGGAGGAGACGTGCGAAGGCAGACCTGCAGCGACCAGACTGAATGGTCGGGTGCAACATGAACGACACGGCTCGTAGGGAGCGGCTTGAAGGTGTGCGACTCGATGCATCGTAGAGAGCTCGGGTTGTTGAATTGCACGACAGAAACGTGGAGGCACAGCGGGTACTGTCAAACGATGTCCTAATTTCCTTTTATAAATATAATAATAATAATAATAATAATTAATATTATTATAAATATTTCCTTTTTATTTTCTCATTTAACACCCACTTTCATCACTCTTTCTTTAATCCCATTTTTTCTCCGATCATATTTTTTCTCTCTCTCTATTTAAAACCCACATTTTCTCTCTCCATCCAAAATTATTAAATAAATCCATAATCAATATTTCAAAATAACTCTCAAACAATTTCAAATTAAATTAAAAACATCACAAAAAATTAAATAACCAAACAAACAAACTTAATTTAATTTGCTTAAGATAAATAAATAAATAATTTATCTTAACTTTGGGGATGTTACAGATGATTACGTATTTATGAGAAGGTTGATATAATTTTACATGCTATGATTTTGACTCAATTAGACTGAGATTGAATGAATTTGAATGTTTTGAACTGATAGTAACTGTTAACTTTGGCTATTAGGCTAGTATACCCCGTGTGTACGGTGACCCTATGAGATCATAACTTAAGAATTTTGACTGATAAGTGTACCATCAAGTTCACTTTTATGACTGATTTCTGCTCTTACAAGATCACTAGACTGTTATGGCAGAGGGTGTACGCTTAATAGAAAGTTAACGGTTCACATAGTGTGGTCTAGTAGTAGGTCCCTTACTGGGTAACTTGTATACTCACACTTTCCATGTTTATTTTTCAGGCAGGGGTAAAGGAAAGTTGACGAGTGACAAGAAGAACCCGAAACCGTGTCATTTGGATTACTTATGACCGATGCTTACCCTACCTTATTTTGGTTAGATGATTTTAGAACGTTGTGACTATTCCTAGATAAATTTTATTTTAAAATTATGAGTTCTTTAATGTTTTACTTACAGTCCAAATAAAATATTTCTTTAGTTATTATTTATTTATTTATTTAAACATTTTGTTTTCTACATGCGGTTGTTTTTATATTTAGTTCTTTAAGAAAATGAATTAAACTTTGCATGGTTTTAGCTTTACATCAAATTATATATATAGCTTCACAGTACACAAACAAATTAAAAACAAAGAATAACTAATTATATATACAGCTTCACAAAAACAAATATATATATTAAAAAAAAAGAAGTTCTACATTACTAAGATAACCACTTATGTTTGGATAAATTAATTCCATAGATCACATGTTGAACTGAAAGTCATCAAAAGTGTAAGCTTTAGCACAACTAAAGGAAAACCGGTCGATCAAAGGATAATTGAAGGACTTCTTCAAATTTTGAGAAACATGTTGCATGCAAAACACAATACTCAACATCTATAAACACACTTTAAGACACTCTTTCAACTACTCAAATGTCTATGTGAGGTTGATCACGATGCCCCAAAGAAATATGCATAAGAAGCTAACTAGAAAAACATGTATATAGTTATATCAATCATTGATAGAAAGTGATATTGTTCTATCAGTGTAGATAGTGATAGAAATCTAACATTGTCTATCATTATGATGGAAGAGATTTTATAACAAGGATACAGATCTACTACTGTCTACTAGACATAAACATTGATAAAATCTATCATTGTCTATCACTGATAGACGGTGATAGATGACTAATTTAACATCACTACATTTTCACACAATACACAACTGATAGAAGGTGATAGATTTCTATCACTGTCAATCAGCGTAGCTAGATTTTCAATGCCTACATCTTCATACCAAGACTAAAAGAAAATAACATTTCAAATAATATGTACTGTAACATCCCAAATTTTAAGGTAGTTTTTAATTTTGTTAATTATCAATTATCTTGATTAATTTCTGAATTAAGTGAATTATGTGATTTTGTTAGTTCATTTATTTGGGATGTATTTGGTTATTTTGAGGAGATTTGGAAAATTGTTTGGTAGAATTGTTGATATTTAAATGGATATATTTGGATATATTTATTTGTTTAGAGTAAAGTATGGGTGGAGAGAGAGAGTATTTGATTGTGGAAAAGATGAGGTGGTTGAAGAAAGAGAAAGTTGGAATTAATGAAGGGAAGAGAAAGAGGTGGAAAAGGGAAAAAATGAATAATAATATAAGATTATTATTAATTAAAATAATAATTTTTTTTATATTTGTTATAAAGTTAGGTGGGCCCCATTCCCTTTCATCTTTTTCTTAACCCTCACCGTAGCCATCGTCGCCCTCTGTCAAAGTTCATTGTTCCACCACACCTCTCTGTCTTCCTCTGTCGAGCTCGTCGTCGTGCAGCCCACGCCAAGTCGTGCACCGCAACCCCTCGTCGCAAACCCAAAGTCGTTGCACACTGAGCCCATCTAAATACGTGCGCTGAACTCTGCGTTAGGATCGCTCGCACGACGGTACCGAACCTCTGCAGCCTCCTGTCCATGTCGTGCCTTTCGTTCGTGTGCACTGCCACTCATCTCCCCGAGCCGTGAAGCCCACTCGGAAGCGCCTTCTCTTGCGCGTCTATCTGTGGAGTCGAGCCGTCGAAAACTCTTTGCGCCGCTCTTTGACTCTGTCACGAGCCACCTCACCATGACAAGCCTCGTCACTACTGATCCGTCAACTTGTGGTAAAGTGTTGGATTTTGATTGGGTTTTGGTTACCCATGTATGTTGATCATAATAACTTGTCCTAAGAATTTTGAGTGTTTTGCTTGGTTGTGAAGGTTTATTAGGACCTTCATTGTGGAATTAATTCGTGGGATTTTCTCCACGAATTGAATTGAAGTTTTTGACATCAATTGATAAGTTTAGAAGCGGATATTAAAGGGTTAGAATTAATTAATAATTCTTTATGCGAAAAAATTATTAATTAAAGGTTTTGTGTGTTTAGGGTCAATTGAAGACTACTTCGAGCTAAGAAAATTTCTCTGGAGAAAGATAAGGAGCACTTCTACTGAATCCATGCCTTAGATGTATAAGATGTGAAAGATGGATTGGGTCGCATGCATTGTAAAATTTTATCTTCTCGATGAACCGTTTATTGTGGTTATGTTTAGGAATGTTATGAGACATCTTATTCATAGCACGGTAGATTTTGGTTGGGATGTCGGTTATGTGACAATTGATTCTTTGATTATATTGTGCCGTGAAGTTTGGGTATTTGTATAATTAACTGTGTGGTTTATGCATGACCTTTCGTACTATGTGTATTATGTGTGTTGCACCGATATGACAACCCTAGATGGGGGTGAATAGGGTTTAATTAAACTTTTTAATAAATATGCCCAAGTTAAATTAATTAGATAATTTTAAAATAAAAATAAAAACTTTAACTAATTTATGCTAAATAACAAGTTGATAAAAGTGTGTAATAGAGCATACAATCAATTTCAATCAACAAAAATATGCAACTAAAATTAAATGAAAAAATAATTAGAAAAGAGTTAGAGAAGAAGACACCGTAATTTTATAGTGGTTCGGTCAAACTCGACCTACTTCCACTTTTCCAAGCACCTTTTGGGTTTTTGATTGAAAACCTTCTTTTGACTCTTTCCACCGATTTGAGTCGAACCGCTACCTTGCTCCTTTTTTGGGTTCAAGAGCAAGCTCGACCCTTTCCATGGATTAGTATCCAACCGTTACAATATTTGAATTTTAAATCACACAAAGTAAGAACTCTCTACAAAGAGTGGATATACAATTTTGAGTTCACAATTAATCCTCGCAATACAATAAAAATTCTCTCAAGAACAAGATGAAAAGAATGAAAATTGGAAGCTTTAGAGAGAGTAACAATGTTGGCTTTTTCAATTTTTGAGGATTGTAAAGTGAAAATGATTTTGGGGAAAGATGAAGTATTTAAAAAGAGAGGAAGGATATTGAAATCACAAATCATTTTGAGTCATTGGATGAAGATAAAGAAAATTGAATGGTGGAGATTTAATTTCAACTAGCCGTTAGACACATACACAAATAATACTATAATAATATGTATCTTTTTAAAACTATGTTTTTTTAAAAAAACTAGTCGTTAGACACAAACATAAAATAATATTAAATTCATTTTCTTTTTAAATTTATTTTCTTTTAAGGCCAATCCAAAAATCAAAAGCCACATGTTACTCTTTCATTTCTCTAAGTGGCTTTCTATAACTAGCTCAATTTGATTATTTGGCCGCCACATCACCATCTCGGGTATTTTTCCGTTAAGCTTCTTTCAACAATATCTCCTTCGTTTGAACTCCGATTTGGGTGATTCAAGGGACGTCAAAATCATTGTTTCGAGCTCTACACTATGAACTATTCAAAATAATAAAATTGTCAATAAAAAGATTTAGATTTGTTATCATGAAAATTAATTAATTTGAGATTAAGGACCAAAAAACCAACAATCTCCCCCTTTTTTATGATGACAAATCATTGAAGAAAAATAATTTGAAACACACATAACCATAGCAACACATGTGATCAATAAGTAATTTTAGTATCAAGTATGCATATCACCATAAAGTTCACGCTTGAAAACAATTTAAAGAGATACTTCTTTCCCTTAATTAATTCTCCCTCTAAATAAATACATTATTCAGTAGAAACAATTATGCAACTAATACATAAAAACATATTTTTCTTATACTTCTCCCCCTTCGGAATCATAAAAAAAATAATGAGATATAAAATACATATAAAGTGTCTAATTCTCCCCCTATCAATATGCATTCTATAACAATATCAAGAAAGACATCAAATCAAGATGCATCACAACGAATAATACCAAGCTCAAGCCTATTTTTACAAAAACTTTCTTCATTCAAAGGCTTGGTAAATATATCCGCTAATTGATTATTAGAGCTCACAAACTCAAGAGTAATATGACCATTTTGCACATGTTCTCTAATAAAGTGATGTCTAATATCAATATGCTTAGTTCTAGAATGATGTATAGAATTTTTAGTCAAATTGATGGCACTAGTATTATCACAAAATATAGGCACATTATCAAATTGTAATCCAAAATCACAAAGAGTTTGTTTCATCCAAAGAATTCGTGCACAACAAATAGCAATCGCAATATATTCCGCTTTGGTAGTGGATAAAGCAATCGAATTTTGCTTTTCACTAAACCAAGATACTAAGAAACTACCAAGAAATTGATATGTCCCACTACTACTTTTACGGTCAAGTAAACTACCGGCAAAATCCGCATCGGAATATCCTACCAAATTAAACTCAACATTTCTAGGTTACCATAATTCAACATCAATAGTTCCAAGCAAATATTTAAATATCTTTTTAACGGCATGCAAATGTGATTCTTTAGGACAAGATTGAATCTAGCACAAAGACATACACTAAACATGATATCGGGTCTACTAGCGATCAAATAAAGTAAAGATTCGATCATACCTCGATAGGTCTTTATATCCACACATTTACCTTTTTCATCTTTGTCAAGCTTAGTGGTAGTGCTCGTAGGAGTTTTTGCAATTTTACGTTCATTGAATTTGAATCTCTTCAGAAAATCTTTTGTGTATTTTTCTTGACTTATGAAGATGCCATCCTTGAGTTGTTTGATTTGAAGACCATGGAAGAAACTAAGTTCTCCCATCATACTCATCTCAAATTCATTAGGCATACAAATAGAAAAATCTTCACACAAAGGTGGATTAGTAGAACCAAATATAATATCATCCACATAAATTTGCACTATAAGCATGTCATTGTCTTTAACCTTAATAAAGAGAGTATTATCAATTTTTCTCATCTTATAGCCATTCTCAAGTAAAAAATTGCTAAGCCTATCATACCAAGCTATTGGAGCTTGTTTTAAGCCATCAAGAGCTTTTTTCAACTTATAAACATGATTAGGTAAATCAAAACTTTCAAAACTCGGAGGTTGTTCTACATAAACTTCCTCCATAGTATAACCATTCAAAAAGGCACTTTTTACATCCATTTGATACAACAAGAAATTCTTATAAGAAGTAAAAGCAAGCAACATTCTAATAGCTTCTAATCTAGCAACCGGTGCAAAAGTCTCTTCATAATCTATACCTTCTTCTTGACAATAACCTTGAGCTACAAGTCTAGCTTTATTTCTAATGATATTTCCATTTTCATCCATCTTATTTCGAAAAATCCATTTAGTTCCAATTATAGATGCATTAGAAGGCCTAGGAACCAATTTCCAAACTTTGTTCCTTTCAAATTGATATAATTCTTCTTTCATAGCTAAAATCCAAAACTCATCACAGTCGGCATCTTTAAAACTTTTAGGTTCAATTTGATAAGCAAAAGCAAGATTACTAAATAAATTAAGAGAAGAGCGAGTTTTCACACCTTATTCAAGATTACCAAGAATCAAATCTTTGGGATGGGATGAAGCAAATCTCCACACTTTAGGCAAGGATGAAGAATCATCTCCTTTTTTTTTATGATGCTCACATCTTGCATACTTGAAACAATTTCTCTGCCTTTATCACTAACAAGTAAATCTCCAAAATCTTTTTCTAAACCATTACTACAATTAGACTCATTAGAGACATTATTACAAGACTCATCAAATACAACATACATAGATTCCTCAATAACTAAAGTTCTCTTATTGAAAACTCTATAAGCTTTACTAGTAGACGAATATCCTAGAAAAATACCAACATCCGTCTTAGAATCAAATTTTTCAAGTTTTTCTTTGTTATTTAAAATAAAACACTTGCAACCAAAAACTTTGAAATACCCAATATTTGGAATTTTTTCATGCCAAAGTTCATAAGGAGTTTTATCTAAAGATGGTCTAATTAAAACCTATATAAAACATAGCAAGAAGTGTTAACGGCCCCAAAAATATTTTAGTAAACCATACTCATTCAATATTGATCTAGCAAATTCTTGCAAAGTACGATTTTTCCTTTCAACCACACCGTCTTGTTGAGGAGTCCTTGGAGAGGAAAAATTATGAGAAATTCCATTTTCTTCACAAAAAACTTTGAAAGCATCATTATCAAATTCTCCTCCATGATCACTCCTAGTTTTAGAAATCAAAAATCCTTTTTCATTTTGAACTCTTTTTGCAAAACTAACAAAACTTTTCAATACATAATCATTATGTTTTATCATCAAAACCCAAGTAAATCTAGAAAAATCATCAACTATCACAAATGCATAAATAATTTCCTCCGTAGCTAGCAATTCTAGAGGGGCCAAATAAGTCTATATGTAATAGTTGTAGGGTCTAGTAATACAGATCACATTTTTAGATTTGAAAGAGGACTTAGTTTGCTTACCCATTTGACAAGCATCGCAAACTTTGTCTTTTTCA
>JBBPDJ010000001.1:8957256-8990421 GCA_037974625.1 Cucumis cinereus
AAGTGAAAACAATTCAGTTCGGTTATAATAACATAAGATTATAATAATCGACCACTATGACACTTTTATAGTGTACTTACAACAAACACGTAGACGGACAAAACTTGAGGGTGTGATTGCAACCAAACAAATGCAATAATGAAAAGTGTTTTTTTTCTTTAAGAGTGAATTCATTAAAGCCAACATAAAAAAAGGCAAAACTATGGCGACAAAACCTAAATGTACGGAGTTTGGATTATCCAAGAAAAGAATTACAAAAATATGAAACACGAAAGTGCTTTTTAATTCTAATTCAACAAAAGCAATAATAATAGAGGCAATTCCTTAGACAAAACATGGATAGAAATAGAAGTTGAGCATTAACAAGGAATATGATAAAAGCACAGTAACCAAACATTCCCAATCCCAAACAACAATCATTATTATTAATCCACTCCTTTCATTATTTTCATTTTTAATTATCTCTCAATTTTTTAATTATCTAATAAATTAAAATTTAAGTTTATATATATAAATGTGTGTGTGTGTGTGTGTGTATATATATATATATATATATATATAAGATTTAATGAAATTTAAAAATATATAGAAAATAAAAAGGAAATTGAAGATGCGAAATTACCGAGAGGGATGATGGAGATTGTCATGGGTAATGTGAGCAGAGCTTTCCTTCCGTACTTGTCCGACAAATTTCCTACTAGTGGCGTTATCACTACCGCTCCAAATCCTGATACCTGCAAATTCCCACAATAATTAATTTCACAATTTTTCATATATATACTTTTTATTTATTTATATATATATAAAGAATGTAAAGTTAAGGAACTCGTATCTTTATACCTATATTAAATTTATTGATGTATGTTTATATATATATATATATATATATATATATATATATATTTAACTAAATTATCCGTTATTTTTTTTTTAAAAAAATTGCTTTTAAATAGTTACTAGTTTGAAAAAGGTTTTAGTTTTTCAAAATTACATCTTTAGTAACTCAATACACCTTTAAATTTCATGTTATGAATGTTTGCGAAAAACTAAGGCAAATTTTAATTTAATGAAGAATTCAATTGTTTAATTTAAGAAATTTATATAAATTATTTTAAAAAATTAAGAGAAATAAACTTAATTTTAAAAAACATGGGAAGCCAAATATAAAATAAAATAAGTAAATAAAAGGAGTGACTATGACTAGACCTACCAAAAGTAGAAAACTTTAGAAATATGTAAAATAAAGCTAAGTTAGCGCGAGGTAAAAAAGTGTAGGGTTTTAGAATTGCTTGGAGAACAAAACCATAAAATAACAAACAAGTTTAGTATGATAATTTGATGATGATTCTGTGATTTTGTTTGTTTAGCACAAGGAAGATTTTAATTTTAGATTCTATGTATATATTGTTTTTCTGTTAACCCTATATTTGTCAATATACTTAAAAATAATTATTGTCTATTTTAACTAAATATTTTATGTTTAGACATTTTTAGGATAGAAATTAAGTTTACACATTTTCCAAAATCACAATTTCAAATTAGACATTTGTCCAGTCATCTCCTGCAAGTTTGTATCAAACAAGAGTGTCGAATTGGAGGTAAATTGTGGACCAACTCGAGATCCATTTGTAAAAATTGAACTTTATTGATTCAATGTGTTAAGTCCAATCCAACCCATAATTTTAGAGTTGGATCAAGCTGGATCATCAGATTGTTTTATTTTTTTTAATTTCATAATTTAGACTATTTTTATATTATTGAAATATCTATAAAAATTTAAAAAGAAATTCAAGTGATGAATAGAATCTTGTAACTTAAACATCAACAAAGGGATGTCCACTATAACACAAGTATAGTGGAATATGCACTCATCAGCACTTGTTGGGAAGAAGTTAGAAAAGTGGGGCAACTTCCGCTCCATCAAGTTTACGAAACTTCACTTCATGCAAGTCAATTTATGAGTGGCCAAAGATGGAGACGGAAAATCAAAATAAAAATAAAAATAAAAATAGTAAAAAAGAAGAAAGAATGTTCTGGTGGGCCCTACCTACTATTTTCTTTTTTTAACATTTCTGTCCTTTTTTTTTTTTTTTTTTTTCCTTTCTCTACTTTAGAAAACCTTTCACTTTAAGAATCTTTAGATGTATGTATGTCTGTATGTATGTTTGAGGAGTAATTTTACTACAGTAAAAATTGGTTTTACAGAAATATCAATTTCCTCATTTCATTCATTTATTATGATCCCAAATTAAATTGAAAATATCTTTTTTTTTTAGTAATAATCATTCTAAAATCTCTTTTATTAATATAAAATTATTTTTAGAAAATTGGACAAAAATGCCAATATGATAAAATTAAGAGATTTTTTTCCAATCTAGAAAAAAAAAGTACACAAACTATTCGTACTTCATAGAAAAAATTCACTAAAAACAAAAATCTACAAACATGCTGGAAAAAAAACTATATCTATGTATGTATCTTGTCTATATATACCATACATAGATATAGTTTTTTCTTTACATACATAGACATAGATACATACATATATATCTATGTCTATACGTTGTTTTGAAAGAAAAAAAATTATATTACTATGGAAGTACCGATTTACACTAATATTAGTAGATATCTCACACTATTTTAAAATTAACGAGCATCGACAAATTATTATAATACTAGAAAATTTTTTGCATCTTAAGAAATGAACTTTGTTGTGATCAAAATTAATGCCAAATTAACTATAACTTTTAAATTATAAAAAGTTAAAAAAAAAAAAAGAAAATGCCAATATTTGATTAGACAGGAATGAATTCAAAAACGTGGTCCAAACATATGTGCCGTCCGAGACACAAAATAACTTGTGTCCAATAATGTACTCCTTACAAAATAGAACTCATTTTATTTTATTTTTATATATATATATATATATAAAAGGGAAAGCCCATTTTGGGTAATATTTAAATTATTTTAAGAAATTAGCCTAAAATGTAAATATTACTAACTTTGCTAACTGCCGCAGAGCCACTTCACAACCACCACCCATTGCCCACATCAGTCGTCACGGGTTACCGCAACCGCCGTATTTTTCTTCTTCTTCTAAGACCTCTAAGTATGTACAGACACACACATATGTTCGATTTCTAAGCTTAGCCAATCAAATCCCTTTGAGCTTGTCTAATGATGGAGATGAATTGAATGTGTATATAATAAACATATATTATACTCATTGACAAAGTTGTTTTACGCATGTTATATGTCCTTAGATTAACACATTTGCTAACTAACCATAAAAGTGATTTCGATAGGAAAAATATGTTTTCGAATAATTTTATATGGGTAAACGAGTTACTTAATATTCAAATTAGATTATAAATATATTATTAATCAATTGAGGTACATTAGTTTTCTTTGTTTAATAACTATAATTTAAAAGAGAAAAAGGTATAAAATTAAAAAAAAAAATTAAAAGTTAGTGAGAGCAAAGAGCCTAGATCACACCATATTTTTTTTTTCTCAAGAAATCAATCCCAAAAAAGCTATACTAAGATTTTACCAATCAACTTAAATGATTTTATTTGAATTAATTAATCAATTATTTGTTTAACAATCCACTAAAAATTAAAAAAAAAAATTGTTAGAAGAAGAAGAAGAAGAAAAAAGAGATAAAATTAAAAGATATAAAAAAAATTGTTTGTTAAATTATTACCGCCTGTTGGAAGCCGGTGAGATAGATGGCGAGAGAGCATTCATCACGGCCGGGACAGAGCGCGGCCATGGTGACGTCGGTTATCGCCGGCAACACCATAACCGCCGCCGCCGCAGAGAGAAACACCGTTACAAACAGATGCCTTACTCCACTTCTTAACAACTTCACCATTTTTCTCTTTCTCTCACAACTTCTTGTTATAACAATTGTGGTTTATGTATGTCTCATTCTGAATGCTTTGGGTTTAATTCATAACTTTACTTTCGGCTTAATCGAGAAAAAGAGTGGGCCCAGAGGAAAATATTAGGCCCAATTTAAACATAAAATGGATCAAAGTAGAAAAGAGACACATTTAAATTAATTTGTCCTAATTTAAAAAGAATAATATATATAAAATATTGCTTAAGGTTTCCTCTTTCTTTTTATAGTAATTTGTCTCTCTGCTATCTTTTAGGACAAAATGAAAACAATTAGTGTTTTTATTATATTTTGGTATCAATCTACGTATAATTTGCATATCTAAAATGAACTGTCACTGAAATTGAAAATAACACATTGGGTTACTCAAATTTGTAAAATTAATTTAGATGGTCTCTAATTTTAACTTTAATTCTAATTGAATAATGATGACAAGATCGTTATTCATTGGTGTGCATTAACGTGACATCGATCTTATTTTATTATTAGGCAAATAAATCGAGAATTAATCTAAAAATTAAAGCAAGTATATTAAAATTTATTTTGCAAACATTAAAAAGGGCCTTAAATTTCCTTTTGAGCACCTCTAATGGTGACCTCCACAACACCATCCTCGCTCTCTCTCTCTCTCTCTCTCTCTATATATATATATAAGTACAATAAAGGTTAAGAGATCCAAACTACAAACTTTTTTATATTGCAAATACATATAATGCAAATCAAGCTATTCTCACTATAACATGAATCAAACATATATAATCACTCAAAAAGGAGAAACTTTATAATTATCAAATGAAGTTGGACCAGCGTGACTTTCTCTCGTTGTATGTGAATTTGAAAGTTTGAATATATCTCTAATAACCGAGATGCAGTATCTCTCGTATATATGTAAGAAAAATTGTCATGGTTCCCATGAATCAATTTATTTTTCTTAATGGTCAAATTTTTATCTTCCACCCATTATTAAAAAGAAGAAAAACCTAAATTTCCATGGTAAAAGCTACAAGTTCATCATTTTCCTTTCGAAAAAAAAAAAGAATTAAAAGAAACATAAAGTTGTAGAAAGGAGGAAGGAATAAGAACGTAGCTTGTAAGTTTGGCAAATGACTAAATTTGCAATATAGGACAAGTACAACACAATACGTGGACGCAATTTTGAACTTTAATTTTTATATATATATATATAGACATAGATATGTCAGCATTATGTTAGGATATTAGGCAAAAGATTATGATTTTTTTAGTACAACAAATACGGATTGTGGATTACATTTAAATTTTCGACTTTTAATATAAGCTTTTAGAGAGAACATAAAAACATTTTTACTCAAGTTTAAGTAATATGAGTGAACTAGAAAAAATTTCTCATAATTTTGGGTTTTATTTATTACATTAATATTGTAAGTGACTGATGCGAAAAGGAGGTTAATTGTTTTGAAAAGATGATTTGGCAATTTTCAAATTTGGAATGTTAAAGTATATAGCAACACTAACTAGAATGTTCTTGAAGTATTAAATATGTAAATTAAATTTCTAGATTTATGTAAACAAATAAATTATTACCAAACGAGCCTTAGTTTTTAGTTTTTTGTTTTTGAAAGTTAAACTTACTTTTCTAGTTATAAATTTCTTTCTTAATATATACGTTCTATCAACATATATTTTGAGAATTAGGCTCTATTTGTTAACCAATATAAACTATAGCAAAGTAATTTAAATTTTAGCAAACTGCAAATAAAAGCTTTATATCTTATTTTGATCCTAAATTTTGATTCTTGTACTATCTTAATTTCCAAACTTTTAAAAACGTTTATTTTAGTCATTGAATTTTAAAAAAATGTCCACTTTGATACCTACTGTTAAAATTATGTTAACTTTTTAACGTAATCGTAAAATGCATAATATTTTTAGATGATTAGGCTACCAAATGTGTTGTCCGCCCTAGAAAACCTAGGGCTGCAAGGTGTTTTTGTTTTTGTTTTTTTGTTTTTGTTTTTTTTTTTTTTATTCACTGAGGTGCTTTTTTCTCATCTTTCTAATATTTTTTCATTCATTGAGGTAATAATTCTTTTAGGCTCATTTGTTTCACGAGTTTTCTATGGGATTTCATGCAGATATTTAATAGTTTTGTTTGTTTCACTTTTTAAAACCTATAATATTATTATTATTCAGGTAACTTTAAAACTCATTTAATATGAATTTTTTAATACCTTTCAAAAGCGTGGTACTTTTATATATGAGAGATGAACAATAAAAATATAGCTTCATTGATTTATAAATTAATATCAATAATTCATTAATATTAATTTTAATTAACTATTAAATGTAAATATATTATTTAAATTTAATAAATACCAACTAATATCTTTATCATTAATATTTTACTCCTATTTAATATAAATTATTATTGTTAATTATCAATACGCAAATTAATTTATACTAATTTAATTATGTTTAGTTAAAAAGTCTTCTTCTATTTTTTATTTTATTTACTAAATAATTAATTAATATAATAGTAAATTAATTTATTTTAAATTTAATGATCTCTAGCATTTAGTTAAGTAATTGTTTAATTTTACCTTTGTAATTGAACATAAATATTTAACTTCTTGATATTAATTATCATATACATCCAAACACAAACATTAACTAACTCAGACATTTAAATTCCATATATTTAATATCTACACCCATGAAATAATATCTGCAATCCAAACGGTCCCTTAGAATTTATTTGCTATACGGGTTGCAATTATTGATTCTGCCCTATTTTCATCTGATTTGCTTGGAGATTCTAATTTGAAAAAGAAAAAATGCTTTTGAAAAAGCAAATAAAACGAAAGATAGTACTTTTAGAAATGAAAGGATAAATGTAAATGGAAGTCTCCGATTTACATTTTGCCTGAGCCACCTCACTATTCTATTAATATAAGAATTAAACGTGGATAGAAATATTAATATTAGTGAATATCTCTAAAAATTAACTTAATAAATATATATTTTATGTCAAACAAGGTTGTTCTCGTATCAATATTGAACCTATAAAAATGTGAAAATTTTTATAAAAATGGTGACATATGACAAAAATTTAATGTCATGTATATAATGACAACATCCATAAAAATGGTTCTAGGTTCATTCCATTGCAACAATGACAATTTACAACCTCATCTAAGGTCGAAATTGTTGTAAAGTGTACAAGCACTTCTTTTTCATAACTCGCACCACATCTCAACAAAAGATATGTCAATCACCTAACATTAAGATGCTACAATAATAGATATCTACATGTCAATTATTCACGTTATAGCATGATATAAAGTTCAATTTAAGTTGAAATTTATATCATATAAAAACCATAGTATTAACTTCTAATTTTATGTATATAAAATATTGAATCAATTAACCTAATAAATATACATAAAATAAGAAGATATTGACTAAGTTATATGATATATGATATGAGTTAAACAAAAAGTACCTATTGATATGTAGATTCATATTGGCAAGTTTATCATAAAAATGATTGAATCATAAGTCAATTAAATGAAATGATTTAAGTAACATAGACTTTTTTCAACGAGTATAAACAATCCCCATGAACAGCTAGCCAATCATTTGACAATCTAAATTATTTCATAATAACATTATAAATTTTGGGTCAAAATTCATATTTTATTTGGAATCGAATTTAATCTCCCCAAAATAATGCCACCCCAATTCTTTTCCACTACCAACATTGCATAAACCAATATATAACTATATAGTTTTAAACTAAAGAAGGTTCAAATCCCTTCTTGACCAATCACTTTGGCCTCATTAAAATATGTTGTGTACAAATATGACCCTTCCCTTAGCTTATTTCATTTATTATTGCCAATAAATTATTGTTTCAATGTCCGCATAAATAGGATTTGCATGTGGAAGGTAGGCTTATTTATTTATTTATTTATATCATTATAATTATTTCATATAAAATTTAAGTTCGAGTTCGAATTTAGCAGTACCAACATTATGTCAATTGATTTATATTATGAAAAATTCCACGGACTTCTTGTTTATATAAAAATATCATATAACCATTACTCTCGTCTTCTTTCGTTCCACGATCTATGTAACTACCTCCTTCATTGTTTATAAGAATTATGGAACAAATCAAGAATTTTGGTCATATATTTTTTTAGACAACCCAAGCCCAAGAAAACTAAAGAAAATATGTTTATTACTACATTGGAAGATTTAAATATTTTCTTTTTTGCAGTTTAAATAGGGAAATTGTAATCGTAAATGGCAAAACTCTCAAAATATTTATAAATTATAACAAAATTTTAAATTCTATCAATATACTGATAGAAAAATTTATCAATGTCTATTATTGATAAGATAAAAAATTTTGTCTAAATATTTTGATTCATTTTTGTTAATATTTAAAGTTGATCCTTCAAAATATGTGAGATTTTTTTCGATGATTAAAGATGGCATTCTTTCATAATACATTATGAACCCTTCAATTTATGGATTTCTCACAACATATATTTTAATCATTTCCTACCAAAAAGAAAAATATGATTTAATAATTCAATCAAACGTGTATGTACTACTTCAATTCAATTTTTCATATTCATATATTTTTTTTAGTACAAATTATTGGAGTTGGAAAATTTTAACTTGAGACCTCTTGTCCTCACGTACACAGTGATGTTAGTTGAGTTAAACACTTGTGGATTCATGTATCATATTTCATATTTGTTGGCCCATATATCATATTTGTTGCCTATAAAATTCAATAGCTAATAATTTCACTGTAATTGCAGCAAAGTAATTATTTATTTCCTAATTTTTATAGCACTAATTATTGTTGGAATTGAAACTAGATAACGTGGTAAACCAAGTATTGGAAGCAACAATCAAGATTTGGATGTTTAGAAATCTAGATCAGAAGAAGCTTGAAACTTGATCGCCTAGTTAGTTGGTCACTTGATTAAGGACGTCAAGACTGAACGCCGAAACTGGAGAACACATGGTTGGTGGATGCCTAGACTGAACGCCTAGACTAATGGACGCATGGACTGAAAGTCTAACTGCAAAACATAAACTTATTAGATGAAGACTGAGTTGCAAATCACGCTCTCTTTAAGACGTTTCACGGCTTTGCTCAGAGTGAAAACAGTTCTTGAATTGACACGTCGTCCCTAGGATTAACAACCAAAATACTCGATCAGAGCTACACCAAAACCAACCGAAAAACAAACACTCTTGAAGACTCTGCTTGAAAACCAAAAAGAGAGAAGAAGTTTTTAAGAGAATTTGTACGAAAATATGATTTTTGGATCATTCAAAATGAGACGAGGAGGAGGACTTTTTATAGTGATAGGTTTCGTAACACCTCAACGGTCATAAGAGCGTTAATGCATGAGATCTGTAATGTTTCAATGATCGTAACGTTTTAACGGGCATATCAATACATAACGCCTCTACGCGTTCAATGACGCATCTACACATTACATCTCAATGCATTACAAAATCTCAACGCATCACGATCTCATCGCCTCAACGCGTTAAAAGTTTCAACGTCTCAAAGTAAAACTTTTGAAAAACAAAATTTTAGAAGTGAGAAGATTGACAAATGTGAATTTGTTAATATCAAGAGGCCGTCTAAACATGCCATACAAAATTAGAATGAAAACATTAATATATCTTTCAACAAGTTTACCAATTTATCATCAACATTTATATATTTACTTTTTGTTTTTTAAAATTATTACCTATTCGTTCTCATTTTCTAGGATCAGCAACTTTCAGTGTTGAACCAAAATCCAGCTTTTTTCATCCGCGTTCGTGTAATTTAAATATCCCTTAAATCTTCATCACCACTTACTGCCCCTCTCTATTTAAACATTGCCGATTCCGATTCCGATTCCCTCCAATTTCAATTGAAAAACCCTAACAAACATGATCGAAGGGAAGCAGATCGCGTCGCAGAACGGAACTTTCCGGCGACTATTCAGAGCTCGATGCCGGAAAAATGCCAAAGCCAATGGTCTATTGGAAGCCATTGCCAAAACAAGCAGAGAAGGAACTGGTTTTGTTTCTCAAAGCGAAGAAAATGGAGTTATACGGATAAAAATGGTGGTGAAGAAGACAGATTTAGCTGAAGTTCTCGAAGCTATGGGTGGCGGCGGAGGAGGAGTTGCTCCGGCGTCGGTTTCCGTCGAACAGCGGTTGACGGTTGTGAGGCGGAAGCAATTTCTCCGTGCGAAACTGGCGGCCGCGACTTGGAGTCCGGCGCTGCAGAGCATTCCTGAAGAGATCGATTCATTCTGAAAAGTTGAAACTAATTTTCGGTTTCTTTCTTTTTTTTCTATTTTAATTTATTTAGTGTAAATTATTTTTCCTTTTCTCCTCTAATATTATTTTTTATCGATCCTTTTCTTCTGTGGAATTGGATTCGATTCTTTTTTCTTTTTTCTGTTTATTTCTTCGGGAAATAAATGTTCAAATGTACTGTGTGTAGCTAATTTGGGGAGAAAGGCTCGTCATGAAGGATCTTGTTTTATGTAATTAAAGCTTTCACTCTTTATTAATTTGAATTTTAAATTTTCTTATGGCTAAGAGTTTGTAATATCAGTATCGAGATTGAGAGATTCGATTTTTCACTCGTTTTAATTCAACAAAAATGTACTTCTTTCCACGATGATGTGTTTTAGAACTTCTTTTTACGATGATGTGTTTTAAGTGTGACACTTTTAGAGCGAGATTGAAAAAAATTGTCATCGACAATTTGTAATCGGATATTTAAGTGGATTCGATAAAGATATCTGTTGGAACTTTCGTCTTTTAGGATCGAATCTAGAGTGTTTAAACTACATATTATATAGTTTATATACTTAGGTCAATTTTATTAATATGTTGGATGTTAATAAAATGTAATAATCCACAGATACTCCCATGAAAATTCAAAGTAATAAAAAAAGGTCATTGAAAAAACAGCCAGTGAGTTCAAATTCATTATTATTAAAAATTGGAAAAACCATCTTTTTAGTCTCAAATTTTGAAAAATGGGTGAGGTTGGTATTCCATTTTTCAATGGACATTTTAGTTCTAAAAATCGGATTAAAAAGTTTTGAAATACTTTATTAGAAATTTATTTAAAATAACAAAATTGCTTAAAACATTTGTATATAGTAAAATATAATAATCTATCAACGATAGATCGCGATAAATCACGTGCGTCATCTATGTCAGAATAAACACAGTTAGTAGTTGCGAATCACAGTTTATCATAAATAGATTGGGATATTTTTTATATTTGTAAATATTTTAGTCCATTTTACTATATTTAAAAAAAAAAACAATCTTATTTATGACCTATTTTGTAAATTAATAAATAAAAAGAGTGCCCGATAATAATTCTTTTAAGATTAGAAATGAGATCTCAAAATTTTTATTGTGTTTCAATCCATCATATTTGTCAATAATTAATAATGAAAAATTACAAAAACCTTTATTAACATTTTAATTTTAGTGGCATAATAGTTTTACCGGTCAAAAGGGTTGTTTTATAAGTTTCGACTTTCCCTAGCATTGATTCTTTTGTAATACTCAAAGATCTTGATGATGATCTTTCACATTTCAAGAAAAAAGAAAGAAAGGGTGAAGGAGCTAAGGAAGAGGAAGAGTCAGAAAGAAGAGAACGACCTGAAGGATTTTATTCTAAATTTCAGAAGCTACTTTTTACCGCTCCGTGAGTTCTACTCTAGAATAGGAGGGGGAGGAAGTGGTTTTTCTCTGCAACTTCCACCAGCTCCGGGGTCTGGGCCTGATCCCCTCATTTCTTTCTCAATTGCAGGCAACACTGGCTCGAGTTCTAGTAATATAGATTCTCATTCTCTTTCTTTAAGACATTCGAAATATTGAAAGATTTTTATTGAAAGAGGAAGAGATGTATATTTTATTATGGTATCTTCTAATGACTTTTCATTTCTATCAATTATTAGATATGAATATTTCCACTTGATTATAAACTAAATGTATTTTAATTTTAATTGAAAAAGTTTCGAATCAAATTATATAATAGTAAAGTAGTCATTTAAATCACAAAAAGGATATATATGTGATTAATTAAAGTTTGAGAGAACAATTTTTAGAATCTTAGCTTTTTATATATAAATATAAATATTATTAAAGATTATATATGTTGTAGATTATAGATTATTTCTTAATATCACTAGAAAATATTTTAAAAAAATAAAACACACCCGTTTAACGTTCAGCCCCTTTCGTATCAAACCCTAAGCAATCTCCACTCTCCTCTAGTCCTCTCCAATCTTCAACCTTCGGCCCCTCCCTCCAATCAGACGACGCCGGCGACAGCCACTCACCCTCTCCGATCAGACGACGCCGGCGACTGAAACTCCGATCAGACCAGCCGCGCTCGCCCTCCGTTTTGGTTACTTGCTGTCTCTGTTTAAAGGTTTTTCCCTTCTTTTTTTTTTTTTCTCTTTTTTTTAAAATCAATAATCAATGTTTGAGGAATGTTTCAACTGGTTTGAGATAACATATATATATGCTTTTTTATTCATTACTCCATATTTATATGTAGTCCCAACGGAGATGTTGAAATTTATATGAAACATGGTTTAAGCCTTGGGCTTTTATGGTGAATTTTTCTTTAAAAAAATATGTTTTTTTTTTGTATTTATTTAATGTGGAATTTGTACATATATGGTGAATTCTTGGAATATTATCTGGAATATTTGGTATGGTTTAATCAGATTTGAGAGACATGATGTGTTATTTGGAAAAGGTGTATCATAATATTTTTGTTTTGAGCACATCTTTTTAATGAATTCATTCTATTATACTAGATGGCATCTTCCTCCTCGTCTACATCTTCCAATAGTAGTCAATCATTCACGTTTCCTTCAGTAGCGAGTACATTCATATCCTCTAGTGTTGAAGATGAGTCGAACCACTTTGGCAACATTTCTTGGCAATGACAACTGTCATTGCCTAAAGAAAAGTTCTTATACAAGGGTTAAAGCTCATTTACTAGGTTTAAGTGGTTATGAAATTGGAGCGTGTAATAAAGTTACCCCTCAAGCTTTGGCCGATATGCAAAAATTAGAAGATGAGTTGATACATCGAATGGCTAGAAAGACTCCTAGAAACGTTCCTTTACCACCTCCGTTGGCACCTTCTAGTGGTTTTAGTGGGAGAAAACATCCATCTTCTTCTACCTTTGAGCAAAAGAAAAGAAACACGGCTCCAAGTGCAATAGAAAGATCCTTTATTATGGCATCATGAGACCAATTGCCTTCACTTATTCCATAGATGTTTTATTCTTCAGGATTGCCTTTTCATTTAGCTAGAAATCCGTACTACATAAACTCATACACTTATGGAAGTTTGAGAATGTTGTTTTAAGCTTCTCCTTTAGTTTATATTTTGTTTTGGATGTAAGTGTGATCTCTATTTAGGATTTTGTATTTGTATTGTAGTTTGGAACTTTTCAATAAACTCAGATAATTAATGTACTCTTTATTTATGTTTTAAAGAAGTATTGTTATGTTTTAACATATATGAGTAATTTATCTACAAGTATTATCACACATATTATTTTTAAAAAAAAAAAAAAAAACTATAACGTGTCGTGTCCTACATTTTTTGAAATTGGGCGTATCGCTATAACGTGTTTGTGTTCGTGTCCATGCTTCCTAGGTTATAGTTTATCTGAAATTTTTGTGGTTGTTCTTAAAGACCTTTAGACATGGACGTCGATCATTATGCTATTCTTGGGTTACCTTCGGGTGAGCAAGGTGCCAAGCTGACAGAGAAAGAGATATCTAAAGCGTACAGAGCAAAGGCTTTAGAATTGCACCCTGACAAGAGGCCAGATGATCCAAATGCCCATGCCAATTTCCAAACGCTGAAGTCATCCTACGAGATTCTAAAGGATGAGAAGGCAAGGAAATTATTTGATGATCTTCTAAGAGTCAAGCGTGAGCAGCATCGCCGGCAATCTGAACGTGATTCTAAACGCCAGAAAATGATGACGGACCTTGAAGCAAGAGAACGATCTGCATTTTCCCCTGACCCTGCTGCAAAAGAACTAGAAGAGGAAGAAAAAATTGCCAGAAAGCTAAAGGAAGAGATTGCAAGAATTCGAGCAATGCACGCAAAGAAAGGAGCACCTACAACATTTCCACCAAAAAAGGAGACTGGGGGAGTTGGAAAGAAGAGTGATGGGGATGCTGGACCTACAATGGACAAAGAGAGGATGCTTAAGGTTTCATGGGAGAAGATTGGTGAGGATTACACTGCAGAGAAATTAAGAGAGATGTTTTCAAAGTTTGGTGAGGTTGAAGATGTTGTTATTAGGCATAACAAGAAGAAAGGTTCAGCAGTCATTGTAATGTCGAGTAAAGATGCTGCAGTGAGTGTTCCCATTAACTTCTTTTTCCTAATCTGTTTTCTCTGTTTAGCATACTTTTTCTAAAACTATAACGTGAACTATTGTAATAATTATACTTGGGTTTTATTTTGTCTTTCAGGTTGCCTCTACTAGAGCTGTGCATGGTGATTTATCTAACCCTTTGCTAGTTTTTCCTCTTCAACCGATTTCTTCGGTAGAGATGCCCAGTGCTGAGAGATCACCAGAACATAATCGATTGAATAATTTGGTAGGAGCTGGTTACCAAGCATTTGAAGATTCCATTTTAAAGAAACTCCAAAAGGTAGCTCTCCCTCCCTAAATTCTTCTAACTTTTATTTTCTTGCTAGTAATGAGACTAAGGGTCATGACTGTTCTAACTGAAGATAAATAAAGAGGGAGAACGGTTATAACCGATCTAAGAACAAGTTCTCCAAAAGAAGGTATTAAAAACAGTTGAGAAAACAAGTTACTCCCAGCTCTCTGCTCTATTCTTCCTTTGAAAGATTTTCTTGCTCCTCTCTACCAAACAAAACAAAAAATAGCACTAATAGCATTCAAACACAAGGCAATACAGCTTTTCCTTGGAATGAATGGCACAAAGGAGACTGTATGGGTGGAACTTGGAAGTAAAAAAAAGGGAGAACAGTTTTAGAGACTTTAGAACAAGAGCTCTAAAGAAAAATTTCTCATTACTATCTACTCACTTTTTGGAAACTTATCTTTTTCTATCGAACTGAACAGACCAATGGTAGCCATAATAGCATTCAACAACAAGACAAATAACTTTCCTTTGGACATAAGAGCTACGAAGGAGACTATATTGACTATTGAAGACATCATATGTTAATAACACCACAGAATACCTTTAAATAACCAAAAAAACCAAACGTAGACCTGATAGCATTCAAGCACAAGACAAATAGCTTTCCTTTTGAAATAAGAGCCAGGAAGGAGAGGTCATATTGACTATTAAAGGCATTATATATTGATAACACCACTGAATACCTTCCACTAAGTATGAATGAAGGACACTCCAAAAGGAGTCATTCAGCATTCTCAATGTGTTCAAACAAAGGCCTACCCTAGTTAGTCGGAGAGCTCAGTATCATTACCAAGTTTAGGATCTCCTAACTCGTATTAACCAACTTGAAAAGAAAAAGAAAAAAGAACTAGTATTAACCCACCCATCAGGTCTATTCGTAATATTTTGACATTTTTATTAGTATACTTTCATTTTCAAAGAGCATAAAAGTATTCTCTCTTTATTGTAGTTTATTATCTCTATCATTTTGTACCCTTCTGATAATTTCTTTTGTTAACTCAACAGGCTGGTGAGAAGCAAAAACAATAAGTTAGCATTACAAGCATCAGTTGTACGTACGTGTAGTGTACCATATGAATTGAGAACACCCTTGTGATGGATGCTGAGGTGAAAGAATAGTTTCTTGATGCTACTTTTCAGTTTGAATTAATTTCCATATACCTTAAGGAATTATCTTCCCAATTTGTATACTGTTTTAACTGCAGACCTTTGAGAGGTACCTTCAGTTGTGATTTATGTATGAGAATCATGGTCCAGATGAGAGTACAATACCAAGTACAGTTTTCTAATAATACTCTGACTCTTGTTCACAATACAATTCAATTGAAGGAATCTTGACGGAAAGAACAAACACACAAGTCACAAGGGTCGTTTATACTGCTGAAGTTCTGTTTGTAAGTGCTGTATCTTATTCCATTACTCTATTGAAGGTCGTTTATAGGCTGTGTGTAGTGTACCATATGAATTGAGAACACCCTTGTCATGGATGTTGAGGTGAAAGAATACTTTCTTGATGCTACTTTTCAGTTTGAATTAAGTTCCATGTACCTTAAGGAATTATCTTCCCAATTTGTATGCTGTTTTAACTGCAGACCTTTGAGAGGTACCTTCAGTTGTGGTTTATGCATGAGAATCATGGTCCAGATGAGAGTACGATACCAAGTAAAGTTTTCTTATTAATACTCTGACTCTTGTTCACAATACAATTCAGTTGAATGAATCTTGACGGAAAGATCAAGCACACGTCACAAGGGTCGTTTATACTGCTGAAGTTCTGTTTGTAAGTGCCGTATCTTATTCCCTTCCTCTATTGAAGGTCGTTTATAGGCTGAATGATTCATACAAGTCAAAAGGTTTGAGTAGCTAGGTGGTTTTACTTCTTTTAGAAGTAATGCTAGTAGCATCGTATAATTTCTCATCTGTACTTGTGTCATTGAACATTTCTAACTCTTAACACTCTGTTCACTTGGTTATTCGTCTATTTATTTTATGCCATTGTTGAGTTGATACCTACGAGATATTGTTGTCAATTGTTATTTGTTTCTGGGAATGTAAAAAGTTAGAGCAAGTCAAATAGCAAGCACTACGTTAGCATTCAGTGAAGCATTGCAGGCCTGTCCCAATACGAATCATCGTTAATCTCGATCTGGTAACTAATAGTTATAGCACAATCTTATACTTGAGCATACATTACGTTGAGGTTCAAAACCGACCTGAAGAGTTGGTGTTATAAGTTGCATTGCAGTAGGGTCCAATTTCATATATTATGGCTAGCAAAGAGACATACCCTCAACTCCTCAGTGACAGGTCTTACCATGATAGATTTTGGCATTGACCCCTCCACCAGCTAGAAGAGTGGATTTGGTTGTGATTTTTTGCTCCTGGTTTCAAGCTGGCAACTTAAATTTATCCTCTAACTAACTGGTCGTTCTGCTGCTATTGGCATAGGATTTGGCTGCTCTTTCAGATGTTAGTTTTTGAAATCATTGCTATATTGTTACTAGCTGTTCTATGATTATTAGGTTTTGAGTTACTTCAGACTTCATGTAATTTGCTATTCCAGTTTGAATGGTTGGAAAAATCATAAGGTTTGAGTTTGGATTATGTATTTTTCTTCAAAATCTAGTCATTAAGTTCTTGAGATTAAGTTGCACAGTTTCAAATTTCATAATGTTTTAATTTTGGGTATGTTCAATTTCAGTAGGATGATTGACATGGTAGAATTAGACATAGGAGAATGAACTTTTGGGACCCTTTTCGTGTTTTTATTTTTCAAGGAAATAATGTCATTATTAAACACCACCAAGAGCAAGTACAATTGTCAAAATGAGCCTAGCTCAACTAATACATAGATGTATTAGTGATCAATGGATCTATAAGAAATCTTTCATCGAACATTTTTTTCTGCATGGGGAGAAATCTACTAAAATAAGAGATCTAAGAAGTAATCACATCTGACACCGCTCGCTAGTATCCTCTTAAAAGAAATACCTTAAATTATTAATGTTTTCAACGTTATCACTGTTTATGATATGTTTTATTGATATTTTAACATATAAAATTATGAATAATTCTTGGAAAACAATCGATGTCATATCTATTGAGTTCTTGTTGTGTTGACAAAATGGATGTAATCTATTACAAACATGAATGTGATGTTTTATAGGAAGAATATGATTTTATAGCCTATATTTGTGTAGTTTAAGGTTTATGAAAATAGTTTTATATCTCTTTGTATTTAGATTGAATTAATGATCTGAATAAACTATAACATGTTGTCCATTGCCTGGGAATTGAGGTTGAAATTTCATTTTATATAGCTAGGTATATATGAAATTTGAAACTTTGGGAGACCTATATTTTTGTATGACCTTTTATAGTTCAACCATTGTTAGGGTGATTAGGTGAGTTGTTTAATGTTAATTAGTGTCTTGTCTATTATTCCATGGTAAGGAAAGGAAAGTGAATTTATGACTTTTTAGTTCAACATTGCAAGGGTGAGATTTCATTGATAAATGAAAATACAGAGGAGGCAAAAACATCGAATGCCAAAGAAGTTATGAAAGACTTGAGATGATACAAATTGAATAAAGAAAACATTTGCACCATGTCATGGCTAAGTAGATAGTTTGTTTCCAAGAAACATCAAATGACTTCTTATTCTTGAAAATGCAATTGTTTCTTTCTGTCTAAATAGTCCATAGAAAAGCTCGAATTAAGTGTGACCAAATAATCTTGTTGAGTTTGTTGAAGGGGAGGCCTGTGAGCATGTATGTAAGGTGGTTTTGGATGTCTTGTGGGGTAGGGGTTGAGCAGCCAAAGAAAGTGATGATTTCCATCCAGAAGCGTTTAGCAAATTGACAGTGAATAAAGAGATGGTTAGCTGTTTCATAGTCCCTAAACCCGACTACTCCAAAAAGCAGTTGGTTTTTTTAGAGTAATAGGTCTTTTAAAATGTGAAAGGACTATTTTACCCTTCTTTTAAGAAAAACAAAATCCCAACCTCTTCTTCTCCCACCACTCACGGTCACCTCTTCCATCTCTAGAGCCGGAGGAACCTTCTCCTCGCGCCTCCGCCTTCTCTCCCTCCATCTTCAGATTTTTCTGTTTGAAAGTTTTATTCAATCTTTAATTTCTTCCGTTCCTCCACGATTTGATTCTGTTGATAGAGATTTTGCATTTGGAATTTTAGGGTATTTGTTATTAGCTTTGATTTGTGGCCTGTGGGGGCGGGCTTAAACTTTGAATCCAGTTAAATTTTCTGGACTGAGATTAGTCCATCCTTTTTCTGTCTGTGGATTTAGTTTACTTCACCCTCAAATTTGGTGAAAATTGTATTACATTTGATTGGTTCACACAAGAGGTACTCATATCTATTTTCATGGGTTTCCTCTCATTCTCCAAATGCTCATGATCAAAGAATTATAGATTTAAACATTATATCTAACACCCCAAACATTTTTTTACGTGATTTAGGATGGATATCGAAAATGTTCGGAAGGTTGTAGAGTGTTTCTTACTTACTGTTTTTTATCTTACTCCATCTCACAATTACTTTTTGTACGCTGATTTAGGGTCTCAAACGAAGTATTTTAGTTACTGTCCCAATTTCTTGAACTATCTCGCAATTTTCAAACTTAAAATATTCAACCCCAAATTCCTTTTATACTTTTCTTGAGATGTTTGTGAGATATTGCAAGATAGAAAACAATAGCTAGAACTCTCAAAAAAATGTGTAAAACCATTCTAAATTATCTCTAAATCACCAAGAG
Source organism: Cucumis cinereus (assembly GCA_037974625.1). Taxonomy (NCBI): domain Eukaryota; kingdom Viridiplantae; phylum Streptophyta; class Magnoliopsida; order Cucurbitales; family Cucurbitaceae; genus Cucumis; species Cucumis cinereus. The sequence continues at coordinate 8,976,690 of JBBPDJ010000001.1, forward strand.
CAACTATAAAATTGAATTAGAACTGACTTCAAACTGAGCATTTGAAGTTTCGAAGTCAAGATTTTTGCAAGAATAAATGAATAGCTAAAAGAACTTCATCAAACATATTGTGAAATCACTGAAAGCAAATTGTGAAATCACTGAAAGCAAGTATATAATTGATTTGAAATTATATATTTTAAGTTTGGACATTGCAAACTATCCATTTTCGCTATATATTCTCTAACTTGATCTTATTCTTACTAATTTTGACTTAATAATACTACAATAAAAGGAAAGAACACAAGCAGGAGTATTCATAATAACATCAAACTGAACTCTTAAGAATTTCTCAAAACTGTTCAGAATACAAGATTTGATATGATATCAACTTATATAAATAGACAAGAAAGAGTAATTGGAAAGGGCCTTTTTATAAGAACTTAGATGCCCCTAAAAGTTGTTGAGCATGCCCTAAAGTAGAACAGATGCCACAATCCAACAAAATAATTAAACATTATACAAACATTGGAAGAGCTTTGATGTTCTTTGCTAAAAGAATGTAGTTCCCATTCTGACTTTGCCTGGAAAGAGGCTCAACTGTGAGAATGAGATGGAACACAACTTTTTTTTTTCTTTTTTCTTTTTGGTCTTTTATTCTTCACTCTGAATTTATGCAATATGGAGAGAAGGGAATGGAAATTGAAAGGGGGGAGAGACTGAAAATGACATTTCTCCAAGCTCATTATGATCTATCTACGCGGCCTCTTACTATAAGAGCTTTGGTTCTTCAATTTGCAGATTCTCGGCTGTAAAACAGATCAAGAGTCTTTGCAGGTATACGATGCAGAAGTTCACGAGGGAAAATACGAAGCAGTGTCCATGCCAGGTCAAGTGATTGGAAAATGTTTCGAGTATCGTAAGCTCCTTGAGTGACAAACTTCCTCTCAAATTTGTCCAAAAACTCCAAATAGAGCTGGATTCAGAAAGTGGTGTTAGTTTGTTGTTCTGAGAGGAATTTTCAAGCAAAACAATTGGCATGGAAAATGAAAGAAAGATATAATATAATATACCAGATCCTCAGAAGAGAGTGCTTCTTCACCGACCACGGCTTTCATGGCCTGAACATCCTTCCCAATTGCATAATTTGCATAGAGCTGCAGGTTTGCGGGGTCATAGATGTTTAAGTCAAATAACTTCTATCGCTGGCTCAAAGATGGACCTGTAAAACTATAACAAAGAAAGCTCACCTGGTTGGATACATCAGCATGATCCCTACGGGTCATTCCCTCACCAATAGCACTCTGCAGTCATAGAGGATATTTTTTAAGTACATTATGAACTAGTCTATGCTCTAAAATATCATCAAACGATACGGAACAAAATTACCTTCATGAGACGAGACAATGAAGGAAGGACATTAATTGGTGGGTATATCTGGCCAAGCCAAGAAGATAGTTATCAGATTCAGAGTCAGGAAGAATACTCGTGAGTAACAATTATCATTGATTATAAGTTCTAAATTCATGAAAAAGTAACTTCATATCACTGGCAACATGAAAACTACTAGTCAAAAGCTTTTCCAATTTTCATTTGGGTAAAGTAATTCATGGACTGACAACTTAACAAAATGTCGCAGTAGGTCACTGTTCATATATCTTAAAGAACCATGGTCAAGCCATATAATGAATAGAGTATGATCGAAAATTTCCTCACCATCTGCCTTCACATGAAAAGGACCGGTTTTTTCTGCTTGCTAGGATATGTATGTTATTTTGTGGGATCTTTGGAGCGAGAGCAATAACAGTGATTAGAGGTTTGGAGAGAGACTTCTAAAATGTTTGGTCTCTCATTAGATTACATGTTTCTCTTTGTGCTTCGACTTCGAAGAGGTTTTATAATAGTTCTATAGATTCTATTTCGTACAATCCCTTTCCTTTAGTAGTGTTTCCTTTTTTAGGAGTTTTCTTTTTGCATGCGCTTTTATTCTTATGTACATTCTCAATAAAAGTAGTTTCCAAAAAAAAAAAAAAATACATACAACTTTATTTTTCTGAGTTCAACAAAATGCCCGGCGGGGATCCGAATTTCTCATCTCTAAACAAAATTACTCTCTTGGCATAGCTTGCATCAATATTCTTCTTATTAAGATCTTAACTTGAATGTACTAGGACATGAACGTTTTACATTCCCATTTCAACTTCCACTAGAATTGCTCAATTTCTTCTAAAAACCTAAGATCTTTCTGATTATAATAATGTAAAATTGCTTGCTCCCTATACTAGAAACATGATCGTGACACGTCTAACCTAGAAAGCATCAATGATTACGTCTAATGGTTGATATTTTTTTTGCAATTAGTAAACAAGTTATATAATAAAAATCGTAAGCAAGCACCCTAAACCCACCTGTCTGTTGTAGAGCTGCCTGTCAATGTAGATCTGTCCCTCAGTGATATAGCCAGTAAGATCGGGAGTAGGATGTGTAATATCTAATCACCCACAAGAACCCCAAAAGAATTAATTAAAATGCTAAAGAAAAAAAAATGTTCATTTAACAAGACAATAAGCATAGCTTGAGGAGGCATTACCATCGTTAGGCATGGTGAGGATTGGGATTTGAGTGATGGATCCTTTACGTCCTTCAATACGTCCAGCTCGTTCATAGATTGTAGCAAGATCAGTATACATATAACCAGGGTATCCACGTCTTCCAGGCACTTCCTCTCGTGCAGCAGACACCTGCAAAAGAAGTCAAGTATGTGTTTTTAAATTCTTTTCTGCTATTTTCTCCCTTTTGTCAGGGAAGTAATAGGCCACCGGTTTTACATCATTATTATGTTCGTAGTGGAAGAAAGGGCAAAGAAGTGGTTACTAGTGAGTTCGGTGAATCATCAAATGGGCAGGATGATCATCTTGGGTAGTTTCTAGTGGTTAGATGTGGATTATGAAAGGGTTCCTTTACCGTTATTAAGGGCCTGTTTGATAATGTTCTTGTTCCCTATTTCTTGTTTTCCGTTCTTTGTTTCTTGTTTCCTGTTTCTTATTCTTTTAGAACAAGAAACAGAAATATGTTTGATAACTATTCTCGTTTCCTGCTTCTTGAAAAAAAGAAATAGAAAAGAAATAGAAAAGAAATGTGTTTGATAACTGTTTCTTGTTTCTTGCTTCTTATTTCTTGTTTTTCTAATAATATAATATATATATATATATATATATATATAAAAAAAAGCTAGAAGTTGAGTTTCATACACAAGAAAGAGAGAAGAACCAAATCCCATTTTGATTATTGATTGAGATCAAGTTGACTTGCTAAGCTCTTCAGAAAATTATAATTGATATCAAAGTTACATTGGGACTCAGATCATACAACAATTGATTAGATAGAAAAATCAACACGCTTAGATCCTTGTAAGAATGCATTAAATAAACTAATAATCCAATTTGATCTCAGAGCCAAAAGCCCAAACTGAATCTAAAGTCTAAACTTCAACTATTTCTAAAAATTTTCATAGGTCCAAAATTCTTTTGTTTCTTTCTATCCGCAACTTCCAAAAACACTGCACAAAAACTATTTCTCGGACTCCTTGCATTCCTATTGAGAGAGTTAGTTGTTTATCACTCTTTAGAAAATGAATAGAAAGAAGTGTAAAACTGTGGGAAAAGAATATGAAGAAAGTTAGTTCTTTTATCACTCTTAGAAATTATTTCATTCATTGAATGAATGAATTTTGCTTACTCCAACAGTTGAATCAGATTGAATATTTCACCTGACGAAGAAGGGAGAACTTCCAACAAGAGGAAGAATTAAGTTTTAATCAACGAAAACAATGATGGTGGAAGGAGTGGAATGAACATCAACCGTTCAATAATTCAACATTATTACTAACGAAACCCCACCAAAATTGGGTTTAGACCCATTAATTATTGTGAATTATACATAACATCTTCTTTAATTTTTTTATTATTTTAAATGAGTTTTAGAAGTGAGAAGGGGTGTAAATGTAACTTGCCTTTAGAGTGTTGTATTGAAAACAGTGATTAAGGTAAGTCAGAGATTAAAAAGAAAGAAAAAGAAAAGGCAAATGAATAAATTAATTTTAAGTGTCTAAGCTCAGGTGTGGGCTAATTCCTAACAGAGTTGAGCACAAAAGAGGTAAAGAGGACTTTACCTCCAACATACCATCAATTCAGCAGAGAGCTAATTCCTAAGCAGTCGAGTATGTAAGAGCTAACTCCTAACACTCCAAAGTACAATAAATTCGACAAAGGCAAATGAATGAATTAATGTTAATTCCTAACAGAGGGCTAATTCCTAATATCACCAAAATACCATCAATTCCAGCAGAAAAAAATGTCAATCAAAGCCCTAAAGTCGAGTATATAGCTCTCAAATCCCTCACAAAAATCAAATACCCCACAAGTTTAAACCAACAAATGAAGGAATCGGAGAGAAAATTAATTAGAGGGAGAAACCCAAAATTCAAAGTTGATCAACGACCAAACAGAAATTGAAGGGGAAAAAAATAAATGTGTGTGCCCTAGCCTGAGAGGAGACGAGAGTAGTTGCTGGTTTGATGGAGAGGAAGATTGAAGGAAAAACATAGTGTGTCACACTAGCTTGAGAGGAAGAAAGATTTGATGGAGAGGAAGAAGATTCGAGGGCTACTAGGGAGAGAAGGAACTGAATAAAAGAAAATAGGGAATGAAACGGAAGAAACTCTTTTTTTGTTTCCTCAAATTTCTCTCCATTTTAGAAACGTTCCTCAAATTTTGGGAACAAGAAAAATGAAACATTATCAAACACATCCGTTTCTTAAAAAATGAGAAAAAGAAATTGGAAGCATTAAATGAGAACGTTATCGAACAGACCCTAAGTTATGTGTTTAATAAAAAGTTATTTTGTAAGGATGGGTAAGTGATCTTTTAGAAGTGTGTGGGTTTCTCTCATGTAGGAGGAAAAGTCTATGTAATAGTTAAATATTCTATAATAAAGGAAGTTTATTTCAGTACCTTTCAGGAACATCTTCGAAACTTGAATGTTCCTAATCACAATTATTAGAATTCTGAAATTATTTTGAAACTCTTACAAGTGATATTTTAATAATATTAGCAGATTTATATGCTCTGTAAATTAGTTTGAGAAGCAAAGCAATAATTTAGTTAGTTAAGGTATTCAGTTTCTTCACTCAGTTAATTTAAGAAAGCTGCCATCAACTAAAAGCAATTTTTTAAGGGCAAAAACAATAGAACTACAAGATTGGCCCTAGGTCAAACAAAATCCAATTAAAATAAAACCAAAGATATGTTATCATCTAATCTGAATTTAGTTACAGGCTAAGAACCACAAATACTTTAGTTTGGCTAACGTGTCCGCGTTCGACACGTGACGGATACTTGACACTCCGACATTTGGTGGACACCTATCGGACACTTGTTAGTGCAACAAATGCATTGGACATACATAGAACACTCGTTGAGTAAACTAAAAAGACACATATATGACAATAACAATAACTTTTGAGTGTGGAATACATCAAGCAAAACCTTTTAAGCATATAAATGCATCAATTCATTTACTATGAATTTTCTTTTACTATAAAAATGATATATATTTTTTGAAATAAATATTTTAATAAATGTGTCCCTGTTGTGTCTTGTCCTAGATTTTTAAAAAATGGCATGTCATTGTATCCGTGTTTGTGTCGTATCCGTGCTTCTTAGGTTACAGGGAAACTACAAAGTAAAAGGTATGGTAAATGCATCATTGCATTACCTCACGAAGCGCATCAGCATAAGAACTCATATCCGTCAGTATGACGAGAACATGCTTCCCACATTCATATGCCAAATATTCGGCAGTAGTAAGAGCAATACGAGGAGTGATGATACGCTCAATTGTAGGATCATTAGCCTGTAAAAAGTTACGGCTCCAACATTTAAGAATAAATAATCACAACAAATTATCATCAGTTGATGTGTAAAAAAGAATACCAGGTTCAGAAATAGGGTCACTCTCTCCATTGAACCATTTTCTTCAAAATCACGTTTGAAAAATTGAGCAGTCTCCATGTTGACACCCATAGCAGCAAAAACAATGGCAAAGTTGTCCTCTTCACCACCCTGTAAATCAAAATTTTAAGCTAAAAGAAGACCTCTCTTCACTAAGACAAGCATCAAGATTATCAAATCAATAAACCGATGAACTGTCTTGAAAACCAGTAAGCAATTATCCAGTTCACATATATTTCAGCATTGTAGAAACTTGCATGTAATTGCAAATTTGATTTGAAAAGCTAGGAGATTACATCTGTTTATAATTCGATGGAAACTTCTTCGAACTTAAAGGTCAAATTCCTTCTATTTTTTAATCCTTACAAAATTATTTAACACATTTATTTAAGGAAGCATAGTCTCTTCTCTGTAAAGTTTAAATAAATAAAAATTTTAGAGAGGACACATATCTGGAATGCAATCCCAATTTCCAAAATGGCTCTTTCAGAAAGCAAAAAACACATGCCTGCAAAATTATACAACTGTAGCCTATACCTCAAGAAGATCGTTGGATTTCTCCAACCGCTTTACTAAGCCAGCCTGACGACATATCTGGGCAGCAATTTCATTGTGAGGAAGACCTGCAGCTGAGAAAAGTGGGATCTTTTGCCCTCTAGCAATGGAATTCATGACATCAATTGTAGAAATTCCAGTCTGTATCATTTCTTCAGGATAAGTTCTCTCACTAGGGTTTATTGAACTCCCTAAGGAAGAAGAACAGCACATGAGAAAAATAAAATATAATAAACTGTGAATTTACTGAAATGGAAAAAGAAGGAAATGATTCTCTAGATTTCCAGCAACACACCAGAAATATCCAAGTACGCCTCAGGCAAGATAGGAGGACCATTATCAATGGGTTTTCCAGAACCATTAAAAATTCTCCCAAGCATGTCCAAAGAGACTGGAGTTTTCAAAACCTACATAAGATATAGAACAGAAGTAATGAGCAATAAAATTAAGTGTAACAAGGTTAAACTATAAAGAACCTCAATGAATGAAAAAAGACATACACCCTAGAATTTCTTTATCAATTTCAATTTTTCAAGACCCGGTGGCTAGCAGCAGAATTTCCACAAAAATAGATGTCCAAACAAAAAACAAGGTAATAGGTAATCATGGAGCTAGAAGATAATTTGAAGTACTCTCTGGAACATATGATTACAAAGGAATAGAAATATTTTTAAGAAAAAACCTTGGACATGAGCTAGGCAGTTGAACCAATCTATAGTCCATTTATGGGCCGTGATTATAACCTAGTACTGTTTGTCTCCTTAACACAAGTCTCTTGCAAAACTATTTCCTATTCAATCCCTTTGCCCAAGACTGATGGTTCACAGAAAAAAAGGAAAAGGAAAGGGGGAGAGAGAGAGAGAGAGATTTGAGCAAATTCATTTGACAAGATAAATTCAGTCAATTATTATATTTCATACAGGGTTTGTACCTCTCCGGTAAATTGCACAGTTGTATATTTGTTATCAATTCCAGATGTTCCTTCGAATACCTAGCAATATAAAACAACATAGCCAAATAAGAATATAAGTAGATGAACTGCTTTCCATTAATACACAACAAAAAAAAAAAGTGAGCCAGTACAACCTCTATAGAAAATAACCAAAAAACATCAAGTATCAATTAATCAAAACCAGTGTACAATCTGAAAACAAGCACCCACCTAAAGGAGGGCACATCATTCCCTGAACCTCAATCTTAGGAAGGAAGTCAGAATGATAGTGAAACTGTAAATAAGACAGAAAGGCGCTAAAGAAGATAACCTGAACAACAGCTTTCTCCCCATCCACTTCCAGGACTTGACCACGCCTGGTTGATCCATCTCCTAGACGAATATTAACAATCTCCTGAAATTTAGGTCCCTGGCAGTTTGAGAAAAGAAAAAGTCAGTCACTAGATCCTCTATAAACATACTTGACAAACTAGAGAGAAAGGATCCATACCTTGACTTTGTCCAGAATAACCAAGGGACCAGCAACTCCAGAGACTGTTCTATATTCTGCAGCAAGAAAACCAATTGAAAATCATTACACAGAACAAAGATTCCAAGAATTTTGCAACTCAAGCTTATATTAATTCCATCAAAATAAAAAAAAATGATAGCAAGGATAAGACATTGAATTATAGATTTTGGTTGGTGAATCATGACACTTGTGTAGAGCGTTAATTTGGAGATTGTAAGTGCCATCTTCAGTAGCTTTCCAGAGATTGTTGAGGTTTTATCCTTTCTGATTGAAAGTGAATTGCCTTGGATGTGAACTTTACGAACGATGACGACTATGATGTTTTTAAAATGTGAAAAAAAGATAAGACATTGAAAAACCTACCCATTCCAATCTCCAGCGTTCCCTCCTCTGCATCATGATTGTTTTGTTCCACACCCATACTTCAATCACTAACACGCCAAGAATAAAAATAGCAAAACCCCAAAAGTTAATTGCAACAAATTAACAACAAAACTCAATTGAATGCGTAACTACACATATACTCAAATCACCTCCAATCACCAAAGAACAAAAAACACACAAAACTATCCTCGAAATGAAATAGCTACAAATTCGAGACTACAGAAAAAACCAAGTTCAGATCAAACAAGTGTAATCAACTCCTATAACCCTGAAGAGACAAATATATGTACATATTGGTGAGGAAAAGGAGAATCCGAGGCAATCAAAAGAAGATTAAGAACATTTGGGAATTGATCATGGATCTGAAAGAGAAGAGGAAGATTCAAACCTGTTGTTTTCGCTTCTCCTGATCTGAAAGAGGAACCGAGGGCGAGGAGAGATGTGGACAGCAGCGAGAAGATGCGAACTGGGATCTGACGGACTGGAAATATTATTATTAATAATTGAACAAAAACTAAATTTCACTCTTAATATTTCATTTTTCTTTTTTCTTTTAACACCTCGTCGTAACTCACAGTAGACATAGTAAAATAACATTTAGGCTAAAATCCAAAATAATGATAATGATAAAATTAAAATTAAAGTATCATTTTGGTCAATCAACTTGAAAATTTGTCTTTAAATTTATGCCCCGTTTGGTTATGGAACATTTTTTATTTTTATGTTTTCAAAAATAAAAATACAAAGAAAATTATTAATATATGTTTTTAAAAACCATTTTCAAAAACAAAACTCGAAATAACTTATTTTAAAATAACATAAATTTTTTTAAAAAAATTGAATTTGAATATAGTGAAAAATAAGAATTTGGATTTTTTTTTTTTTACAAAATATTTTGTTTTCTAAAAAATTTCCAGATCACAAACCATGTATTAAAACAAATTTAAATTGAGTCTTCTAAAAAAAATCTTTAAAATTATCATAATAAAAAAAATATGTCAATGTGTTTTCAAATGTAATAATATCTTTTAAAAAATCAATAATAAATTAGTTAGGGACAAAAATTAAAATTTATTAAAAGTATAAAGACTAAAGTTGAACAAACTTCGAAATTAAATACCAAAATGTTATTTTAACCTAAAAAATGTTAAATTATTATTTTGATTTTTAGCTTTTTATTTATTTCCAACTTTGTTAATAGTTTAATTTTGTTCCATTTATTTTAAATAAATCTTAAATTGGTTATTCAAAGTTTATTTTTATTGAAATTGGTTACATAAGAATAATAGCTTTTGTACGAGAAAAAACTCTACAAATAAATATTCATAATTTATAACGAAAAATTATAAAAATTAAAATACAACAAATAAAACTATACGGATCAAATAGAACAAAACTCAAAATGCATGAACGAAAGCAATAATTTAACTCAAAATAATAATATTTTTTTTCAAAAATACCCAAATCCTCTCGAAAACTATACTCTATTTTGATAAAGTTGAGATGAGAGTGAGTATGGCATTGATTTAATTTAAAAATATTTATGAAATGAGGATACCTTAATAAATAGTTACAAGAAAAAAGGATATTATTATAAATTTAGAAAGAATATTTGAATTTATTAAATGCAAAGTGTGGTTAGTTATGAAACGGAGGAAAATAAAGAAAGAGATTCTTGCGTAGTGTTTTTTTTTTTTTTGTGGGGTAAAATTTGTTCTTGTTACGTGGCCAATTATGATTGGTCCACGCGTGAGAATATTTTTTCATTAACTTTTGGAGAGGGTAAAATGACAAATATACCCTAAGGGACCCGGTTCATTATCTGTATTGAAAGTATCTTTATCTCAACATCGTGATCCGCATGGGTGCACGTTGGCAAGGGGCAATTCGTGAATCTTCTTCTTTTTTTTTTTTTTTTTTTTTGGGTTCATATGTCCCCATTTGTTGGTATTTGGTTTGTAGATTCAAAGCTTCCATTTCTTTTTTCTTTTTCTTTTCTTTTTCCTCATATATTCGAACCTATGATTTTTAGGTGATGTTTATATATTCAATATTGTAACCCTAAATTTGTAATTTTGGGCATTTAAGTGGGAGTTTTAAGAAGGTGATTAAAAAGTGTGAAGTTTAGGTCACTTCATTTCGTGATCTGACTGTTTTTTTAGATTTGGAACTTAAAAGAAGGTTAACAGGTTGTAGTCGAATTCCATAGATTGAACCATTCCATAAAAGATAGTTCAAATGCTTTGGGCAATTTCTTAAGGACAAGGATTGCAGGTTCTTGTTTAATTACCAAAATCGTTTTCGTGTATAAAGAGTCTCCCCACTACTCGCTAAGTTCTCTGCATCTTTTTTCTCCTTGTTTTGTTTTCGAGCTGAAATCAAAGAGCATTTTGTATAATGATTGGCTCTTGTGTAGTTTCGATTGAGTTTTGGTTGTTTTATCTTAGAGACGTCGTGACATTATCAGAACTATCTGCATTCTGAATAGGGCTGTGAAACATCTTAAACAGAATGTGATCCGCGACTCAGCCTTTTCCTTAACAAATTGTTGTTTTGTAAATTTTGGTTGCATACCTTAAGTGCACAACTCCAGGCGGCAAAATCTAGGTGATAAGATATAGGCGTTCATCTTCAATGCGGCAAGCACCAGGCGAAGTGATTCAGGCTTCCAAATTACCAGGTGGTCAAAGTACAAATTGCTCAAGTTCATGTTCAGACATTATGTTCATGACGTCCAGATTTAGACACCTAACTCCAATCTTAACGCGTTGTTTGCAATATCAGTTCCAACAAAATTTAGAGATGTCTACTTTTTCTAGAAGAAGTAGTTAGGGAAAGGAATTCACTACAAGCTAAGTACCTCCACCTTAGCCTCGTTCCTAATTACGAGATACCTTCGTTCCTAATTACGAGATACCTTTCAAGCATGTTTGACTTTAGATCTACAACTTCTCTCCCAAACAAAAAGAAAAAGAAAAATTATTAATGCATGTGTTATTTTCAAAGGGTTTGAAATAGCAAAAGGTTTCCTTTGTATAATTTTTAGTTTGAATGGTTAAAACATGTCTTTTTCAAGCTTCAACTTGTGTTTTTTTAAGGAAAAAAAGAAAGATCTTGTGTTGTTTATGTACAATACAAAAAGTTAATCACCTATTTTAATGTTAATTTGAGATTTATATAAATTATACTTCAAAAGCTATATTAGTTCATTCTTCGAGTGATTTAGAATAGTTCAATTTAATCTGCCACATGATCAAAATGTTTGGGTTACACAAGCCTAATCACTTCATGATTATTGAGCTAGCTAAATGGGACCCATTTAACTCACATTATGTCATTCAATATCATGTTTTCTAGAAGAAAAACATCTTCAAACAATTACGAAAAATTATTGTAAATGGTAAAACTGTTAAAAATATTTACAAAATATAACAAAATTTCATATCTATCACTATAGACTTCTATCAGTGAACTCAATTTAAATCTTGAACTTTTTTCAAATTAATTAATTCTAGGTGAAATTTATGCATTATTAGTTAAAACGAAATCTTCACATAAGGGTATAAATTGATTCACCAATAAAGATTTAGCGTTTTAGTTAACTTAGATGGTTTATGGGTATAAATTGATTTTAAGATAAATAATTTGACCTATGAAACTTGTAAAGTGGTATCAGACTTTTCCCTAAACTTTTGATTTCATCAAAATTGCACCTCAAAATTAGATAATGGTTGCAATTTCAACTCTTTTATTAGTTATCCTTGAAAAAGATTTTTTTTCTCATGTGTTCAACGAATCATAAAACAACTGTATGATATGAAACTAATCACTTTAAAAAAAACGACATTTTAGTTTTTTTTTTTCTCTTTTTATATTTAAAAATTTCAGCAAGAATTTTTAATAAAGTTATTTAATATATTTTTTTTCTTTAGAACAGAATCAAACCTGAGTACATATTAATTATTCTTTCACTAAAGTCATTTTCACGAGAGTTATTCAATAGTAAATTTGTTTATTGTTTTAACTTTTTTTTTTTTTTGTAAAAGTTTATGTTAATGAAGTTATTTTATTATTTAGTAGTAAAGTTTACAAAAATTAAATCGGGGTAAAAATTTGATGAGCAGAATTATATGATATAAATAATATATTTTAGTTAATATTTGTTTAGTTGTTAGTTTAAATTAATTAGTATTTTAAAACTAATTAATTAATTGTTAATTAGATTTAAGGTTATAAATAACCACTTTAGGATTGTAGTCCAAAATAGTCACTTTAGAATTGCAATTAAAAGCTTTTGATAATAATTTTAATATATATACATATAACTTTTGTTATTTTTTTTAGAATTATTACTTAAAGAGCGTCTTTCAATTTTTAAGGATAACTCTTTTTCTTTGATCATAGATTTTGTCAAGTACGTTCTATATTAAAATTTAAAAGTTTAGGATCTAATTCGATAATCGTTTTAAATTTTATTATAATTAATTAATTAATTAAACTCTTGCAAACTTGAACTCAAAGCTCATAGAAAAGAATAGTGTAAATTCATCATATGTTTTTCCTACTCCTTTGGGAGCATCTTATAATTTGTAATTAATTTTTAATTTGGAGAGAGAGAGAGAAAAAAAACTTTTCAATGGAATAAAATAATTTATTCCCTCGTCGCCTACTTAGAAATTAATTTTCTACAAGCTTTTTTGACACCTAAATTTGTAGGATTAAGCAAATTGTCTCGTGAGATTAGTCATGTGCACGTAAGTTGATCCGATCACTCATAAATATTTTAAAAACAATTCATCCCTCTCTTCTATGCATAAAAAAAGTGAGGAATTCAAACATTTATCGGTTGCTAACACATGCTATGTGTCATTTGAGTCAAACCCTTTATTTAACTAAAAAACTATGCTTTTTTCTAATCTATTTAAGTGACTTTAGAGTATTTAAATATGTTGGGAATAACTAGTCAATTAGATAGAATTTTAAATGTATGTTCATATTTGAAAAATGTTGTTCTTTTATTTATTTTAGATCTGAAACATTTTTTATATTTAATTAAAAAAAAAACCTTTTTATTGGATTCTTATTTTTAAAAATGGTGGTTTTAGTTCTTTGGGTGATTTTTTAGTTTTGGCATTTTTTTGTTTTGATTTCATTTCTTTCTCCAACAACAAGTGCACGTCAGAGATGAGGTTGTATAAACCTTGGAGAGCAACCAACGATTGCGACTTAGTACCAAGATCGCGTCGAATTTTGATTTCAAGACAATAGATATTCTACAACATATCAACGATTGTGAGATTCGGTATTGACTACTAAAAATATCCATATATCTAAGATCGG
>JBBPDJ010000001.1:8990521-9005799 GCA_037974625.1 Cucumis cinereus
ATATATATATATATATATATATATATGCATACATATATAATGAATGGGAACCTACAGTTAGCTGTCAAATATCCCACCTCTATTTATGTGTATATCCATACATGAAAGTCAACATAATAGAAACTTGACTTCATAAAAAATATAAAACCAATTTCATCAACTTAGGAATAATGTTGCCTTTATTAATATTCAAAATTGTTTATAGGTTAAAAATCGTTTTCTATATAAAATTACCGATATGTTTCGAGATAAATAATTTGACTTTCTTAAATTATATTACATAATTTGTGTGATAAACAATCGTTGACATTTTTTACTTTAGTCTTTATATTTTCAAATTTTTTATTTTTTATTTTGTCTGTTCGTGTACTTTCTACATTATTTTGTATTCAAACTTTAACTCGACACTTGTGAGCATAGACTAGAATTATCGTTTTCTTAAATATACCAACCAAATCAAACATTTTAGAAAAATATAAAAACTAAAAAGTTTAGAAGCCACGACGAATAAAAACTAAAATTATTCATGTCTATACATGGGTTTAAACCCTCTAACTTAGCGTTAATCATACACACAAAAAATGAGAATAAAAAATAACTCATCGAAAATTGATGGCTTATTTGGATTGATTTTCAAAGTGCTTAAATAAGTGTTATAAGTGCAAAAAAAAAATTGTTTAAACACTCATAAAGTCAATTCAAATGGACGCTCAAGTTTATCAATCGAGAAAAAATACCTCTAACCCAAAAGATCTGGAATATATGAAATTTGCTCAGACTCGAAATTATAAGTTTATGAAAATTGATTTAACGATAATTGTGTTGTTTTTGGTATACTAACTCTATGATAGGGATCAAAATCTCAAACATACAAAAGATTGGATGTCAATTGCCATTGAATTTAATTCAACAATCAATTTTATACATTAATCCAACATAACTTTGGATTTTTGTTGAAATTAGTTAGTCTTTTAACTATTAGATGAATGTAATGCAGGCATAATAGGAGATAAACAACTAAAGTTTTGTATTTCAAAGACCATAGATCTTTGCAAAAATAAAAAAAATAATTATCTCAATAAATTAATTATTGTAAATGACAAAATTGTTGAAAATATTTATAAAATATAACAAAAATTCAAATTTTATCAATGATAGACATTAATAAACTTCTATCAGCGTCTATCAATAACATTGATAGAGACTTCTATTTATCAACGTCTATCATTGATAGAATCTGAAATTTTGTAAATATTTTGGTTCATTTGACTATATTTGAAGATGCTCATTATCTCAATGTACTTAATTGTTTGACCAAAAAATTTCCCTTAAATTTTTTTCATTTATAATTGAAGTGAACTATATAAAGATAGAGGTAACTCACAATGCACTCAAATACTCTCATATTTTTTTTTTTTTTAATTTTAATCTAGAGACACCCATTTTCCTGCAGAGAATGGGAGAGAAGCTGTAGTTAAATGAGAACGAAGGTATATTAGCCTCTTTTTTAGTCATTATATATGAATATTATGTTTTCAGTATTTATTTAAGTTCCAAGTTCAATTCTCAGAAGCTCTATACTTTGAAATTTCTAATAAATCAGAGTTAATTTTTATCAAAATTTGCTAAATATAACAATAATATAAATATAAAAATAGACTAACGGTAATTAACATGATCGTTATTGTAATCATTATTATAGCTAGCGTAATATATGGTTTGGCGCATCCCAGTCTATCTATCCATGCTTCGTTCAGCTCACTCATACTGTCAACTACGCACAGATACAATTTGATTTAATTCAAAGCAATGGCAGCCACTCTTTCCGTCCGTCCCAACCCTCTTTCCGGCGGCGCAGCCTTTCCTACGCCGCCAGCTCACCGTATCGGTTCAAACTTCCTCGGAAAATTGACTCCATGGAAAGGCGTTAGCATTTCACAAATCTTTCAAACGCCGGCGACGACGGCCACGCCGGTGCACGCCGGCTCGAGAGCTGACGACTCTGCGCCGTTCGAGATGTCCATGGAAAACGCTCTAAAGGTTCTCGGAGTTTCCGATGCGGCCTCGTTCGATGATATTCTTCGTGCAAGGAATTCGATTCTGGCCGATTGCAAGGACGACCAAGAAACAGTGGAGCAGGTAGAAGGAGATTGATTTTTCTACTTCAATTGGGGATTTTTGGTTAATTAGGGATCTAACTATTGCGTCCCCTTTGATTTGAGTATTGGCATTCTGAATTTCGAAGTCCGATTGATTTGGTAATTATTCGTATGATCTTTGTGTTTTTGTTCTTTTTGTAATTTTGGGTATATAATATGATCACCATGGAGCTTGTGAATTTCTTGAGTGAGCAGAACTTTCCTTTTGTTTTTCCTACACAATTTGGCTATTACCACTTTAACTATTTGTACCTGTTTATTGTCAATTAATCTCTTGACTCCGGCGACATGGTTCAATTTATGAAGCCTTGAACTTTTTATCGAATCCCACTTTTGTTTCTTTTGCCCTCATTTTTAAGTCCTAGAAAGTTTACAAGTCTGAAAAATGTTTTATTCATAACCTGTAGTTTGAATCAGCCAAAAGGGAAATAGAAGGAATTAGCGAGGCTAATAATATAAAACTGCCCCCTCTTTATGTCTAGCTAACACATAGTTAGTAAACCACATAAAATTTGTATGTCGATTCTCTATTATTTTAGATTGTCTCCTCATCTTTAATTGTCGATTTCTTAGCAGTATTCAGATCCTCGTTACTGGGCAGTTATGGTTTTGGACAAAATAATGTACATGGCTTGGTAGATTTATTTGCAATTCAGTTGTTTTTAACGGCACTGGGCATGACTTATTAATGTTTTTCGATATAATCTCAATCTTTTGTGCTAGTCTTTCACTTGTGTATCTTGAACCACGTCTCTCCATTTTTGGTCACTGCTTCTGTAATGTGTTTTAGGTTGAGGCTGCATATGACATGTTGCTAATGCGAAGCTTGACTCAGCGACAAGCAGGAAAAGTTGTGAGTAGCGGGATCCTTTATGCTGATGTAAAACCCATCAATGAACCAAAGACTCTCTTAATGCCTCAGTGGCTCCAATCTACACGGAAGAACACACAATTGTCTATTGAAACGCCAACTATTAGTGATTTTGGCATACAATCAGTTGTGTATGGAGCTTTGATGGTTTTAAATTATGTAAATGGAGCAGCCACATCTACTATGATGACATATGATGGGGCTGATGTTCCTGGACTAATCTTAGCAAGTAGCTTTGGAGCTTCCTTGTATTTCATGACGAAAAGGAACGTGAAGCTTGGTAAGGAGTTCTGCTAATGATAATTCTTTATGCTTTCAGTTCTTACAACATTGAAAACATCTAAAACTTCATGAATTTGGAGAACAATCGAAGGAATTGCACCGTTTTCTGCTTGCATTTGCTGTTGAGGTTTTGTGAAATAAAACTTCAGTTATGTTCTTTACTTGATTTTAGGAAGGGAAACTTTGATGGTTGGAGGAACAGGTTTTTCCCTCTATAAACTGGGTGTTTTTTCTCCCTCCTATACTTTGTAACAAGTTTATTTCTTGTACAGTTGTCCAATTTTAGTTCATGTAACTTCGATAAATGTTAAATTTTGTCCTCATTACTACTTTATTGTTGGTTTTTTCTTTTAAAAAAACCTTTTGTTTTCTATTAGCCAGCAATTTTGAAAACATATTCAAATATTGCACTTTCTTACATAATTATTATTATTATTATTGAACCAATTTGGAAAAAAATAACTCTAAGGGACTAAATTTAAGATTTATTTAATATCCCGGGATTAAAATTGGACAATTGATAGTATATGAACTAAAATTGAACAAATTTTAAAGTATGAGGGACTAAAATAGTATGTAAACTATATTCGTTTATGCTACAAGTGTTATTTAAACTATTTTATGACATATATACAGGAATCTTGACCGAAATGAAATGATTTTGATTTCTTGTGCATCAAATTATGCTGAGATATACAGATCTCACATGTTGGAGCCATATATAGATCGTGCAATGTTCATATGATAATATTTTCAATTAGCTCTGTGTTCTTCTTTGCAGGAAAAGCATCCATCATAGTCATAGGTGGGCTTGTGGCAGGTGCAGTAGTTGGTTCGGCAGTTGAGAATTGGTTGCAAGTAGACATCATTCCTTTCCTCGGCTTACGGTCTCCGGCCGCTGTGATAAGTGAATTTATTCTCTTCTCTCAATTTTTAGTCTCTCTTTACTTGAGTTAGGGATGACATCGGCACTGGATTTAAAGCTAAAACCCCATAACAATGTAAATTCATTCACATGTTCATACGTTAGGTTTTTTTAGAATGTGTATCATTGCATAACATGCATATTGTACAAAGGGATAACAGATGACTCTTGCAATTTACAACTTATACAAAATCTTCACATAGTTATGAACAATTTACTGTCTAAGAAGTGTTCAATGTCCATGTCAACTCTTTGTGAGTTTTTGAAACTTATAAAATCTACAGTTTAGCGCTGTGTTATTTAGAAATTTTGAAACATGAATAAACAGATAGTGACTCTGTTCAATGCTGATTTAGCTGTTTCTGCAACGCAAGATTCGAGTTTGAGTTGTAGATTGTGGATGTGAAAAGAATACCGGCCCAAATATAAATATATAAAGAATTTGATTCCGCTTTATGTTCATAAGATTTTTATGGGACGAAGCATCATGATGGAGATATGGAATCAGGCCTACATCTTTTATGTTGTTTTGCAGTTTCCAATTTTATAGTTTTTTTTATACTACAGTAGCGGGAGAATCGAATATTTTGCCTCAAAATTAATGGATAGTTTAAGTATTATGCTAGTTGAGCTATGCTTATTTTATTTTTTTTCTTGAGTCTCCGTTCGAGTTCAATATAGATAATTTCATGTCAATATTTTTCAAAATTAGTTTTGTTTTTTTAATGTGGTTTAATCAACTTGAGGTTGATAACCATTTTGGTTCGTTTGTTAATGATTTGGTATTTAGTTTTCTATTTTAAAATTCATACTTGTTTACCCATTGTTTCTTTGATGTGGTTTTTACTTTTATTCAACCAAACTTTTGAATTCTTATTCAAATTCTAAAAAAGAAATAAAATAAAATGTTTTTGAAACCTAAAACAATGGTGTTCAAGAACTTGTTTTTGTTTTTTTAAAATTTGACCAAAATTTAAGTATTTTCTTAACAAAGATGAAAATTATAGTAATGAAATAGGAGAAAGCAAATAAAATTTTTTAAAAATCAAATCTTGATTAAATAGGACTTTCACTTTCTTTTGTTATTTTTTTAAAAAAAAAATTATACTTATTTCCTCACTATGCTTTGGTCATCTTTTTAATTATGGTTGAATTCTAAGGTATATAAGAAAGCAAATCAAGTTTTTAGAAAGTGATTTTATTATTTATTAAAATTTGGCACTTTCAAAAAGTAAATAATGCAAAACAAAATTATTATCAAACGAATTAAAACAGCTAACATACATTAAAATTATGTACTTGAACGATTTAAAGGATAGATTATAGATTTATATAAATCTATTTAATTATTTTACATGAAGAAATTTTGGAGTAAAATAAAGATTGAACCTTTGAGTTTAAAGTATAGTAGATGTACTCTAATTCGTGAGTGTGTGTTAATAAGGGTGTATATTCATGATATTAGTAGGATATTAGTAAGCGGTATGGTAAGAGTTAGTAAAGGATCTTGGTTATAAATAATGGAAGGAATGTCCAGGGACGGACTGGAGAGAAGGCCCTTTCAAAAGGCTACTATTATTATTGTAGTTTTTTCATTGATATTGTGACATAAATAGGTGTTTTCTTGTCTTTTCTATTTGTATTTACATAGGTTAATAACACCTAAGTAGGAGAATTGAAGACAGTTCCTATGGATGAAACAATAGAGCCAGTGAAAACAACCAACAAAGGAATTAGAAGTCTTTGTAGCCATTCAACCCTGTTAAGCCATGATGCATTTACAAGACAAAAAGTTATTATTATAGGGTTTCAAATTGAAGCTAGTTACAAAAGTTGGTTGCATTTTCTAAGTGGAAAAGAGCACAGGTTTAAGACATTGAGTATAGAACTTACAGACCTGAAATTATACCAAAACAGGTGGAACAGGCAGAGTTACATAGAGTTTTACATTACAAAGATTAAGCCCACTAATAAATATCTATCTGATTGTACCACCTTTCTTCTAAGTTTCACTCTTCTTTTAATCTAGAACAATGAGTTGGATGGGCCTACAACTCTTTCTTTCTACTGGAAACTACATACTATTCACATAGGAGGGAGAAAATACAGCAAATGATCCATACCAATGCCTTCAATCAGGGGTTTCCGGGTTCTACACTGGTGTAGTGACGGGGGATAAAGAGTTAGGAAGCCGGTTGACTCCACCGCCTCGTAGTGAGACACTCATGCTCTTCGTGGAGCTGGCTCTGAAGAGCAGATTTGTGTCAAGAAATACAACCACCACGGTGATGTCGTCGTGGAAATGGCGACGAACGCCACGGCCGATCTTCTTCAAATCTGAGTACCTCATTTCTCTTTTCTTTGCAGCTACTTGAAGTGCAGCTCTGACCAATCTTCTTGCACTTCCCTGCAAAAGTAGTAGCATATGTTAAAAAGATTGGCCTATAGATTTGCTCAGCAAAAAGCATGCGCCTAAATAAGGAAGCATAAAGTCTTGAATCTTTAAAAGCAATTGGGTAAAATTGGGCAGGGAAGAGTCAGTCAGGATGGACAAAATTATGAGTTTAAAAGTTCTAGAGATTTTTATAGCTGAGAAACCATAAATGTTCGTTCACCACAGTGAAATCATTTTAAAAATCAGTCCTGAGTACCAGAGGCAAAAGAGAATGGAAATAGGAGGTGAAAATCTGTGGGCAATACACAATAAAGATGAAATGCAAATTCTAGCCATCTTGATGGAAAATAAAATTCCATCACATTCAAGATCCTTCAACCACAATTCCTTCAAATCACAAGGAACAAGATAACTTATCGAAAAGAAAAGCAATAGTGAAATTTCTGAAAGGTTGAACTTCTAGTTCTGAGCATGAGTATAACAAAAAATAAGATTATATATGGAAAAGGTGATGAAACCGAGGAAAATTAGATAGAGATCTCACACTTTGATTGTGGCTATGAACTATATCGACTGCTTCCTGATTGCTAAGGTGCTCCCACAAACCATCTGATGCAAATATAACAAACTGATCATCTGGCTTCAACTGGATCTCAGAAATGGCTGGTTCAGAGCTCAAAAATGGCGTTCTGAAAGGTTTCTGAACTCGAAACTTTGCATACAATGGTTCTCTATTGAACTCAGCTTTTTTCAAGTACACGTCTCCTATAGATCTGGAAATCTGTAATAGGAAAGCTTCGGAAGATTAAAATCTTATATTGAATTTAAACCATAGCCTGAACAAGAAAGCACTCTCCAGATAGGTCTAAGAATTATGAGAAGGATTAATAGTTAGATGAGCTCCCCTACTAGTGTATAGCATTCAATGATAAAAATAGCCAATTCATTTGTCTCTAAAGTTGATTTATAGTTCCAAACTAAATAGAAAGAAAAAGAAGAGAAGAAAAAGACCCGTCTCTTTTGACATTCTAATTTATCCAAAATGAAAGGAGGAAGTGCTAAACTATTTTCTCCCGTAACTGGCTAACAATGGAGAAGCTGATGCCTGATACCATTCAATGCAAATGACTATCGACTCTAAGGCCTACCGGTTAACGTTTAGTTTGAATGATAATTGAGCTATCAAAAAGATGCAGTCCATTTTGAGTTACTTCCATTTTCCCTTCAAAATTATTCCAAAAGAATTTTGGTTGCGTTTCCAGGAGCAAGCACAATGTTTGGAGTTGAAGGTAAGCTGCTGGGGTCAGAAGGATACTAAATCTTTAAGAACCTAAAAGGACAACTAATGGAGGTCTGTTCTAACTAAACTACTATTGAAAATGTGGAGGAAATTTTCAATGCCAAAGAATCAATGTGGACTCATTCTTTGAATGCCCTTTAGGTCCAGGTATTCCATTCTGCTCAAAGTGTGGAGCAGGAAAAGTTACTTGAAGCAGCTCGTACAATGCTTATGCGCATAGAAGATAGGAGCATTACAGAATATGAAAAGCAGACACAAAACCAATCAATCAATACTTACAACAGACTAGATAAGTGCAAAGATCTGTACTAAATAACCTGTATTATGCCCTTTACTCGCCAAACATTATGCCTTAAAACCACAACTTGTGGGTCATCAGGGTGCAAAGACTGCAGCTCTTGCCTCACTGACTCATTAGAAACATTGTGCTCTGTTGATAACTGAATGGCTAGAACCTCGCCAGTTGCCTTCACTGCTCTACCCAAAACAGCACGTGAATCACCTAGATTTGCAACATAGAGAGTCCCATCACAAATTACACCAACTAGACAGCATGAACCAACAGCTGCAATTTGAGGATTTGTTGGCCATTGACTTCGAACTATTGAAAGAAAACCCTCTTCCGTCGCTTGAAACGCCTTGCGTATTACATCCGCAGACATTAAATCTTGCTCAGAAGTAAATCCTACATTTAAAAAAATAAAATAAAATAAATCAACAAAACTTTCAAATATCAATGATGTATCACCATCCACCCAAAAATCAATGACAAGGAGACATTCCTTTTATCACAATATGAAGTGAGTATTTTGATTCAGAAAATTAAAGGTAGAAACTAGAATCTTCTATCCTAGTAAACATAATCCCAAGTGACTCCTGAATCTTCCAATTGCCTGTCAACTTTTATCTGAATCAATACTAATTAAAACCAAGCTGCTCTTTGGAACTGTTACAGAATCATTGAAGTATACCTTACAAACCCATTGACAAAACCATATCTTCAAGCAAACTCTTCATTTAAAAAGAAAACAGGGGAGAGAGGGAGAGAGAGAGAGAGAGAAAGAGAGAGATCAGTGAGAATTTTCACTAAAAAATCAGGGAATATACCTAAATGATCCACAAACTAGTTTCTTTCCCTTCTCTCCATGATCAAATAGGAATGAACAGAAAATATAAAGCTGCAATAAGAAAGTTCTGAGTTTTGAATTGGTGCAGAGAGTAGATGTCTCACTCTTGAGATGCTGGAATAGATGATCACAGATATACCGAGAAGTCTCAGGGCCTCCATGGCCATCATACACACCAACAAATGTTCCTCTGGGGCCAGACTCTTGTAAGCTCAAACTGCCTGACTCAATCTGGCTTTGATCTTCAAGCAAATTGTTGGCCTGAATCACAGACATTGAAAACTCTCCATTCAAGTGTTGTCCACTATCTTTGTACCATAGCAGCCCCTCTTGCTGCCCCCTGATTTCCCCCGCCCCATACCGATCGGAGCTCGGCTGGAAACAGGCCCGCAAAAAGTTCATCAACTCCGATAACATCCCTCATCTCATCCAAAGAATCCTCCACATTTTAAAAGAAAAATATTCTCCCACAAAGTGATTATATGAAAACCAAAAATTTCCAATCACAGAAGGTTTTGTTTCCCCCCACCTTATTTTATATCCTTCTTCTTCCTCAGTCAAACACAACGGAGATAATGTATTAATAAAACATTACCGTACAAATGAAATGACTTCTCATTCTTTATTCCTATGCTAATCATAACAATCAGGATCAAGGAGATATTTTCCAAAAACCCCTCTTTTTTTCTTATCCCAAATAGAAACCCCAGGAAAATTACTGGTTACGAACAATGAACAAAGAAAAAGAAAGAAACAAATAAATCAAAAGAGTCGAAGTCGAAGATTTAAGAGGTTTTTGAAACAGAATAGTAGTCAAAGCCAAACCCACTTCCACCACCAGATTTCTATACGGATTGGTTAGACAAAACACGTAAATCAATCTAGAACCCAAGTCTACGGATTCACATTCAACAAATTAAACCCACAAACAATTCAAATCAGAAAAAAAACAACCCAAAACCCCAATCAACAGAATCAGTCAAAAGATTAACCAAAAGGGTAGGAAAAAACAGAGGAACCAAAAAATCAAAGCACAGTCAAGAATAAAAAGAAGAAAAGTAAAGAGATCTGCTAAGAGGGATGAATTGCAGAGGTTATATAGAGGAAGATCTAGGTGGGTTCTGGTTTTTGGATGCTCCTCAATTAGATTTAAAGATGAAGATGAAGAAGAATAAGAAGATGGGTTTGACAGAAATGGAGGCGGAGGAGAGCCGGCGGTCCCCCGTTAAGGAGTGACAAGGGCTAACTTTTGAGGCCAGCGAAGCGAGGGTCCCTAGCAAAACAGTCAGCACACAGACGCGTTTGAGATAAATATAAAGAGACGATTCATTCCCCTATGGCCTTTGAGAAAGCGTCATCTTTTGTTTGACGTGGTTTTACCGTCAGTACTATTCGGCCTACTCTCTAATGTCAAGCTTAATGTCCTATTAAAATTTTCAATGATTTATTTTAGTTCTCCAATTTTACAAAATTAGTAATTTTAATTTTCTTTTTATCTTTACTTGCTTTTCATAAATTAATTACACGTGTTTGAATTTACATGTTTATGTTGTTATGTTAGTCTACATTTGAACCACATGTATTAAACACGAGTATTGAGTAAATCAATACGAGATAGTAAAAGAATACACTAAAATTCAAAAACGATACTTTCCAATTTTAATAGTCAAAATAGATCCAAAAGAATTGAACGATTAATATTACATTTAAATCGGCTTTTTTTTTTTTTTTTGTATGCGATTGTCAAATTTAATTACTCTCCTCAAACTCTTGGACAAAGAGTGTAACGATGTTTTTTTTCTTTCCTATATATAACATATAAAACCATATACCATATTGTACCAATCTTCTCGAATAACTTATAGGTTAGAACTTTTGAATTTGCATATATTTGGCCTCTAAACTTAGATTAATGTGTCTAACTAGTTATTGAGTTTTAACAATATCTAATGGCCCCTTCAATTTCAATTTTAAGTATGATAAGTTCAATCCAACTGAATATGAGTTAAATTTTATGTCTAATCTAGAACTTTCATAATTTTTTAACATGTCAATGGATTTAGGTACAAAATTAAAACTTTATGAACCTGTTTATACAAACCTATAAGTTTAAACGTCTCATTAAATAGTTTGTAATGTTTTGGAATCTATTGAACACAAGATTAAAAGTTCATAAATCCTATTAAATAATTCCTAAAATTTAGTAACTCGATATACATAAAGTTAAGAGTTCATGAACTAAACATGTAATTTAACCAATATTTTAAAAAGTGAAAAATATCTTTTTGGTTTATATGCTTCGGGTCTAGTTTTCATTTGGTTTCTATGTTTTAAAATCAATTTGTACCCGTCAGTTCACAATGTTACATCATTATCCATCATTTTTTAGTTTTGTTTTCATCTCGCGAAGTTTCAAGTTTGAGCTTTAAACCGGATTTTTCTCTAAATACTATTTTCAATTGTTAGTGGTAAAATCTATTCATTATTTTTTTATAAAAAAAAATCACAACTTATTAGTTTTCACTAATTTTCTATAATTATTTAATTACAAAGTTTAACATTACAGTATTTTAAATTAACTAATTGAAACGAAAGTCAAAGTGAAAGTTAAAACTTAAAAGCAAGCATTAGTGAAAATTAGGAGATAAAAATATAAAATACTAAAATCTAAAAATGAAATGAAAATTTAAATTTAAATTTAAAAGGTCAAAATATAAAAAGAAATAAAAAGGTAACAATTTAAAATTTAGAAATAGATAGAAAAATTGATATAAAAGAAAAAAGAAAATTAAATTGGGAAAAAGAGATTGGTCAAATAGATGGGGTTATGTTGGAGAGTGATTGTGAGATGTGCAACTTTCGTGGGTTCGAACTCACGTGTGAACGCATTCGATCGCGACAAAACCCACAGGGCGAAGGGATAATTCATAAAACATTATTATTATTATTTTTGAAAAAATGATACTATTAATTAATTTTAAATTTGTCATTTAAAGTATTTTTTAATTTAAATTTGTTTAATAATAAAAATAATTTTCATACACAATAATATGAGTATGTTTTTTTTTTAAAAAAATAAAATATAAAATTTGCTGATAGATAGCTAAAACTTTTGAAGAAACCATCGATGAAACTAGCAGTAAGTAAGGGACTGAATTTAAGATTCAGTAAAAATACGAAACTAAATTTAAACCCGCTTTAAAATACATTGACCAAAATGATATTTTAATAAAAAAATGTTAAAGCAAAAATATTTTGGTGCCCTTAACTACACCAATCGTTTTACCGTCTGTCTAATTATTCAATTACAGTTTTTTATTGGTCCCATTTTTTTTGAAAAGTATGCATGTATTATAATCGAAACACTAGTAAGAAAAAAGACACAAATTGAGTTGTGTGGAATTGGATACTGTTCCCTGTTGTTAGAGTTGGAAAATTTTATAGTGCTAGGATCTATTAGTACACACTACTTTTATTCATTATTTGACAAGTCATTAAATGATTTATTAAATATTTATTGTACGAACCCTACATAATTATTAAAAGCTCCTTATGTAGCCAACAGTACATGTATGTAGTACGGAAAGTTTTCCATACTGTCATAATACTAGAAACTTCCTCAGGTTGATATTGTTTTAACCCATGATTAGCTACATTGAAGATTGTTTGGAAACCCATTTGAGCTATCGTGAGCACACCAAAGTATATATCTCTACTTATTTTATAAATAAAAAGCCAAAAGTTCTTAGTTCAAGCTTAAGATCTCATATTCCAGATTAAAATCTATATCTCATATGAAATTATAATGATGTATTTACAGGGAGAATGCGATATAGTATATCTTTTCCCCTTAGGATAAGGATGAGATTTTCTTTCCTAATCCTAATACTTTAGGTTTAGATCTGATTAAGATTAATACATATTAATTAATTCGATAGCTTCTTATTATTTTTCATGTTGGCTTAACTTTATACTCTAATTTAGCTACCTTAATTAGCAACACTTTAATTTGTATATCTTTAAATTTATTCATCTATATAAATTATTTAATTTAGTAATATCGAGTTTGCGTATGTTAGTTCATACAAAATTTCTAATTCAACTCTAAATTAAAGAAGTTATTAACGTTAATTAGCACTTATATTGAAGTCTAATTAGTTGAGAATTAAGTAAAAGGGTTTGGACATATTAAGAAACTAAAAACATAAACTTTGTAATCTTTTTTTGAACAACTAATAATACATAAACAAGTTGAAAGTGTTCTTAATATCAAAAGTGTTTAAATATAAAGTATTAGAAAACATGTATTGATGTATTAAATTTATTTGAGTCAATTACTTGTAATTATTGTTGTTCAAGAAGTAAATAAGACTTTAATTAATCCCAATTTATGTATAATTTTGACATTACAATGTTCTAGTGTTTAAGTTCAAGTATTAAAAAGTAGATATAAATATTATCTATTTGCAATTAAAGGCTTTTTTTTAAAAGATGTGTAACTCATGGTAATTGATAGACTAAAAAAAATTATAATTAATTCTAATCCAAATTATTTAAGTTAATAAATTCAACTATAAACTTTCGGTTGAATTGGATTTATAGTTTAATTTAAAACTAATATACATTAAATATACTATTTACACAACTTGTGAGGTTAGTTTTGATTTTCTTTAATAATGGGTATCTCGGGTTCGAACTCTTATTACTTTAATCAATGCTACTTTATCGTCCTGTTTTCGTGCTAATTTCTTTGGTTATGAATCTTCAAAGGAACTCTCGATTTCTTTAGAAGATCTGATATACACGATCTACCCTATATATTATCTAGGAACCTTCAGCTGAAACAATTGAAAATTATACTTGTCGTGTTAAGAAAATATACATCAAATATACTATTTACACTTCCTGTCAAAAAACCACAAAATAACAAAATTTGACTGCACTTGATTTTGCCATGAAAGGTAAATATTTTACCCACTTTGCAATTTTTGACAATTTTTCCTTAAATAAAAAGGAAAAAACAGAAGAAGAAAAATCATATTGCCTCAAATAAAACTATTTGTTAATTTTGAATTGTGTTTAACACTTGAAAATGATTTTTTATATATATAATTAAGAGTAGAGATTTGAATCACAAACCACCTCGTTATTAACACACTCGAATGTCAATTGAGTTGGGTTCGATTGGGTAATACATGAAAAAAAAATCTCTAGAGAAACCTTATAGCTCAAGGAAACAATTTCTAATGTCTAATTTTTTATTTTTTACTGTTTTTTCTTGAAAAATGACTGGGTGATACAATTCCAATTAAACACTATCAAAATATCATATATGATTGTTAACAATTAAAGGGACGTTTGAGACACAAAATGGGTTATTATGGTATGTGATTATTATAGTCTGTTGACTATAATAAATTGTATGTTATTATAGTCTGTGTTTGAGGTGCAAAGTATTATAGTTTGAGTTATTATAGCATATGCTTGTGGTGTAAAGTATTATAGTTTGTGTTTGAGATGCAAATTGTTATAGTTCAAATTATAGCGGTCTATAAAATAAATATTAGTTATCTTAAATCATATATATTATTTTGTATTACTATTTTTTGTCATACACATATTTAGGTACATGAAATACCAATTTTGGAAAACATAGTTTAAACTATACATTCCACCATTTTATACAAACGAGCTTTTACTAGTGGGATGCACATGTTATAAAATTTTATAATATAGTCTCCTTTATAAAAATTGATATGTGATTTTATTAAATCTTGTTAATTATGTTGTTCATTTAATAAATTTAATATCATCGATATATATGATATTTTGATTTTACTAGGTTTTAAAATAAAATTTCAAAGATTTTTGTCACTTTAAATAATTTGAAAAAGATCAAGTTTTTTTTAAATCTTAATTTGCTAATTCCAAATTGAAATAAATTAGTATTTTAATCTTGAATTCAGTTATTGGAAAATTATAATTTTTTTAATCAAATTATATTTGAGGAATAAAAAAATCATAAAGTTTTGAATTTATTTTTTATTTGGCCTATAAGTTTTTTCAACATTGTAATTTTTATGTTTGACAGATAATTATAGGTTTTCGAGTTAATTAAATTGACCATCGAAAAAAATGAAAAATGTTATTAAACTAAATTAGAGATTTCTACACATGTACCATATATATATATATATATATATATATATATATATATAT
>JBBPDJ010000001.1:9005899-9154518 GCA_037974625.1 Cucumis cinereus
GACCATCGAAAAACATGAAAAATGTTATTAAACTAAACTATAGATTTCTACACATATACCATATATATATATATATATATATATATATATATATATATATATATGTATATTTAATAGTGTTGTTCCAGTTAGTGTTGTTAGAATATTTTTTAAAAACTTTTTTCTCGATATTGCTATTGCAGGAGCATATTCGAGATATGAAAAAGTAGAAAATGTCTTCTTCAACATGTCTACATAAGTAATTTTTTTTTCTCATAACAACAATTTTAAAATCTTTCTAAATAATTCAAAATTATAATCACTTACTAATTTAAAATCTTGCAGCCTCAAATGTATCCAATCATAATGAGCTTGAGGAAGATGAACTAATTTTAAATGACCAGATCTTTCTTTCAGTTTAGTCCACAACATATGAGAATTTTTTATTGTTAAATATTCTGACTTCAAATCCTCATGAATGTGATGACAAAAGAAAATCATAGCCTTCATTTTTTTCTTGATTGATCGTTGCATCTCCTTCTTTTTATTATATCTTTGAGATTCATGGCGTCGAGATGCATCCCAACATTAAGAACCCATGGCAAATAATTGCTATTGTTAATGTGAAGGGCCGCAAATTCTAGTTTTGCAACATTTGTCCTGGTAATACTATCATAAAATATTATAATTATATTAGAAATTTAATATTAATCAAATATGCAAAATAACATTAATTATAATAAATGGAGCGAAAATTTCACCTATCTTTAGGACCTACCTTTGATAGAGAAGACGATAGAAGCTTGTGCTGATAACGTGTTGTAAAATTGAGGAGCACAACAACACACAACCAAAATATGGATATGGATACAAATATAATATAATATATATAAAATAAATAACAAAATTACTAAAATGATATTCGGACTAGGAACCTGGACTAGGGTCTGGGGCGTTACAAATGGTATCAGAGAGGAACATCTCCCAGTAAGATGTGATTTGGGGACGAACCAAGCGGAAGTTGGTGGACATGTAACGCCTCCAGTTTAAGAAGGGACATGAATAAACCAATATCACATCTGAATGTGAGAGATCATGAGAACATGAAAGTAAGTTTATGAAAAACTTAAAAGAATTCAAAGTTAATACATATACCAACAAGATGCACCTTCCTTTTCGGCGGTTCGATCACAGGAACTTCAAAGTTAAGCGTGTTTCGCTTGGAACAATTGTATGTTGGATGGCCTCTTGAGAATTTTCTTAAGATGCATGTGAGTGAGGACAAAACACTCTAATAAAACTTTAAATAAGCAAGGATGATGTTGTTAGCTCGCCGGGGCCGTCAGTTGCCGAATCCAAATTTCAAATCTTGGTATGAATCCTGGACATGGGATGTTACAAATATAATTAATTGGCCCAACGGTAAATTAGTCTTCTGGTCCCTTTCAAAGTTAGGTTCAATAATCCTTATTTTTTATATTTTTTTATAATATTTTTACTAAACTACAAAGCCTCCGACTTTCAAAATTTATGCATCTGTCAGAGAATCCTTGAAATTTTAGCCCGTCACAAAAGTAGGAGTCGTCCTCTTTTGTCTTTCCATTTTTGGTCATGCTTTCATTTTCATGTTAGGCTTAATTTTATGATATAATTGAGCTACTTTTAGCTTTAAATTGTCTAAGTTTAGTACTTGAATCTGTGTTCATTAATTTGCTCATAAACAGTTTCTAATTCAACTCTAAAATTTATTAATTTTAGGCTTATTTTTAATTTTGAAATGAAGGTTGACAAAATAAAAGGTTTGACAAAGTAGGAAAGTAAACATTAACTTTCAAATAATCTTTTTGATCAAATAATGCAACACACTGCATCGTCTTAAATTCTAATTAATCTTAATTATAAGCCAAATTACTTAATTAGTTTGAATAAATTCAACTACTAGCATGGATTGGATTGAATTTATGGTTTTTATTTAAAATTAATATACATTAAATAAAACCCAAAAAGAACTATTGCTTCAAATAGAATTTTTATTTTTATTTTTATTTTTAATTTAACAACATAATAAATAAAGTATTCCCACATCTCTCTCTTGCTTTTAATTTTTTTCCTTATGAATTTTATATAATAATTAATAGCATGTTTGGTTTTCAAGCGCTTAAAAAATTAATGCTTAAAAACTTTTTCGAAGGAAAATGGTTAGATGATATAATTCCAATTAAAATACTGTACAAATATTGTACATAATGTCAACGAGAACATAATTCAATCGACGCATATAGTATGTGTAAGCAACTAATAAGAGGTTTCTGGTTTCTTTCGATTTCTTATTGCACTATATATATTGGTTCAACATTTATTCGAAAAAAAAATAGTTTGATATTCTATTTAGCTTCTAAAAATTAAAATTATAATAATATTGCTTCTATGATTTTTTTTTTTCATTATCTACTTTTTAGTTACATGTTTTCTAAACACAAACTACGTTTTGAGAGCTACAGAGAACAGTTTTAATGGAGTTGTTTATATTTTTATACTTTGGTTATAAAATCAAAATGTATCATCGAAAAATGAAATCCATGGTAAAGAAAAGGGTAAGAAACAAGCATGATTTTGAAAACAAAAAACGGGACTAAACTAATTGAATAAATTTGTAAACAAAGCAACCTTTGATTCCCACCAATTCTTTCTTTTTCATTTTAATTTTTAACAATATATATGAGGTCAAGAAGAACTTAGCTCAACTAACATCTATAGGTGTTGAGGATCAAAAGGTTTGTGGTTCAAATTCCTCCAACACATTTGTACTATAAAAAATAATATATATGTAAGAGGGAAATCAAACTCCTGACCTCAAAATCAATAATATAGACTTTATGTCAATTGACTTATATATACTAAAGTTGGCCGATTCACTATTTTTTAAGTCAAATAAAACTCAAGCGAAAATAATATATCTTATTGAATAATTACTTACTATAGACCAATTTTCAATTCTCAATATATTATGGTATAGTTGAAGTCTATTAAGAAAAAAAAAAGGGTATTTAAAGTATTTGACCCTAAAGTCTAGACCTTTCAATCATATACTTTAATGAATTAAATCTTTCTCTACTAATAAAGTTATATACTCAAGTTGATCATAAGTCAGCCTTTAATATAATTAAATTAATGAGCATATAAATTTGCAAGATCTATTGGAAATGATCATGAAATCTTCAAACTTGGGTGGTCATCCCATCTAAAATTATTAATATCATATCAATTTCTTAATGCTAAAATCTATAGTTTTAAAGGGTTTGGCATAAAAATATCAATTTGACAGATTATTACGTAAAATCTATTTGATAATATGAGGTTCAATCTTAAAACTAATTGGCAATAAGAGAAGTAACACGTGCTATAAGGAGTGTAAGTCCCTTTGATTTTTTCAATGTGAGATTCTCAACATCTAACAATGGTGTCTCTTGGGTTTCACCAATTTTGATCGAATCTCAATTTTTATTATTTCATTGGATCAAACACCTGTTTGGGTTTAATGGGCTACGATACCATATTTGATAGTATGAAATTCAATCTCGAAATAATTGACAATGAAAGGTGTAGGTCATCTATCTTATAATTAAGAAATGTGAG
This sequence comes from Cucumis cinereus, assembly GCA_037974625.1. Classification (NCBI taxonomy): domain Eukaryota; kingdom Viridiplantae; phylum Streptophyta; class Magnoliopsida; order Cucurbitales; family Cucurbitaceae; genus Cucumis; species Cucumis cinereus. The sequence continues at coordinate 9,009,515 of JBBPDJ010000001.1, forward strand.
TCATCTTGATTTTTCCAATGTGAAATTCTCAACATCTCAAAATAGTACTCCACCTAAACAAAGAATTCCTCATCGAACGATTAAGATAGTGACTATCCATATAAGTTGCTAAAAAAATATATTAAATTTCAATTTCTAACCAATATTCAAATTTTCAACTAAAATAATACCTTGATATATTATTTAAATTTTTATTTTCAACTAATGTGTAATTATTTATCACACATGTTGAAGTCTACACCCCTTTATATATTGAATTAAAGAACAAAAATTGTCAAACTTGTGTGTCATTAAAACTAAAATGTCAAGTGTCATAGAATTGATTTGTCATCACCCTTTGTTATCCTCCACACAAATCACAACTTGGAAGTCTCAATCAAAACAAAGGAATAATACTAATGAAAATTTTTAAATATAATGATTAAAACTGAAATCAAAACTAAAATAAAGATTAAAATTATTGTATAAATTTATTTAGATTAAAAGAGGAGAGAAATATCAAACATGTCGTCATCTTGTTATAAAGGACGACAACGTATTTTAAATCAAGTTTTATTATTATTATTATTATTATCATCGTTAATTTGTGATGATTTGAACATTTGAGTTATTGATCGTATAACGTATATATTTTAATTTTAATGAGTTGAATCGTAAAAAGATTAAAATATCTATTGATACGTCGATTAACAGCAATATTAAATAACTATTGATATTTGTCGCATTCAAACTATACATTAAAAATTTCTATGAGGGGAGAATCTTTAGATTGTATTTTTCCCTTAAATTTTTCTACAATTTCCATTTTTTCCTTTATCATAACTATTCGGGTCGAAGTAATTACGTATGAAGTGATGAATTTTTTTCATGTATGAGTGTGGTCTAGATTTTTAATATGAATTAAACATCACAATCTTGATCAGGACCTTTCACCTTGTCACGATATCTAATAGTAGAAATATGTTTGAATATAAACAATTATATTCATTGCTTCAAATTGGAAATTTGTTTCAATACTTGGTCCTTAAGCTTCAAGACTTACACTTTCAACCTCAATTTTTCCTAAATACTAATTTTTCGTCTTATCTAATCCGTAATTTAAAAGCATAGTATATAATTAATTAACTTTCACTATTAATATTTAAATTTAAAATTCACTTCATAAATTATTTAAATTAATAATAATAATAATAATAATAAACATCGAAGCTAAGGATAAAAAATTAAGTAAGTATTTAATGAAAAATCGAAGTTAAAAATTGAAATTCTTGAAATTTAAGAACTAAAATTAAAACAAAACTCAAAACTCAAATACTAAAATGATTGAATATTTTATTAATATACTCGTAAATATACCTTATAAAATTGAAATTTCAATATCGATACTGACCACAATATTTGAACCCTAAAACCACATGGAAAATGTGGGTGGGAAGGAAAAGAAATGAAAGGAAAGACAAGAAGGGTACGTACGATCCACAAGAGGCCAATCGTCTTTAATTATAAACCCACAGTCGTATTTGGGTCTACAAATTTCATTCATCTCTGAAACCTTTCTCAGTGAAATTGCAACAAAGAGATTTAGGGTTTAGGTAATTCAGAAAGAAGAATGGGATGACACACTCTGATGAAACAGCTCATCTATGGTCCCCTATCTTGGAGACGAAGTTGGAGAAAATAAAGTGCAAACCCTAAAAATATTTTAGGGTTTCTTCACTAAGTAATCTGAAAACGAGGGATTCCATCGTAATTGTGTTTACTATTTCATGTTTTTAAATATGTATAAATATTCAAATTGTGTTTGATAATTGATAGTATTGAAATTTTCGTTGATATGTTGGTATTTCTACATTTTTATAGGTTTGACGTCGTTATGAAAATCAATATTTCTGTTGTGTCGTAGAAAAATTCATAAAACATAAAAGAAAAATGTAAGTATTGTAAATATAATATATATAATAATAGACATGTTTAAAAATCGTAAAATATTTATTTATCAATTTATTTGTTTTTTTTTTTTTATCATTTTTCAAAACATATCCAATGTAATTGATATTTTATTGATATTTTTGGGAAATTAAGACTTCAATATTTCAGTTGATACAATATGTTAAACTTTAAGAATCACAATGTTATATTTTTATCCTTTAATTTTGATTTTAATTTTCATTTGGTCTTTAAGCTTCAATATTTTATATACATTTTTACCGCTATACCACTAATTTTCGGTAATACTCACCTTGGTTTTTGGCATTATCTAATTCCAGCTAATTAATTTAAAATAATTCCAAAGTGTAAATTTTAAATTAAGTATAATAGTGAGATTTGTGAAAAGTAATTGATTATATTTTTAAATTAATCAATAGACACGCATCAATACAGATCGAAAGTGAGTGTTATCAAGGTTAAAAGTATTATCTTGAAACCCTCAAGTCCATACGGGGGAATCAAACTCAAAAGTTAAAAGATGAAAATGTAACATTTTAAAACTTAGGGATCTAAGGAAAATTAAGTTTTATAACTCAATATTAAAAGTTTAGCAATTTTAAACCTATAAATCAAATGAAAACTAATTCTATGATAAAAAAAAACAATATTTTTCTTTTTTCCTATAATTTAATTTTTATATATTAAATACAAATTTTAAGCCATATGATTCAAAATCCAAAAAGTTAAAAGGTATTTATCGAATAACATATATTCACTAAACTTAGTTTAGTCCAAGAACATAAAACAAACTTTAAAGGGCCAATTGAACAGGCACTAAACTCTTTATTATTGTTCTTGTCATTATCTCGAATAATACTTAAGCTTTTCGGGCAATGAATTTTGTGGCTCAACGATTAAAAAATATCACTTTCATGTCTTATTAACTATTTATAAGCCTAACGTACCACTAAACAATCCTTAAAATTTCACAACTCTACTCTTTAGTGTAAATATTCTCTTGACGAGCGATCGTGAGATATGATGGACAAAATTGTCACGTGGGTTTTAATTTATGAAATAATTCTTGGTTGGTGGTTGTCCTTTTGAGCCACTGAATTAGAATGGCCTTACCTCTTGTACGAAGTGCTTTTCCTATTTGTAGAAGAAGTTGTTGTGATTAGCTTATGTTGTAGCCATGAGCCTGGCTATGGATGTCCTATTGCTAGGGATTGTGCCAAAGTGCCCCTCACATTGGGTTGTGCATCTCCATTGGTGGAGCCTTCTCTATTCCATAGTTGGATAGGACTTTTATCTCAGGGTGTTTCCAATTCTTTAGACAAGTCGTTTTAATTGACCAATTGAACCAATTGTTGTGGATGACTCATCCTGCTCCAATTCCATACCATTATTTGGTCGACTCACCCTAGGTTGTAGATGAAATTTAGAAAATAATTCTAAAAATTGCATCCGGGTTTGACTTGAAATTACTAAACTCAATATATTTAAGTCATATTGTTGTAATATAATCCTTAAATCATGTTACTCTAACACACTAGCATTATCAGAAAAATGGATCTTCATGGCATAATAGTGAAGCTAAATAACGTTGGATTTTATGTCATAAAACTCGTGATTTGTGAATGTTAAACTATTCTATTATTCGATAAAGTTGTCGTTGAAGTATTGATTGATAAGTTGTTATTGAATAAGAGATTTACTTGTTATAAACTAAGAATCCAATAAATAGGGTTCATTAACTATAATATGAGACTTTAACTTTATGTAATTACATATATGGATCATGTTTGAGTAATAGTTTAAACAGAATTAATCATTTAAAAACGGACTATTTCGACTTTGATAACCTAGATAACTTGACCTTAATTCTTAGCTAACTATGTACTCTTATATATTCGAGATTATTCTTAGATCTACATAGGTGAGAGTAGCTCAACATCAGACCTAATAGACCTTCCATTTCAGAAATAAGACTGAGTGGATAGCTGAGGACATAGGGTGCAAGACAAAATTTACTCATGCCTGCTAAGTGCGAACCCCAATAGATGATGAGTTGAGGTTTAAGGAATAAAATGTAATCTCGAGGATAAAACTGACTCAGTCGAGATATCAAGTTGACACAAATATACAAGTGTATAAAATAACATCAATTTGATTTTAAAAAACCACCATCCCATGATCCCAGAGAGGATTAAGAAAAAGTTTTGAAATCAAGCGCCGCCGCGAGATGAAAGACATGTTCACCAAAAGAAAATGAGAAATAAGAAACGGGAGTAGCAGTCGCCGCCGCCAGATAAGCACTAACGCCGGCGGGCGGCGGCCACAGAATTTGCCCTTTTGACATAATGATTTGGGCATTGACTATTAAAAGTTGAGGCAAAGAGTATCATTTGATGGGTGGGAATGGGACGAGAAAATGCATTTAGACCTCTAATTCAATATACTAACCGTACATCCCAACAATATCTGATATTATATTTTCATGGGTACAATAATTAATAATGAATCTAACCTTTCTATTATTTTTGAAATAAGTAACAAAATGAAAAATATTAACAGCAATTTTAACTTGATAAAAAGTGTAAATTAATGTTTAGTAATTCAAACGTTTTTCTTTAATATTTTGTTTTAAAAAATATTTACAAACATCAACATTTTATTGATATTTTTATCGATATTTACGTAAAATTGAAACATTGGTATTTTAAATATTAAGTTTTCGTGAGTTTGGCTTACCTTATCGAAAAAAATGCATAAGAAGATGTGTTATGCTATCTTGTTTTAGATTAAAATATTAGAATTTTGGAACAGTAAATATTGATTTATCCATTAAACTATGTTCATCGATCCACCATAACAAAAGTACTAAAATTTCAAATAATACATCATTATTCATCCAAATTTAAAGAAATATCTCTATATATCATTGGTTTGATTTGAATTCGACCATTTTTTTAATAAAGATCGAACTAATAATTTTTTGTTTTCTTTCCAAATTTATGCTAAAATACTTAGACCAATAAATGAAGGCAATAGAAAAAATATTTTTTAAGAAAAAAAATTAGTTTAAAAAAGAAAAATAAATATTAGAGATACGAATCTTGACCTACCATATTGAATTAAAATCCTTACCTAACATCAAAATTTCAGGCTATTTCAATACATTTGAAAGAATATTTATGATTAATGCTATTTATCTTTTCTCACAAAAAATAACAATAATAAAATAAATAAGATAAAGCTTTGGCTACAATTCGAGGTGAAATGTAAATTAAATTTGGACGTATATATTCATATTTATTTGGTATACCTAATTTAAAAATCGTATTCAATATATTTGCAAATGTTGAAAAGATTAAGGAAAAGAAAAATGTTTTGTTCAAGAAGTTACTATGTTACATGGGTGAAAACTAAACTTAATCGTTTTAAATATTTTTAAAAGAAAAAATATTAAACCAAATGTATTGTTGTTGTTGTTCGTTGTGTTATCGTATGCTTCTTGTGAGCTTGACTCTCTCTTAACCTACTTTTCTTGATTGCTTTTCTTGTCAAGAGACATGAAATCGAGTCTACCAAAGTCTAATAATACTTAAAAGTGTCATAGTTCTTCTTTGAAAATTATTTACTCTTCTTCGAAAACTTGTCTTCTTAGCTACATTCTATATTTAAATATAGATTATTCGACCTCATCCCGTCCATGGACATCTTTAATCAAACCCTTGAGGCCCGAACTCATAACTTAAGGTAGGAGTGTTTAAGGAGTTTTCCACGTGCTAATCTTAACAATGTGGGAATATATATATATATATATATATATATTCTCTTTTCCAAACAATTTTTCATCAACGTTTAGAAGATAGTACAATAAGAAATCTTTTACCTTTTCATATCATTTTAACACATATAAATTTATAATTTCAAAAGAAAACTTTGTAATTTTGTGTTGAGTCATTAGCCAATTTTCAAAAGTAAAGTTATATTTGAAAATTAATTTTCTTTTCCCATCCCAAAATGTAATGAAAAATGTATACTATTATAAACCCAATAATGAAACAAATATATGGTTAGGAAGAGAAAACATGAATAGTGTTGTGAAATTGAGGAGTACAATGGAAACACGATTATAAAAAAAATATATTATTAAAATAAATATAATAAATATATATAAATAAAATAACAAAATATGAAAATATGAAATTTCTCAAAATGCACCGGAACTTTCAAACTTTTGGAATTTCACAAATGTTGTGTGTTTTTACAAGATCCTCCAAAGACATTTATTTATAGACAAAGAGACAAGTAGGTGGCGGATTACATAAACAACAAATGGGATTATAATGTTTTGACATATGACAATGAGTACTATGAATATATGTTTGTAGGACACATGGATAACATATAACACATGGGGTAATTAGGTGAATGTCACTTGTTTAAGTATGTCATGCATAAGCATCGAACATTATCATTAATGTTTATAATAAATAGTTTTATATTTGGAGAGTTAAAAATAAATAAATAAATAAAACCCTTATCATCAAACGATAATTAGTCAGTTAGTTGTTCCTTGAGACATTTATTTTTTCCTTAAAACTAATGTTGTCAAACCTAAAATCTCCCTCGTATTAAAAAGGAGAATTATTATAAATGATAAAACTGTTGAAAATATTTACAAAATATAACAAAATTTTATATTTTATCAATGATAGACACTGATGATCATACAATAGAATTTAAAATTTTGTGAATTTGAATTTTTTTTATATTTTATAAATATTTTGATTTATTTTGCTATATTTGAAATGCTCGTACATTAACCATAATTTTGAAAAAGTTATTTAGTTCTTATTTAAAAAATGATTAACTCTAACTTCATATAAGAAATACTTTTACTCTTCCTCCCATGATTTCTATAGATAAATAGAAATTTAGGAAAATGTACTTAGGGATGGTATCTATTCAAACCGTAAACTTTTGTATTATTTATCAATTTACCATTACTATTTTCATGTAAATTTCATTAAAAAAAAAATATTGTGTGAAACTTACAATTGTATCCAGTAAACCTCTAAACTTTCGTGAAGGTATTATTTTAGACTCTTATTTATAATCTCCTTTAAGAATCATCCATGATATTTACTTTAATTGTCATTTGGGAAAACCGACATTTGTAGAAATCTACATGTGTTTGAAATTAGGAAAAAATATATTTTTTGTCCTTGAGTTTTTGACTTACTCACAAATATTATATCAATCTTTATTAATTACTTTAAGTAATTATGAAGTAAAATTTTAAATTGAATTTTAAAAGTGATGAAAAATAGTGAAATTTAATTAACTATAATTCGTTTAATTATTTTAAATTTATTAACTTACATTAACATTGAAGATGAAAAATAAGTATTCAATGAAAAACCGAGGTTAAAAATGTAAAATCTTGAAATCTATGGATCAAATTGAAACAAAACTCAAATTTTAAGGGTAAAATTATAACATTTTGATACTTAGCGACTAGATTGAAACAAAAATCAAAACTTAAAGGCTGAATGTGTTAACATTTTGAAATATATGAACTAAATAGAAACCATACCCAAAACGACAAAACCTAACGAATGAAAAGGTATTTTTCTCTTGAGATTAATATATAGACGATTTTCAAAGATAAATGTAATAAAAAGATCTAAATTAATGAAAAGACGTTAAATTGATACAATTGTTAGTCAAATTAATATAACTCGAAAAATATAAATTGATGTATATTCTAAAATATTTGATGACGAAAAAGATGTAATATTAAACGGCTTTTTCAAGGGCTGAAAGGGTAAGACATTTTGAGCAAAAATAAAAGTGATGCTTCATACATTAATAATATTAATTTCTTAAAAATTGTGTTGTTTATTGGTCCTTAATTTAAAATAAACAAAGGGGGATTTTTTTCAAAAATAAAATAAATAAATAAATTATTTACGCTTTATAGAAAGAAAAAAACCTACAAAAAAGATAAAATATTTTGTCTATTTTACTATTTTTGACAATTTTTCATAAAAATAGGAGTAATAAATAAAAGATCGTGTGAAAATTTTAACTAATTTGAGAGTGATATGCAGTAAGATTATTTTTTTCAATTCAATAATTTGCAAATGAAAGATCGAACGTTTGATATTATGACAGTTTGAATCCCGAGTTTATTGAGTCATAATATTTTATTTTTTAATATTAAGCTGATAAATATTGTTTGTATATTAGATTTGTTATATATAGTCTATTTTGCTTTGAAATTAAAATAATAATAATAATAATAATTAGTAGTAGTAGTAGATTATGAATTGTAGTAGTATTATAGTGAAATGGGTGGATTATGTTTTGTCCACCCAACCAAATTGAACTCCATGAATCTATATTGTTTGGTAAAATGTCACACCATATAATACATACTCTCTCTCTCTCTCTTGTCCTAATTGCTTGAGAATGATGTATGCCATGATGAAAACTATGGAGTTGGAGTGGATTCAATTTTTTTTTTTTTTTTTTTTTTGTATTTATTAATGAATCTCCCACACAATATTGGAATAATCTAAACTTTGGAAAATTTCATTTTAGATCCTAATGTTCTCATTTTTCTAATAAAATCACGATATTATTTATTTTTTCTATCACGTCGATATTTCCATGTTTTTACTAGTTCGATTTCAATATTTGAGATGAATCGATAAACTAATAAAGTATTACAAAACAATCAAAAATTCAAATATTATATAAATAATAAATTTGTTAGTTTGTTTTACTAAAAGAAATCTTAAGATGTTTATTTACTAATTAATATGTTTTTTTTTTTTTGTTTTCATTACTTTTTTTTTATAAAATATTCATCTACATCAACTTCTCGTCACTATTTTCATTAACATTTTTGTAAAATTAAGAATTCGATATTTTTGTCAGTATCGACATTCTAAACCTTGAATATAGCACTAAAAGAAAATTTTTTAAGTTGACACTAGACAATGTACGACCCCTTGATCATCTCTATGTTGCAAATACATGAAATTAAGTAAGTTATTCCACCTCTCTTTTGGTAATGGAGTGTGCTAAAAAGTTGCGACGCAAACTCATATGTGAAAAGGAAATAGATCTTCATCCAACAGTATGATACTAAAAAAAATGGAAATATATAAGATTTGGTCCAAAACAATCAATAAATTGAAAAAAGAACCAAATCTCAGTGGTCGATCTTACCCAAGATGAACCGAGAAAAATTGTTCGAATTTATTGTAAAATTACATATAAGTAGCTACATATTGAAGGTTCCCTAAAAAAAAAGAGAAAATGTTTGTAGGTTCCAATGTATTTGATGCAAGATTCATTTTTTAGTGTCACATTCACCATCATTTTAAAAATAAAATAAAATATATTTTAGTGTATATATATTTGACTATTACTTTTCTCATTTAGTCTATTCATTTTTTAAAAGTTTCATTTCCTTCCTCCCATTCAATTAAAAACCAAAGGTGGGGATTCAATATATTTTTTTTTTATCCGATCTGAATTAATAATAAGAATATGTTTAATTAAGATCACGTTTGTCATTTTCAAAATCATCCTAAAACGTGAGTTTAATAATTCAAAACTAATTTGATCATGATATAAAAATTGCATTTGAAAATAAAAAAATTGATTTTGAGTGATTAAAAGCATATTTTAGAATAACTTTAAACCTGATTAAATTGATTTTAGAACATGTACTTAGTTAATCAAAACATAACTTAATTAGCTAGTAAAGACATTAATTAAACTCTCGAATCTCCAAAACTTCACACTCAGATAGATCGATAAAGAAAAACGAATATTTTATTATTTATACTACATTATTTATAGGTAGAAAAAGAAAATAAAATGGGGAATGTGAGGGAGGTGGCAACTACACACACACACATATATACATATATATATATATATACATATATATATATATATATATATATATATTTTAAGAGAGAATTATTCGGAGGCAAAGTCAAATGTGGTCGTGTTTGCTTAATTGGTCTCACATTGCTTGGAAGATAAGAAGTTTAGGGTTTCATTAAAAAATGGGTTTGCAATTTAAATTGTATAAGAATTTTGGTTTCATTTTTATGTCACATTATTTCTTATGACCAATTCTTTATTCAAAAGTTTGACTAGTGTGTACTTTAGGATAACAAACAAACGAAACAATTAAAAATGTGTTAAAGAATCCTTATCTAGTTACTGGAGAGTAGGAGTGAGTATGATAAATCGAAAAACCAAATTGATCGATCGAATCAAAGTCGGTTAGAGAACGAGAGGAGTCGGTCGGTTTCGGTCAGAAAATCTTAAAAATATATTCCAAAGAATTAAATCGACCGACCAACCAAAATCGATCGGCTTTAGTACTCAATGGTCGAGGTCCGTTCGAACATTTACTAAATTGGTCATGGTCGATTCAAACATTTACTACACTGACCATAGTCGGGTGGGTGGTGGTTTGTCGAAAAAACGACTTTGATCGAATGATGATCACCCCTACTAGGAAGTACATCTTGTTCAAATCCAAGTACCCCTAGTATATGCCACCCACCTAGCAAGACCATCATCGACCTTGTTCGAAAAACGGCTAACATGACAGAAAGAGATCGCCTACATATATTGAAGATGCTAATATCGACATATCATTTGAGACCTTTGACCATGATTTATCACATCCTTTAGAGCATTCGATTTGTTCCAAGACTAGTTATCACATCCTTTAGATGGGTTTAATCCCTTCACACCTAACAAAGGGGCACAGCTAGGCTAATGAGTTATATATAGTTCCTTTTTCTTTTCATGATTAGTTGATTTTAGTGGTAAATGGATTCATTTTTTAAAAAATATATTTCTAATAGGACACTATGCATTTTTACACAGGTTGATCTGTAGTTTAATAAAAAAAAAAACGGACAAATTGCAAGAACCACTCCTAAAGCATGTGTCCAATTTGTACGATTATTATAAGTTTTAGAACCCTATTTTAAAAGTTTGATGATTCAATTTTAACAATTAAAAGTTCAGTTATAATTACAACTACCACAAAACTTTAAAAGTGGTTCTTGTAATTTGTCCAATAAATTATAATAATTTAAAAAAACGTCAACTTCAAGAGTTTTTGACATTGATACGACGTTTTTTAAATAAGATTTAATGATGGAGTTAGAAATTTTGCAAGTGGTCAAATGTAGTAGAGAATCTTAGGTGAATCCATGTAACCTCCCCTAGAACATACCTTGATCACAAACTTGGGTTGGTTGACTTAGTCTTTGATTGTGAACGAGTTTAATTCCTCCTTAGCCAGGAGGCACCTTAGTTCAAACGATCAAACTAGCCAAATCGGGCTTAGGTTAGTTGTAAATGGCTTGACCATCTTCTTAAAAGGTTTGAGATACAACCCAATAGTTGATACACAAAAAATTTTATATGAATCAAAAGAATATGTTGAGTTACTTGATATTAAAATATTATATATAATTAAATTTAAGCTAAATGTCAATTTATATATCTAGACTTTGGTGGTTGTATTAATTTAATTTAAACTTTAAACTTATATTAATTTAAACTCTTGTATTACTGAAATAAACATCGTCAGACATGTAATTTTATCAATCAAGTCTCTAAACTTACCTGAGGGAATCAATATAGCCTCTTAAATAAAACTTATTTGAAAATTATTCATTCAAATTATAATCTTCAATGTTGATAAATTAAACTTTTTAAAAGGCTACAAATGTATAAAAATTTATGTATCAATGATTTTCGAATGCAACTCTGATAAAGGTTCTAAATTGATTTACTCATAAAATTAAGACTTTATTTGAAAAATTAGATGTTTCACATTATATTTTTCAATCTTACTAAATCTAGAGATAGGTGTAAATTAATACACTCATAAAAATTCAATATTTAAATTAATATACTTATGAAAGTTTAGAATTTTAATTGATACAATTATTAGTTTGCAATTTATATAGCCTCAAAGTTTAAAATTTAAATTAATAAAATTATTAGTTTAAAATTTATACAATCCAAAAATTCAAGAATATAAAACAATATTTTTCTTTAAATTTATCATAACCCATCGACTTAAACTTATAGTAAACTTTTAAATTGACAGGAGATTTAACATAATAATATAATAATATTGTACAAGGTTTTGTGTTCGAAACCATTGTAATGCCATTTTCTTTCCAATTATTATCAATTTTAACTTATAGGGTTTTTTTTACAAAATTGTAAGCCTACAAGTGAGAACAAGCATTAAATTATTGATATAATCAAATTTACTATAACCCTAGCAACTTAAGCTTTGAAATTGATCGGTAATACTAGGATATAACACTTGTTCAAATTCATGCTTTCACACGGAATATTATCATTAACTAAGCAAATATGTGCTTATAATAAGTGATTGTGTCCAAACAACATTTAGACCAAAAAGGATAATTGGAGAGAATCCATATCTACACTTTCATTTTGAATATGGGAAACCGGGAGGAATACTCATCATCTCTTGTACTGGGAAAGGAAAAATGATTCTGGAGAAAACATATTGAGGAATAAATAATATGAAAAACAATAACTTGCAGATCCAATATTAAGGGAAAACTTACACCTAAGCAAGACATGGTCATTCTAAATCTAGTTTAACAAATCCTATTGGCAGCTCTAGCAGTTTTAGTATGTGCGAAGTCTTCAGATATTATGAGGTACATGAGAGTGAGTACTAAAATGTAATACATACAATTTAGTTGGGTAGTGGATTAAAGAATGTGAGCATTTGGGAAGTGTGTTTTCCTAAAGGTTAAAGCAAACCAAAAAGGAACAGCTCAAACTGACCAAAACCCATGTCGGTTTGGGTTGAAGACGGTTTGTTTTGGGGACTAAAGCGTCAATTGTCAGTTCGGGTTTTCAATTTATCATGTATAACGGTTCAAGTCAGACCACTTATACCACTAAAGCCTTAACTACAAAGGAAGTGTATAATTGTTATTTATCACTGTACCCTAATTGTACATATGGGGAGATGGAAAACGACATTCTCTACTTTCTTAGTTGCGGGATTTCAAAGAGTGATGCATTACCTCTTTCAGAACATCTCCAACTACATTAACATACCAAGAATTCTCACTCTCAGTAATCATTTTAAAAATGGCAAAGAGAAGTTAAATTTCTGACATACTGATAGACCAATAGGAGAAGAGTAGCAGCATTTATTATGAGGTTCTTCTGAGAAGTAAAGTCAAAACATAGCTGAGCGCCGAGTCCAATGAAGAGAGTGCTACGATCAACAGAGCAACGAGAACGAGAGTTAATGTGGCAGTCTTCAGCTGCACCAAATTGGATTGAAATTAAAATAAAAGCCACAGAGATAATATTAAGTCAATTGGCATCATGAATTCAAGTATTTTATCAAATATGTATCTTACAACTACAAGAAGACAATGCACATGTGCAATATTTAACATACTAATCTTGCCTTCATACCGTGCTTTGGAAGCAAGGCCATTCAATGTACTTCAGTTGACTGGGCTGCTCGACCAGAAATGTTAACAACGATCTCAATCTCCTGAAGTTCAAAACAAAACCATTCTAAAACATGATGGTCCAGCATTCATGAGATTTTTTTTTTTTTTTTTTTGAATGAACAAAAAAAATTAACCATCTGACACCATTTTAGTGACCGGATAAAGAGTAGATATGGGGCACATTAGAATAAGCAGAATAGGGCAAATATACCTCCAGTAAGTGATTGTAGGACTAAAACCAGTTCTAATCTTCAATGTCCAACATTCATGATTAAGACGGGAGAAAGAGATGGAAAAGATTACCAAAAGGTTTTTTTAATTAGACTCAAGAAGAAAGTTTCTGGAGGCCATTCATCATTAAAGCTCGGTTGCTGATAATTTTGTCCTGATGCAGCTTGGTTAAAGCCCATTCTCCCAGCATAGAGATGATGTCCACTCCTTTTGGAAATCTAAAGTACAGAAAATTGAAAGATTAGATTGAAAAAGCAATCAAATTGTAAGTTCCAAATGAGTAGAAAGTACCCTTGTGTGCAGTCTCGGAAAGAGAGTGTATTTATTGAATCTTGTCGTGTTGTACTGTAGAACGTGGAATGGCTCCTTGGACTGAGGAAGACAAATCATACCTAGAATGAAACAAGTTTTAATGAGGGCCAAAACGATACTTTAACAAAAGAAAAAAAAAAGGATATATTATGAGAGAAAGAAAAGTGGATTTACCAATATGATGAGTCCCAAGTGCAGAAGTGATCACCATTTTAGAGCAAGAGTTCAATAACACCACTGCAACAGGATACAAAAAAATGCTTACTATCAATCCATTGCAAAATCAATGTGAAACAGACAAACAAACATACAATTTATTATAAGATTTGCCAGTTGCTCGAAACTCTATCAAACAGCTTAATAACAACTCTGAATAAGATAGATTACGATACTTGTGCTACAATAGTGTTTCAACAGTGTAACGGCCTGTATTTTTCAACAGAGCTATAACAAACAATAATGCAAAGACATAACCATCGCACAGTATAACTACTCATACGATTCAGCAAAAACTATTTTTAAGGCAATCTAACAAACTCTTAAAATAAAAGCATCAAGGCCAAACTTTACTTCTTTCAAAACTGTCACCTAATCTTTCATCTGAAAAAATTTTGGAAAAACAAAAATGAGTAAGAAAATACTTAACAAGCAATTCCAATATCAAGCTTCAAAATTCATTATCTTCCAATTTTTTGTAAACGAAAATATAAATCGTCGCTAAACTTTCAGTTAAAACTTTGTTACAGACAATGCTTTCAAAACCACAAATAAGCTTTTAAAACTAAATGTCTCGATATAAAACTTCCATATAGTAGTTCCAATAAAACCAAAACATTCGAATAAACTTGTGGTACCTTTAAACAAACAAAACTTTCAGCCCTTAAGACAACAAATATTTCAAGACTTTCAAGACTTTCGACTAGACAGAATTTTCAATCAATCAACACTTTTGATTATCAAAGTGGAAAAGATGCATAATTGCGACATATGTGGTTACTCATTAGTAACACCAGTCATTCATTCATTCAATTAGAGAAGTCAATTAACAATCGACCAAAACATTCAATTACTTATATATGAGGTCACATGAGTGCAACACACATGAATCCTCATTCCAAAGGAATGCCAAAACACAAAATGTGTCTTCTCACATAAGTTTCAATCAACCAATTTGCCGTGACTACAAAAATATGCAAACAATTTTCAAAACAAAACCTTGGCGTATCCGAATAACCCTTTCGCATCAATCAGAAATCTTAAACAAGCATTTGAAACAAAGCATGTAGTTTCAATTAGCAATTTCAGTTGAAAATTCATCAAACCTAACCGTTCAACTTCCATAAGTGACCGAAATAAAACATACTTTCGATTTCAAAATGCTTCCAAAAAAGTCATTTGAAATAGTCATATGCCTTCATTTAGCAGAAACCATTAGAAACAAACAAAACAATTTCGATCAATCCTCAAATCATACAAACGTACTTTCAAATGTTCATAACATACTTCCAACATTTCTTAAAACACAATAACCAAAACACAACTTTATCAATTCTATATTGTGAAAGGGATGTGGAAACTGCTCACCTGGATGGAAAACTTATTGTTCTCAATCCAAAATCCAAAACCTTGAACAAAGCATCAACAACATACAAGCCTAGACAATAGAAACAGTGTATAGCTGTTAGAACTCAGCTACAAAACTTTAATCACTGCTAAGAGACACCGAGAGATTGTTCATGTCTTCATGATGAATATTTTTATTCAAAATCCACCATAAACTTGAATCAACCTCTTCAACTCCGTCCAATACTACAAACAGATAGCTACAGCGTGTTAAAGAATAATCTAACATACTCTAACTGGAGTCCGAAAGGGTTCGAAATATGCAAACACTTAAAGAACCTCAATCGAATACTTCGAAAGTAGTAAAAAAACGCTGCTGGTGCTGCGTTCGCAAACTAAAGAACGCTGGAGAAGAAGAGGCTCACCGCCGGATGAAGAGTACACCGACGAAGCTAACGCAGTCACCTCGGTTGGGTTACGTGGGTACTGCCGTCAACACAAGAGCTCACGGGGTATGAGGTTCTCCAACCCAAGAAGAATTTAGGGCCGCTTTGGTAGGAGACTCGCCGGCCGTCGCTCGTGGTCTGTGGTTGCCGGCGAAGAGGTCGGCAACCGGGGTGGAATGGAAGCTCTCGCGCTTTATCTTTTGCTCTTGTTTCTCGCCCCCTTTCCTGTCTCACAACTCCCTCACCATGAAATGCACTTTTAAACAATTAAAATTGATTTAATATTACTTTTTACTCTATTAAATATAATTTCTATGCCATCAAAATTAGTTTTAAATAATTAAAAACACGTTTAAAAATAATTTTAACATTTTATAATATACTTCAAACCTTTTTCCAAAATTGATGTTTTGAAAGTGATTTTGAAAATTAAAAAAAAAAAATCTTTTAGTTCTTTCATAATCACTCTAAAAAAATGCTCCAATAAATAAGAGATTTTGTTAGAATATCATCTAACCAAATTTCTTATTTATTCAACCGAATATTTAAAATTCCAAATTATCAAGAAAATAAAAAAAAGAAAAGTTTTTATCACCATTTAGATATTATGATTAATCACAGTAATTTTAACATTATTTATCAAACATTACGAGCGTATCTTAACTTTTCTCAATTTAAAGTTGAAATTTACTAAACACGAAAATCTCATTCTATAAACACTTTAGATTTAAAAAAAAAAAAATTGAAAACTAAACCTATGAATACTTACGCGTATATATATATATATATATAGATAGATAGATGCTTGTATTGATTGTTTACTATATCTTCAAAAATCAAGTCCGAATTAGAAAGAAAAAGTAGTTTTTAAAAACTTTTTTTTTTTTTTGGTTTTTAGAAGTTGTTTTACCTTTCAACTATTATACTAAAAATTAACTCATTGTCAGAAAATGGAAAAAAATAAATTTAATTTTTAATATAAAAAACAAAATGATTTACCTAATTCACTTTTGATTTTTTAGAAACAAAGTTCTCCAAACTACTTTGAAAAGTAACAACCACATCAAACTAAGCTAAGATCTCCATAAACCATCTTTATTATTATCTTTTTCTTAGCCAACATTTAGAACCTGTTAAGAAAAGGGTCAACCAGAAGAATATCAATTTTCAAGCTTCCATTTAAAAAAATGACAAACATATTTTTTCTTTTAAAAATGGAAAATCGAATTAAAAATATAAATATTGCACATATGAGCTACAACGTTTATTTTCAGATATTTCTAGATACACCTTAATTAAAATTGTCTTTTCTAAAAACCCGAACACTCTTAGCACATTAATCACTTCACACATTTTCCACTGTCCAAGAAACTTTGAAACAACCCAATAAAGCAAAGGAAAAAAACTTGTTGCGTGCTTCGAGCGACATTTTCAATCTCACAATCTCAAACCCTTCATCTTCAAGCTCAAAATTTGAAACCCTTCATCTCCATCTTCACCATACAGCTTTTCCCTAAACCATTCTTCCATCTTCATAACATAATCATCCAACCTTTCATCTTCAAGCTCACAATATGCAAACCCTAACGTTCAATCTTCAATCCAATATTCCATCTTCAAGCTACTCAATTTTCATATGTAACCTTCCATCTTCAAACCAACACTCAATCTTCAAGCTACTTCATCTCCAAACGGTTACCTCCCAGTATCTTCAAGATTATGACGATAGCTCTCAGTTCATAAAACATACAACATTTGGAGAATAACTACAAAGGTAAAAAATATCCTTACAAAATATATTTTGAACCAAACTCGTGAATGATTTATATAAAAAAATGGTTTAGGGAAAATATTTAACTTATAATATATAATATTTGATTATTTATTTATTAATATATAGATAGAGATTTAGGGCAATCTTTTTGGATTAAAAAATAAAATGCCTAAATCATATAACTACAGTGTAATTGTTTGATTTATTACACATCTTGATACCTTCTTACAAATAAACGCGTGGCATCTAAGTTCAAAAAAATACTTGATATTATCGAAAAAAAATATACAAGAAAATCAAGACAATCCAAATATTAAGACAACTCGCGGGGTTGAAAAGTTAAAGGCAATGAAAGATGATGAAAACGAAGGAGATGGAGTACCATACAAACAGTAGTTTATAATTTAATGTCCTAACAACCCCAACATTCTAAGAAAAAACAAAAAAACTGAATCAAAGACAAAAACGAGTGGAAACACATGCTACGAGGTAGTATGTTTTATGACATGTGATACATGTTGGAGATCCAGACGATGGAATTAACAATGTAACAAGTTCAATACATGAGAAGAAGATATATAAGAGTCTGTCCAAACAACATACAAAAAACTCAACTGTGAAGATATGAAAAGATTTTGATTTTAAAGTGGATGGTTAAGCTACTATTAAAAATGATTTAAATATTCAAAATAACTATTAAATCCCAAGATTTATGGAAAAAAGTATGATTAGAAATAACATCTTATTGGGAGGTGAAATCCTACCAGAATACCACTTAAGTACAGTCTCATAAATGAAAATGTTGGACAATAATGACATTTTAGTATTTCAGACAATTCGATACATGTGACATCCATTCATTTTGCTATAATTCAAAATAATTAAACGTTTTGCTATTAATTAAAATAATAATTTAATTAGTGTTATGTATCTAATTATCCCTATCAAAGGGCAACCCTATAAGTAAACAAATTTAAGACCAAAAATGAGATTGAGAGCTAAAACATTGAGTACACTCGGCAAAAGGGCAGTTATTGGGCTAATGGGCCTTCCATAGTTACACGCTCCACGTCCACGGTAAATCAGAACCCAAATTCTTCGCCACAGCGTACCTCAAAAGGAACTGTGACCCAGCAGCGGAAGCACCAGCAACAATCCAGTTTATCATCCTCGTTCTGCGGGTTTTTGGCGCTTATACCAATCCCCTGGAGGCTTCAGCTGGTGAGCATAGCTCAATTTTTTTCGCGCTGTGGAGGTAATTCAACGTTTCTATGAAACTATTGCTTCCAGTTAGCGTTCGAGAATGGTAGCGAACTGTAATGAATTGTTTGGCATTGAGAACCGAAGGACTAGTTTTCTCTGTTCGTAATTAGGGCTTTAGTTTCAGCGCAGCTTTAGTTTTTGAATTACTCTATCATATTTTCTCTTCGGTGAGTTTGCGATTAGGATTAGGAAGTTGACTGGAGTTTCTTGTTTAGCTGGAAGATAATTATGTTATGGAGTTGGTCTATGGTTGTGAAGCTCTAGAGGACTAGGATTGTTTATTTATTTCTTAATTTTTGTTTTTTTCTTGTTGCAGTTTTTTCGCAGTTTAGAGGACACTGTTTAGCTGCTGTATGTTGCATAATTCGCTTTAGAGACAGTGGTTATGGATTTTGACGAGTATGATTATTTGGAGAAAACAGTTGAAAATCCCGAGGGACAGAAAGTGAAGGAAACTGCAAATGGGGGTGATGGAGAAATGAAGTCTGGAGATAAGCATCATAGACGAAGTTCAAAATATAAGAGTGATGGTAAAGATGAAGGGGAGCATAGGTCAAAGCGTTCAAAATCGGAGGATGAGTCACGTGATCGGGATCGGCATAGAGATAGGATTTCTTCCCGACATCGGTCTAGGTCCAGAGAGAGAGACAGTGATAGGCATCGAAGCAGTAAGGAAAATAGGGGAAAAGAGGACAGAGAAGGGGATCGCGAAGAGAGAAGCAGTAAGGACAGAGATGTGGACAGAGATAAAGAACGTTCTCACGATCGTGATAGACGGGGTAGAGATGGTGAAAGGAATAGGGAAAGAGAACGGTCACGTCGAAGTAGAAGTCGTTCAGAAAGACATCGCAGTGATCGGGATGATGGCATAAGAGAGAGGAGCCGAGATAATGAACTCAAAGAAAGAGAAAAGGAGAGAGAGTTTAGAGAGCGAGGCAGAGATGGCAGGTATTTTGTACATTCATATTTTTGCACCATGTTTTTTGGTATTAGGACACAGAACCAAAAGATTATTTGTGTTGCGCTTATAATTACTTTCACGCCCTAATGTCGAAACTGAAAACTCTTTCACTGAGTAATTTAATTTCATGTTATGTCGATGGATTATTGACATTGTTATGCTGCTTTGATACACTTTCTGATTTAGATTTAGATTAGACATGACGCATGGGCATTCTAAATGATGCTAGATAATGCTCCTTCACGGTTGAAAAACAAACTCTTATATGGTGTCGTATGATCATGAAATGATCAGTATGCACTAGCCATTTTACTATCTAATTGCTTTGAGGAATAAACTTACTGATTTCAGTCCTTGGGCAGCTGTAAGTTCTGTCCAATGATCTGATCTCTCCTTCTTGTTTTCCGTACATTATCCATTGTGAACAAAGATTTTCATGAGATCCAAAACCATAAAACCAACTAAATGATGCCCTCTTTTTGAAATGTGAATGGTAGGTTAAGGTATAGCCCATGAGAGAACTATGTCACTGGGAGTATTTGTTGTGGTCTGAGAAAACCTGTGTGCCTTCAATTGCCATCGTGATATATGGTGTTCTAAGAACACACTTGGTTATTTTATTGTTAATCATTATCCATTAAAGTGAACCTCAATTGGGTACGGTATGACATCCAGAAGCACATGTCATTCACAAGGTTTTGCCTATTTCTTTCCCAGTTAAGTTTTACAATGTTGATAAATGGAACTACCCCCATGATGACATCTTTGGGTAAAATAAAATTGATAGTTGGAAATTCATCTTCATAGTTTATAAGCGTACACAGTAACAGTTTTCTGGTTTTCTCGAATTTCTCATAAAGATTAGTAATTAGGAAACCTTAGATGGGTAAGACTGCCTGCTGGTAGCAATTTTAATGGCAGAGGAATTCAATCCATTTCTAGTGTCCCTGCAGATCAACTATGAAGTTTTCTTTGGAGCTTTCTGTGTTTGAGTAATGGAGGTCATATTTAGTGGCGGTGATGTGACATTTTTTCACCATCAGCACATTGAAGTCGAAGATTTAATTTTTTATCTATTCTGTTGCAGAAATGCCGGTGAGGGAGTTGTGGGCTTTACTTAAGAGATGAATTCCATCTTCTGATGCTTGTGGGAAATTCAATATTCAGTGGCTACTGGATTCTCATCATACATGAAATTATTTTGTTAATGATGTTTAATTTAGGTGTTGAAATAATTGTTTTGGAGAATTTATAGTAATTTGAACGATTTTATTTTTGGCAACCATTGGTTGCAATATTGATCTCTGTACTCCTTCAGAACTCTCACTTCTCTTTTCATTTATTTTTAATAAATTTTAAATTAGTAAAGTTTTTTCTAAGTTAAATTTCCAAAAATCTTGCAGATCTTTGACTATTAGTTATGAGAACATGAACAAGTCATTCTTTATCACCAACATCAGTTCTTGCAATTGAATTTACGCTCCTTCCCATGAATACTTCAGTTGATGTTTTGCATGTAATATTGTACAAATATAAGACTGCGATAATTATTCCTTTCACTTTTTGTGCGGTTAATCCTTTCTCTGGAGTATAAAATTTTAACGTGTTCTGTGTTAATGCAATTAGGTTCTTTGCTACTGCATCAATTCAACTTGATGACGCTGTTGTCATTTAAGATTTTATTATTTATGGAAGGTACAAAATCTGTGGCCAATCCATTGTACGACTATTTTGGTCTGATTCTTAACTATGCAATCAAGTACCTGTACCAGTATGCCCCATCTTTGTTTGTTAAATTTGTGGAAAGGGATTTTTCATATCTCTCGGTTGTTCTAACTTAGTAAAATGCGTAGGGGACTTTGTAATTTTTTAAGCTTTTCATAAAATGTGGAAAAATACATGTTCTGGATTGTTCTACTGTTGCCATAATTTAAGGGTGTAACTATCTCATTGTATTATTTATTTATTTATTTATTTCAACGTGTGTTTTCTTCACCCTTTTAAATAGAGTTCTTTCTAGTCCACTTATGGGTAGTCTCTATCCCATGACTTAATTATGCATCTGAAGGGCGTGGATATAATTTTGCTAGCTAATAACAAAGGATGTCTCTGACCAACGTTTTTTCTCCCCCATAGAAGATATAAAGATAAAAAGGACGAAACAGCTGAACCAGAGGCTGATCCTGAAAGGGATCAGAGGACTGTATTTGCCTATCAGGTAAACCTTCTACTGGGACACAAGAATATTTCTTTTTCTTGTTGCATATTGTTCTTTTTATGAAAAAAAATATTTTTATAAGAACATTGAAATTTCATCTTAATATTTGTTGCATATTTTTCATAATGTCTTGTCAACTGACAATTTCTGCATCGTTTGGCCAGATAAGTTTAAAGGCAACTGAAAGAGATGTGTACGAATTCTTCTCGAGGGCTGGTAAGGTTTGTATGCTCGTCAAATTGTTTCTATCACATTTTCAGCTCTTTTAAACTTCTCTATGTTAGTAATTGATCAAACTAAGTTGATTTATTTTTTTCCTATTGTCCTATTCTGTGGGAAGTTCACACGTTTTTTTTTTTTTTTATTGAACTACTATTTTGCATGGTACAACATACAACTAATCCAGACTGTCCATATAAATTATACGTCTTTATTAGTCTTTTTATGAATGTCAAGTAACATCTCATGTATGGTATAAGAAATTGGGTGGTTGTGATAAGTATGCTTTTGTGTGTGAAATTTTTTATGATGGGGTGGGGGAAGGCTATGTGACGCTGATAGTTCACCCCCTGTTTTCCTATTCTCTCTATTTTTGCAGCCTCTCCAACATTTGTGCTAGGTTCTAGATAATCAAGAGACCTTCTCTGGGGTGCGGGGGAAGGAGGGGTTCTCAACTTCACAGTTAGGGTCTGTCTCTGAAGTTTTGGGAATTTGAGGTTCAATGTGATAGCATCCCTTAGAGCATGATTCTTTGTGGTATATGATAAGATTATACTGAGTATATACAAACAACAGACCAATTGTTAGAATTCATGCTTGGTGGGTATGGGGACTTCTAGGAACTTGGGGAACTCGTCATGTTTGTCTTGTTTTCTTGTAGTAATCTATTGGTTGATGAAGGATCTTTCCACTTGGTATATAGGATAGACTGATGAAAACTTTTGAACAATGTGTTTGGTGCTCTTTTGGTTGGTTCAAGTTGTACATCTCCTCTCTCTCGAAGATAAGTTATTCTTGTATCTATAGAAATCTCTCTCTCTCTCTCTCTCTCCTTCTCTCTCTCTCCCTATTTAAAATTTATTTCTAATTTATTCTTGATGAAAGTTGAGTTTCTTAGATCCTAGAGATGAAAACCATCAGCAGGAAAAATCTCTCTCTCTTTCTTTCATTTATTATTATTTTCTATTTTTGACTCGATAGACATTGAGCTTTATAAGTTATATCCATAGATAAAAAAAAGTCATCAGTCAGGCAAGTCATTGCTGTGCAATTTTTCTTTTCATTTGATGTTACTAATTTCCTACATTATGTATCTCTCTAATTGATGGGACTCAACTTACAGGTGCGAGATGTACGCCTCATAATGGATCGTAATTCACGACGTTCTAAAGGCGTTGGGTAAGATTAGTATGCTTGATGATGTTTACTTGGGTTAATTGGAGTTTGAATGATGATGTTTGATGTTTGCTTGTTTCTTATAAAAAAAAAAAATGGAGTTTGGACATTTTTGATTCACGTCAACCCATAATTCATATTTTGATTATTCTCTTGAATCAAATGCCATTGCCTTTTCAAAGTTCAATGAATGGTCAAGACAAAATGTGATAGAACTTTGAGTCTTCTCCTGAACAAGAAGACTATATTGCCAAAATAATATAATTTTCTGTTTATTTCACTAAGAGAGAAGGGCTTTCTTAAATAGAATTTCACAAAGAGAGAAGGGCTTTCTTAAATAGAAGAACAACCCATTACAAAGAAGGAAAAAATAATTTTGTCAAATATAATACAACCAATACAATAAAATATAATACAAGAAACACACACACACACACACACGCGCGTATGTATGTATGGTTTAGGGTTTACCTTCTTTGTGGATATTAAGGTGTTGTTGTATAAGGGAGACTTCTACACCTGAATATTGTTATGGGAGAACTTGGATTCTTCTATGTATATGTAATTTATCCTTTGTTTTCCTTCGATTTAGTATCATACCTATATGTGCAGGTATGTTGAATTTGTGGATGCAATGTCTGTGCCCATGGCTATAGCACTTTCCGGCCAGCTCCTGCTTAGTCAACCTGTCATGGTAAAGCCATCTGAAGCTGAGAAAAACCAGGTCCAATCAACTTCTGCTGCTGGTGGACCGGGTGGAGCAATGGGCCCCTACTCTGGTGGTGCCAGAAGGTTATATGTTGGTAATCTGCACCCCAACATAACTGAAGATAACCTTCGTCAGGTTTGTAAATGAATGTCATGGGACCTAATACAATCGTTACACAGTGCTAATAATTCTTGGTGGCTTATGTTTTCTTGAATCTACTCTTTTATGTTAATTGCCATGTTCTGCAAAGTTTCAGTTTGTTTTTTCCGTCTATTGCTAAAATGTTGACATTGTAATATTATAAGACGATCTTTCCTCTACTTCCAGGTTTTTGGAGCTTTTGGCACTGTGGAACTGGTTCAGATGCCCCTTGATGAATCTGGCCATTGCAAGGGTTTTGGTTTTATTCAGGTAACATATCTAGAGATTATATTATTCTTTGAGAAGGGCACAGTAATGTTAGGGCATAAGCCTAATCAGAACCGTTCGGCTGCAGTTCTCACGTCTTGAAGATGCTAGAAATGCACTGAGTTTGAATGGACAACTTGAGATTGCTGGTCGAACGATAAAGGTGATGCATATTCATCATGTTTTCATGTGCATGTATTTTCTTTTAGATAGGCTTCACGTGCATGAATTCTTATGTGCTAATCTTTTGCTAGCATGCTTAGTATGCTCTTTTCCGTTGCGTTGAATAGCAGTCAAATGCTAATCTCCTAGTCGTGGGAGTCTTCTTCTCATTTATAAGAACTGAGAGTTCTTCAATGGAGTGAATTGACAAGTTAAGGGATAGCAGAAGGTACTTGGAAGGAGTGGAATAGTGCGGAGTTAGGAGTTATGAAGTTTAGGGAGTAGTGAACTTCTGGAGCCCATAGGCTTAGAAGTTGATAAGATAAAAATTTGATGTTTTTTAGTAGTGAGACCACTAACTTCTTGGGCCAAACTCAACAAAGAGTGAAGTTTACAACTCCTACTTTCCACCTCCTTTGGTCAAACACATTCTTAAAAATCTACATTTAATCTTTTTATTTGAAGAGCTTCGAGGGTAAGTTTGTTGTCATTTTCTAATGCATTTTACATGCCTCTCCAAAAAAAATGGGCCTTTTGTTAAGCGATTAGGTTGTGACATCTCATGCCGCCTGACGAACAAACAAGTGGTAGACTTCAAAGGTTTTGATTGCTTCAATTTTCAAGGGCTGCAAATCTAGCCTTGTCGTGAACTTCTTCGTTTTCTTCTTCTAGGGGGAGATCTCGATGTTGTGATCACTTAAATTTTCAGGGTTGCAAACACTCAAATCTTGTCGTCTTCTTTTTTTCCGTCTTTGTTGTCATGTCATCTTCTTCTTTTTCGATTATCTGATTAAGCAATATTGGAGTTTTCTCTGTGGGTGTTAGATTTGATTACTGACAAGTCGATAGCATGTAGGGAGCAACATTTAGTATTCTAATACATAAAATTATATTGTTGAAAGAGAAGTGGAATATAACAAACAGATAGGCAGCCAAAAAGCTAGTACAAATATGGCAAGGTTTTCTTTGAATGCTCTTTTCACTAAATAGTAAAATATGCTGATTGGTTTTTTCGGTGCTTTGGAAGATGAAGATTTCAAGAAAAGTAAAATTCTTTATGTGGCAAGTTTTACATGGTCATGCTAACACGATGGATCGTCTTGCGTGGAAGTTGCCCTCGCTTATTGGCTCATTTTGTTGTATTCTTTATCGGAAGGCGGAGGAAGACATGGATTATATTCTTGGTCACTGTGACTTTGCGAGAGCTGTGTGGGATGATTTTTTTCAAATGTTTGGTTTCTCGAATGCATGTCATAGGGTTACTAGTGATATGATCAATGTTTTAAAATGTCCAAGGTGTACTAAGGCGCAATGGCCGTTTAGAGCCTATGCGCAAGGCACACAAAAAGGTGTGGGCTTTTCTCTGTGAGGCGCACTAGATATAAAAATATTACATTAAAAAGAGAAAGCACAGTTGAAATGGAAATATGGAAAAAAAAGACCTCAAACACAAGAATTTTTGCATTAATGCTTAGTAAACTTGATTCTTTTAGTTAATAAAGAATCAAACTCCTTAATTATTACTATTTTTTTAAAAAATGAAAAAGCTCCAAAGCCCAGGGCTTTGAGCCTTGGGACTTCACAAAAAGCGCGCCTCCTAGAGGGCTTTTTAAAACACTAGATATGATCAGTGAATTCCTCATTCATCTGTCTTTTTAGGAAAAGAGTGTTTTTAATGGATGGCTGGGTTGTGTGCTGTTCTTTAGATCCTAGGGGGGAAATGGAATATCAGGATGTTTTGAGGGTTAGAGACAGCCTCTTATATGTATATGTTCGGTATCTTGTTAGATACCATATTTCTCTTTGGGTGGTGGTATCAAAAACCTTTTGTAAACTATTATATAGAATTTATCATGTTAGTTGAAGTCCCTTCGAATCTCTTTTGTAGACTTGGTTTTTCGTATGCTCTTGTATTCTTTCACATTTTTTCAATGAAAATCGTTGTCTTTATTAAAAAAAACATTAGTATTGGCTGACTGGAACTATCTCATAATATTTTGTTATCTTCTTATACAGGTGTCTACAGTCACAGATCAGCCTGGTTTGCAAGATGTTGGAGCAAGTACAGGAGACCTTGATGAGGAAGACGGCGGTGGCTTGGTAAATAAGTCTTCTGTCTGTATTCCTCTCTGCCTATCTAATAAATGAAGCAAAATTATGCTGCATGTTAAAAAAATACCAAGAAAGTTCAGTGAGTTGACGGATTTATTTCAAGTTGTAATAGTTCCTCATCCATTGCTTCTATTACCATTTGAAACTTGGAAGAATACATTCGTATTTATTTCTCTGTTTTTTGTCCTTTTCCTTTGGTAATTTTCATTATACCCGATTGCTTGGACATCATCCGTTTACAAGTATGCCTCTCAGCTCATTCTTACTCCATTTTCTTTATTGTTTTTTTCTTAATATCATTTCATTTGTTTTAGTCGTTCTTGTTTGAATGTACCATTAGAGAGTCAAGGTTGGTCTTTCTATCTTGGTATGTGTTATTTTTACTTTTATTTTTAACATAAAGTTATATTCTTATTTCTTAGAGAAATATTTAAGTAAACACAGTCTTTTCCAAAGGGCCAAGCATCAGAGATATCAAGAGTATTTTTGGCTTTTATTTTTAACACACAGTTCTATTCTAAGAGAAATATTTAAGGAAACATAGTTCGAACTTGTTAAGCCTGTGTCCGCATGTGGGCCAAGCTTTTAGAGATAAGGATTTAAGTGCCTACCTTTTTGAGCTCACCCGAAGGTTCGAACATGCAGACCTTTGGGCAGGTGTTTGTTAAAGATTGAGGGCTTAGCCTAATGGGGCGTCTCTTAGGGGCTTAAGTTGTCCCATTCATATGAAGGTGAAAGTAATATCAGAATCTAAAGGCTTAACGTTAACTCTTGAATTCTTTGTTTACGCTACTCTCACTGCCTTCATGAATTATTTATGGTCATTGGGCGTGGTGTTATTAGTTACCTTTTTTCTTTCTTCCTTTGGGAAGTGTATTTTAAACATCTGAATGTAAAAACTTACGAGGTAACATGTGATAGTAGCTACTTTCTATATTACCTATCCTTCTTTACAGTTATCCCAAAGCTTTTGAAAGTTTCTGGTTGAGACTTTTGATTAAGAGTTCTGTGTACTTTAGCCTCTACATTAACAAATATGTTTCCAATTTTCAGTCCTTAAACGCTAGTTCTCGAGCATCCCTGATGCAGAAGCTGGACCGAACTGGCGCTGCATCTAGGTTTGTTTTTCTTCAGCTTATTATCATTTGGAAATTTTCAATCAAAAAATCATTTGAAGTTTGCATGTTGGTCTTATATCTGTTCTCTTTGCAGCATTGCTGGTTCTTTAGGTACACATGTTATAAATAACACAGGTACTACTATGCCGGTGGCACCGATCCTTGGAGGTGCAACTATCCCATCCCTTGGTGTTGGTACTTCTTTGGCTGCCTTTCCTGCTTTTCCTGGACTTGGTGCAGGCGTTCAGGTTCCCCCCGTCACTGCCAATTTTCTTGGTGTTGGTACTCCAAGTGAATGTTTACTATTGAAGAATATGTTTGATCCTACAGCTGAGGTATGCTGCAGCATTCTAAGGTATCTGTTAAAATTTCCATTTCCCTCTAAGTTTAACTTGTTACCCTTATGTTTGGCAGTCGGAACCAACTTTCGATCTGGATATCCAAGATGACGTTAAAGAGGAATGCTCTAGGTTCGGAAAATTGAAACATATATATGTTGACAAGTAAGTTTAGGACTTCAAGTTCATGAAGCTACTGCATATAGTTTTTAGGGCCAATTGCAAAACTCACCTCTAAGGTATGGTGATAGTTGCAATTACACTCTCAAACGTCCATTTGTGAAAATTGAGCTCTCAAACTTATACAATATTAAAATTAGACCTTCATACTTACAATAGTCGTAGAAATTTGACCCTCAACCTTGCAATGTTATGGTTGATAGTTGCAGTTACACCTTTAAACTTTTTTTTTGTTTTGTTTTTGTTTTTGTATTTGAAGGGTTAAATTTCTACAACTATTGTATGTTTGAGGGTCCCATTGCTCAATTTTTACAATTAAAATTTTGAGAATGTAATTGCAGCCACCATCATACTTCAAGCATGGATTTTGAAATTTGACCTAGTTTTTATTTCCTCCACATTTCCTCAAACGTTGTGTTCATCACTTCTTTATGGACAGGAATAGCGCCGGTTTTGTATATTTGAGGTTTGAAAAATCGGAGTCTGCAATTGAAGCCCAACGTGCCCTTAATGGAAGATGGTTTGCTGGGAAAATGATTGGTGCAACTTTCATGGTAAATCTTTGGTCATTGTCTTTACCTTCATCTGTTAGTACAATGTCACTAACTCTTTTATGGAATTTTGTTCGAATTCCACCTAACAAGAAAACTCAATAACCATAAAGAACAGTAAAAGATAGAAATTAATATTGCAATAGTAACGAAGAAACTACAATATACCATAACCTTTTCAGAGGGCTACCACCTCCCCCCAATTCCCCAAAGGAAATCCGACAATTTTTTACCTCTCAACCCCACTCCCTCTACGTAAAACTAAAAGCTCTAATGAACTCGCTATCTATTTACTAATATGTCCCTTCTCATAGAGTGATGATCATTCTAATTATCCTAATATTTTCCTAATTCGGAGTCTTGTAAATTTCTTTCGTATCTTCAGGACATTCCAAGCTATGAAACAAAATTTCCAGACAGCAGATAGCACTCGTCCAAGCTTAGTTTGAATGCTCTACTCCGAAATGATTACTGGCCTGTCAGTCCGTTGATTATTCTTAAGTGGCTTAAAGATGCCAAGGTCAGAAGAGGATTTGTATCTCTTTGAAAGGTACCAATTTACTATTTATGAGCACGATGGCCGCCATCGAAGACGGTGAAAGGAGATTGCATAAACCTATATAGGATCTATTGTTCAACATGAATATTGAAAAGTTGATTGTAGTGTAGCCGAGATATGGCCCTTTTGTATGTTCTATTAGGAGTTTTTTAATCTGAACATGATTTGACCTAGGAACTCTGTGCCGATTCTTCGGCCTGCTCGATTTATATCTAAAGACATCCTATGAGATCTGCAATGTTATGACGCTGTTTATGTTTATGGATATTATTTCACGCTTAGTTTTAACTGATTTTGGAACCTATGAGATTTCAAACTTGATATCTGAGTGGCTTGGCATTTTCTTTCCTAATTGGGAATTGAACTTGCAGCCCAAGCATCAGATCTGCCAGAATCCTGTCTTTGCAATGCTCATCGTCAAATGGTTTGTCCTTTTCCATCCAAACGAATATGTATATAAAATATTTATGTGCAATATGGACAAGATGTCACGCATTGCATATGCTGTTTGTATCTTTCGTTTTTTATTAATATTTAGGAAAATTATCAAAAATAAAAAAATTGACAAAATATTTACATTTTATAGAAAAATCAAGTATAATTGAATTTTGTGTTTTAGTAGTTTTTTTCTATAAAATGTAAATAGTAGTTTTTTTCTATAAAATGTAAATAGTTGTTTTTTATTCTATATTTAAAAAAACCCTTTTAAAATATTGGTTAAATATATTTTAATTACTTTGAGTTTTGTTCAATTTTAGTTGATGTATCTAATATATATATATATATATATATATATATTATCTGTGAGCGTTTGGGCCTCTTATGCACACCTCAGCTATCCTTATAGAAAAACATTTAGGTTTTAAGAAAACTTGTAAAATATTGAATCTTGGGTAGGTGATTATCGTAGATTGAACCAATAATATCTTAGTCTTTCATTAAGATCATGCTCCCATATTTACTAATAAGCAATTTATGATGATTTTAATAGTTTAGTTTTAGTTTCTCTACTTTAAGATTTAAGATAAAGTTTAGATAATCAAAGTTAATGTTTGTCCAAATTAACTGCAAAATATATATATAATTTAAGATTAAAAATAAAGGAACTAAATTTCAACTCCAAATCACATCAATTGGGGAAAGATGGCATGCATGTTTTAATTTGATTTAAAATAATCCATGTCATCATGGACAAATCCAATTAGTGATTTCATTTCTTGGAGAACAAGAATCAATTTTTCCTAAATTCAAGCATTTGAATGGAAGTAAGTTGGTTGGTGCTTTACTTGAATCGAACGAAACAAATAGATAAAATAAAATAAAATTTACAACCATAAAGTTAGTAATTGAATTGCAAGGGTTTCATTATTTGCTTCAAAATATCAGAACTTGACTAGTAGATCTTTGTTCTTTAAGTTTAACAGATGTTTGAAATCATTTTTCATAACTTTTTTTTAATGTATATAAATTGAATAAACATAAAATTAAATTGCAAAATTGATCCCAATAACCTTGAGAAATATGGAATTTAATTCATATAGTTTATAATTAGAATTTAGATTCTATAGTTTGATTAATCTCTTATAGATTGAGACTATTTACAAGAGTTTTTGTCAAGCTATAAATACTGTATACAAGGTTTTATCAAACTATAGGAATCACTAGAAACTATAGGGACTAAAATCACAACCTTCTCCAAACTAAAAGATTTGTGAATTTTGCTCAACGGTAATTGGTATGATTCTCCATCTTTAAGTGATAGATTCGATCTCCATTTCCGATAATTGTTGTACTAAAAGATTTGAAATTAATATAATTATAATTTTAAAAGTTAAAAAAAAGTATAATGACTAATTTTGTACAATAATTAAAGAGAGAGAACAAAAGCTAAATTTGATGTTATTTCCATGATCGATTCACTCTGGTTCGAAAGAAGTGTTTTAGGTTTAAATTGGCCCATGAATAGCAATTAGACAAAGTTGACAGAAAATAAAGTTAGAAAAGAAACGAAATCATTTCCTTTTTTTTTGGTTGATGCTCAACTCGATCATCCTGTCCTTTTGCATTAAATCATTCCAATTTTTGTTCAGGTTTTATTGGTAACAAGGGGCCAACTAAGCAAATAAGTTGATAGATTTAGCAATATTGAACAAGATATTATCCACTGTAACTTAACCTTAATATAAATATGTAATATTCTAGTTTACCATATTTCATACATAGTTAATTCTACAAAAATATTAATTTATTGTAATTTATTACAGAAATTTAAATAAATAAAAACTAAAAAATGTTTTAAATGAAGACTTGAACCCAAAACATGTTGTTTAAAAAAAGTATATGTTAAAACAGTGATTTTTTATATTTATATTTTAAAAATATATTTAAAACTTATATTAAATATTAAAAAATCGATCAGTCATGGGACACGTGCCTCCGGACCCCGGATCCGCCTCTGCTTTCTTTTTACAAATAAAGAAAAAAAAAAAAAGGAGAAAAATACAATTATGAAATGATAAAGTAATCCCGGCGGCGGAGATGCAACGTGCAAGATAATGGTAACATTTTTGTGAGTCGTATTTGGACGGCTAGTCCTTGTAGTTGTGGCAGTTCCATTTTCAAATACTAATAATAAAAAGGAAAGGATTTTTGTCTTCGTCTCCGGTCTCCCTCGATTCTCAAATAGGTCAAACTTTAATTCTCTATTTGCTTACCTAATGGCTTCCGTCTTCAACTTTTTCCCATCATTATCATCCTCTTTATATACTCCTCAGTTTTCCCCACAACTGTTGTTTTTTCTTTTTCTTTTTCTTTTGCACCCATTGAATTGGAAGAAGATATGGAAAATGTTGTTGATGTTTTGATTGTGGGAGCTGGAATCAGTGGTCTTACTACTGCATTGGGACTTCACAGGTGAACCCACTTTGTAATTTCTTTGTGTCAATCTGAATTCATGGTTTCTCAGTTTTCTTCTTGATGCTTATGATTTCACTTCAAATCTTGTAGATTGGGTATCCGAAGCTTGGTTTTGGAGTCGTCGGATGATTTGAGAGTCACTGGATATGCCTTGTCGTTATGGACCAATGGTTGGAAGGCGTTGGATGCCGTTGGAATTGGTGATTCACTTAGGCAAAACCATGACCAACTTCACGGGTAATCATACACGATCCAGCCTTCAATTCTCTTTTCTTTTCTTTTTGGATTCATGGTGTTTGTTCTCATGCTAGTTTGAAAACTTCGAGTGAGTGTGTGAGAATTGAACTGACTGAATGCTTGATTTTCTGAAATGGACTTAACTTCCAAATTCAATTATTCTTGTGTTCATTTGTTCTCACACCATAATTTTCTTTCTAAGTTGATTTCTGACAGTTAATGTACTTTTGTTCATAGCTTTACATCAATGTTTGTAAGTTATGTTAATTGTGATTTCAAAAGACAGTGATCGTGATGATCTCACATACGAAAAATCAAGGGACCTCATGTTATTTATTTACGAAATATATGAGCTACTCCTTTTATTGTCAATTAATTTTAATGTAAAACTCTATAATGGTGCTTAGTAGCATCGATCATTTTGATAGCACTACAAACCATTCTAATAGAATTTTAAGATATTTGGATAATGGTAGTTATATTAAGTTGAAATTTGTTACATATCAATTTTCATCACAAAGTTTTATATATAATTTTAATTTTTCTAGTTACATACGGAGAACCTGAAATAGCTGTAACCTGTTATATAATGTCAATTATGTTCGTTTTCTGCAATGTTACGACTGTTTTGTCAAGGATTGTGACTCTGATTTCTAACATTGTTGTTAATTGTCTACAACAAAATGCAGGATTATTACTACATCAATGATTTCAGGGGATAAAACATCAGAGCTTTTGTTTCCAGACCCAGAAGAAGGGTCAGTTAGACATTTTTTTTCGTTTTTATAACTAGGAACAGTGTAATTATTCTGCTTGATTGCTGTTTTGTTGAGATCTATGGGCTTGTTTTGATGGGCAGTGGAGTCCGCTGTGTGAGAAGAAAGTTTTTGCTGGAATGTCTGGCCAAGGCACTTCCAAGTGGAACCATCAAATTCTCCTCCAAGGTGGTTGCCATTGAGGAGTCTGGTTTGCTTAAACTTGTGCATCTTGCTGATGGAACCTCAATCAAGACTAAGGTAAATTGTGTCTCCTCTCTTCTCTTATTTCACAGATATGATCTATCTTCTGTATTGATTTTCATTATTTTAATACTACTTGATTTGATTGAAAAGGTGCTAATAGGATGTGATGGGGTTAAATCAGTGGTGGCAAAATGGCTAGGCTTCAAGGCACCAGCCTTCACAGGGAGATGTGCTGTGAGAGGTTGTTTACAACTCGAGTCCAACCATAATTTTGAACCAAAGATGAGCCAATATGTTGGTGAGGGAGTTCGAGCTGGTATCATCCCTTGTGATGATAAGACTCTTTATTGGTTTTTCACTTGGACCCCCTCAACTGAAGGTGAGTCCACAATGGTTAAGATCACGTAGACCCAAAAGCTACCACTTTAAGTATAGCTGTATCTAATCATCTGGTATATTCAATCTTTAACACTCCCTCCACATACGAGTTCTGAATTTGACTTTGTTCACGACATCTAACACGTTAATTTATCGATGTATAGCAAATTAGATCAAATGCTATTGAGATTTAAAATTTATTTAAATACAATTAAGGTCCTTTTACTTATTTTATTTTAGTCTTACAATTTTAATTGTCTGAATTTAGTCTCCATAATTTTGAAAAATCTTAAAAGTAGTCCTCATCCTTGAGTTGGGTCGGATACATATTTTCCCAATACTGACACACAACTAGAAAATCAATATGTCTATTAATTATTTATCTTCGTCTTGTCTCTCGCTGCACAGTGAAGGAAATCAAAAGGAATCCAGGAAAACTGAAAGAACTTGTGTTAAGCAAACTCGGAGAGATGCCTGAGGCAGCAAGGGCTGTGATAGAAGAAACTGATGTGAGTTGTTTTCAACCAGCAGCATTGAACTACAGACCTCCATGGGAGCTCATGTTGGGCAACATTGTGAAAGGCAATGTGTGTGTGGCTGGTGATGCATTGCACCCAATGACTCCAGACTTAGGCCAAGGTGGGTGTGCTGCTTTGGAAGATGCGGTAATTTTAGCCAGATGTGTTGCAGAAGCCCTGCTGAAGAAACCGAGCAGCCAGGAGGGGGAGAAGGCAGAAAGAGAGCAGCACGTGCAGGTTGAGATGGGGCTGAAGAAGTACGCCGCAGAGAGGAAATGGAGGAGCATCGAGCTGATCAGCACAGCTTATATGGTGGGTAGGATGCAACAGAGCAGTGGGGTGTTTGCTAAGTTTATTAGGGATAAGATTTTGTCTAAGTTTCTGGTTGGACTCTTACTTAGAAATGCAAAATTTGACTGTGGGAAACTGAGCCCTTCTTTGTAAGGTAACCACTCTCATTGTCACTACTTTTCTTTTGGGAAAAAAGTGTGTTGATAAGTGAGAATAATGGAAAGTGCTGAAGTTTGCTGGTGTGCAAATATATAGAAAGAAAGAGAGCAACCTCATTGATCATCTTTGTTGTAAGATAGTTGTGCCTTTTGGAAATTTTTTAATAAAACAATGGCAGGTGAAGCTCTTGCTTGTTTTCACAGCTTGACCCTCAGTTGACTAACAATTTGATGATTTATTAAACGGTTGACCTTTGGTAGTAATGATATCACCCTCACCTTTTAACACTCACTATTGTTGAGGTTAAGAATCATTTCAAATCTCAAAACTGAATGGGGATGAGCTATCAAGTTTCACGAAAAATATATTCTTTTTACCAAATTTATATATGAAATTGCTTTTTTCCTATAATTCTGTATGATAATTCTTTGGTTTTTTACAATTGTACTTATGCAATACCATATTCAGTCCTCAATTCTAAAAAGAGGTTGTTTCCTTTGTCAGTCCCCTTCTTTTCATTACCTCTCTCTCGTGCGATTGTATCTCTTTTTCTCTTGTTGTCTCTCTACTTCGACCTCCTTCCTAACTTTTTGCCACCATTTTGTTGGCTGTTCCTACACATTTTTCGTCGTTCTTGTGTCCCGAAAGGTATGCTTCTCTTATCCTTTAATGCAATTGATTTTTTTTGTTTCGTTGAGCATGGTCGTTTAGTTCGTCAAAGTGCATCGTCTAACTTTTATGAACGATCACCCAACTGCTATTAAAAGATCACCCATATTTTATCAAGTAATCTCTCATATTTTACTACATAATCTCCCACATTTTACTACGTGATCTGCCACAGTTTACTGAGCGGTTTCCCATGGTTTACTGAGCAACTTCCCTCAGTTGACTACACAATTGCCTAGGATTTCCATTTCATATCATGTAACCTAGATGGACTTGTGCCAAAGTGTTATTAGTGTTTGTCTTCATATTTTCTTGTGTATCAAACTTGTCCAGATTGATATTCAACCGTTGGTGTAAAATACTCACTAATTTACTAGATGTTATATCATTTCTGACCTTCAGACCTTTCATATAGCCTGCAACATAATTGCTTCATGACTGGTTTCATTCTCCACCAAATTGTATGAAGATGTGTGTTAATGATTGCTTCAGAAATTAGACAACTATGGGAGATCGCTTAGTAAATTGTGGGAGATCACTTAGTAAAATGTGAGACAACGTAGTAAAATGTGGAAGATCTTGTAATAAGATGTGAGAGATCGCTTAATAAAATATGGGCGATCGTTTAATAACAGTAGGATGATCGTTCATATAAAGTTAGACAATGCGCTTAGACGAACTAAATGAACCCTATACCCATGCTCAATGGAACAGAAAAAGTAAGATGCATTAGAGGATAAGAGCAACATACCTTTCAAATCAGGAGAATGATGGAAAATGTGTAGAAGTAGCTGGCAAAATGGTGGCAAAAAGCTAAGACGAAGGTAAAAAAAAGAGATATGATCGCAAAAGAGAGAGATATGAGAAGAAGGGGACGACTAAGATATGAAGGGAAACAATCTCTTTTTAAAATTGAGATAGTATCGTATTTTCCATGGCAAAAAGGTCAATATACGACAATGAAAGTTTTAAGAATGAGTAGTCGTAGAAAAGTTTTTTATTATCAAGTCATTTTGTGAATATTTCCCCTATTATCGTGGTTTTCATTTCATTTTTCTTATATACACAATTCAAATTTTAGCCAATGTAAAAATAAAAACAAGTTTTTAAAAGATATTTTTTAGTATTCAAAACTTTGGCTTAAGTTTTGACGATGTTCTTAAAAAACAGACCACAAAACAAAGAAAAATGGATGACAAAAAAAAAAAAAAAATCATTATGCAAAAGTATTGTTCATAAGTTTATTATTTTAGAAAAAACAATAATTAAAAGTAAATGGTTATAAAGTCTTTGTAGATAGAAAAATGTCAAACTATTTACAAAAATAACAAAAGAATATTGACACTAATAGATTTCTATCAACCTCTATCAATGATAGTCCCGTATCAGTTTCTATTATTAATAGCATCGATGATAAATTTATATTAGTTTTTATCACTAACAGACTTCTATTGGTTTCTATCAATGATAGACTTCTACGAACATCTATGAATGATAGACGTTGATAGATTAGTCTATTATCAGATTACAAGGAATGTAGACAATTTTACTATAAATTTTAAATAGCTTGAGTCATTTTTTCTATATTTAAAGAGATTCTAAATACAATTCAATGTATTTTCAAAATTTACAATAAAAATACTACTAGATAACAATTTTTTTTTAAATAATCAACAACAGCCAAATTTAAGAATTATTGGAAATATTTAAGCTTAAATTAAATAATTTCCAAAATACCAAAATAGTATTAGGGAAGAAAAAAAGAAAAAGAGTATCCATTTTTCCGGCCGCCTCAAATAGAGCCCGCCACAAAGATGCAATTACTGCAAGAGTCAGCCTACCGTCTCCAATCATTTTTCTTTATTTCTATAAATCCAAACACTTCTTCAACTGAAAAAGAAAAACGAAAAACAGAGCAACTTCTAATTCCCAATCATTTCTTCGATTGATCCACAGAATTGAATTGTTTCCTCTGCCGGAATCATGGAAGAAAAATGTGATGTTGAAGAGATAGTGATCGTCGGAGCTGGAATCTCAGGCCTCGCCACTGCCTTAGGGCTTCACAGGTTAGGGATTCGAAGCTTAGTATTGGAAGCTTCCGATTCTTTGAGAGCCGCTGGTTATGCTTTGACTACATGGAATAATGCTTGGAAGGCTCTCGATGCCTTGGGAATCGCCGATTCTCTCCGCCTCCACCACGATCGCCTTGCCGGGTAAATTCTTGTGCTTCGTTATTTTCTTCTGTTCCTAAATGATTTAATTTCAGAAAAGTTAGCTTGTGTTAATTCAAGACTCCATTTTGATTTGCTGATTGTAGAAACGTCACTTTCTCGGCGGTTTCCGGGAAGATAACTTCGGATTTGCTCTTTACGACTCACCGGTGAGTCTTTATTTATTTATCTTACACAGATAAGATAGGGAATGAGAAGAAATATATATATATATATATATATATATATATATATATTTTTAAATTGAAAAAAAAATTGGTTTCGTATACATCAAAATAACCCAATTATTGACAAATATAGCAACCCGTTTTGGCATTTAAAATATATTTTCGATTAATTTCATGAGACAATTTTATCATAATATTGAATGTGAAACAAATCTGTAAGATTTAAAATTTAGGTAGGTGACGATCGTAAATTCATTATGTTTAAATATTTTACTAAACACAATTCCCTTTATATGCAAACCACACATTATAGTAGTTTGAATATTTAATTTAAAAAAATATTTTTCATATAAAACACCTTTGCATTTTTTATTTTATTTGTTGGAACGTAAGAAGTACGAACAAATATTGTTCCATGAAAAAAAAAAAGTTGTTTCATGAAAAAAAAGAAAAAAGAAAAAAGGAATAATTATTGAACAAAAATATTGTTTTCTTTATTAAAAAAAGAAATGAGAAACAAAGAACATAAAACATAATGCCCCATGTTTTCATTTTCTTCACGGTTTTTTGCTTCTAATTTTTTGTAAATAAATTCATTTGATAATTTTAATAAAGAATGACAAGCGTGTTAGTGACCATAAGGCCTGAACTCGTAGTTCAAATCTTCTATTTTTTGTTATTTTTTTTATTTTTTTAATAAACTTTTTTAAGAAGAAAAGAAAACATGGGTGCATCATCTCATGTGCTCCACATCTCTTCAACACACAAAAATAAAATTTTCAAATATTATTTTAAAAACATTATTTTTGTATACTGGAGAGATGATAGTATTTGAGATATGATGCACCTAAGAAAACAATGTACAAAAAAAAGATTTAAATAGAAAATGTTTGTGAGAAAATTAAATGAATTAACAGAGACCAAGAAGCAAGAACTGTAATGAGAAAGTCATTACTAGAAGCACTTGCAATGGATCTTCCAAAAGGCACCATTAAATATTCCTCCAAGCTTGTTTCCATTGAAGAAGCAGGGTTTGTTAAGCTCCTTCACCTTGCTGATGGAACAATTCTCAAAACCAAGGTAAAATCATATATGAACAATATCCCAACTCTAAATAAATAAATAAACTATAGTTATAGTTAAAATTTAAAAGAGTGGATGAGATGTTTTTATTGTAGGTATTGATTGGATGTGATGGTGTGAACTCTGTGGTGGCTAAATGGCTTGGCTTGAAGAAGCCTTCTTTGTCAGGAAGGAATGCTACCAGAGGGATTGTAACATACAACAATGGTCATGGATTTGATAATAAGTTCATGTGGTATTTTAGCAAAGGCCTTCGCTTTGGTGTTATGCCATGTAATTCCAACACTGTCTACTGGTTTGCCACTTGGTGTCCTTCCAAACAAGGTTAGTTTCTTAGACCTCGTTTAGTGACAAATTTATTTTTTTAAAAAAATTAAACGTATTTCCTTCCCACTTCTTACCGTGGTTTTCATCTTTCTTAAGTAAAATAGTTGAATTCTTAACCAAATTTCAAAACAAAACTTTAAGCTTTCACTCACTAGTTTAAGCTTGTGGGTTGAATTGGTGACTTAAGATAGTATCAAAGTATGTGGTTCAGGAGGTTCTGTGTTCAAACACTACCAATATTATTTCCTTCCCATTTAATATTGATTTTCACTTTAATGTCAAATGTTGGCTTTGGTTTTAAAAATATTGGTAAAAAGTAAATATCAAAAACCAAAACATTTTAGAGGTGGAACGAGTGTTTACAGTATTAATGTTCAAAAACTAAAAACCAAATAGTTATTCAACATAACATAAATATTCTAATAGTACTCTTTAATATCTCCTTGTATTATTCCTAACACATTGTGAAACTTGAAGAGGAGGAGATGGAAGAGAACCCAACAAAACTGAAGGAACATATTTTGAGCAAGCTTGGAAAGGTACCTGATCAAGTAAGGGCTGTTGTTGAAGACACCAAAGTTGATTCTTTTGTCTCACTTCCATTGAGATATAGGTGTCCTTGGGAGCTTGTTTGCAGTAACTTTTCTCGGGGCAACGTTAGTGTTGCAGGCGACGCGCTCCACCCGATGACCCCAGATCTCGGCCAAGGTGGTTGTTCTGCATTGGAAGATGGTGTCATTCTCGCTCGATGTGTAGCCGAATCTATGTCAAGGAATCCAAATGGTGAAGTAGAAGACAAGGGCGAATATAAGAGAATTGAGAAAGGTTTGGAGAAATATGAGAAAGAGAGGAGATGGAGAAGCATTAAGCTTATAATTGCATCGTATGTGGTTGGCTCAATTCAAGAGAGTAAAGGGAAAGTGATGATCTATTTGAGGGATAATATCTTGGCTGATTTTCTTGTTGGTATGTTAATGAAGATCTCTGATTTTGATTGTGGCACACTTGGTTGATGCATTAAGCTATTTTTGTGTATTGTTTTGTTTGTTTGTTGTATTATTTAGCGTTATTTTTTAGTTTAACGATGAGAAACTTATACTTTTTTTTGTTTTTGTCGATAGTATATTACTTAATCAGTTAAGTCATACACGTGTTGGCTAAACTAAGGTGGTTTGAAATTGATTTAAGTCTACTTTATATAGTTTTTTACTTTTGATTTTGGTTCATTTTAATCCGTAAACTTTAGTGCTACTATGATCTTGACATTTAATGATGTATGTATTGACACTCTTATTAAAAAATGGTCAATAAAACTTTCATTTCCATCTTTATATACATTATGAATTGAAAACACATATAGAAACGTCAACAAAAATATCTATTTAGGTTAGAGCATCAAATAATGACAATAAAAATGCTATATATTGAAATTAATTCAGTAGGTTCGTTATGATCTTTGATTTTTAGTTCGTTGAAGGTTTTTGCCCATTGTTTCATTATTCATTGAAAATATCTATTTCGGTGGTTATACTTTTAATTTCGGTTCATTCCGTCTATATATATTTTTTAAAATGTTCATTTTAGTATTATTATGCTTTCAAATTTCAATTTTGATTTTTCTATAATTTATAATTAATCATTTTGAAAATATAGAGATTAAAATATAGAAATACATAGAAATTTTCAAAATATAGAAATGAAAATGTATGAAACTTAAGAACATAGACTAAAATTGATTTTAAAAGTATAAGAACTGAAATTACGAATTAAAAGGTCTAAAAAATAGTATTCCAATCCTTTTATCGTTTCCTCTGCCGAAACCATGGAAGAAAAAGGTGATGTTGAAGAGATAGTGATCGTCGGAGCTGGAATCTCAGGCCTCGCCACTGCCTTAGGGCTTCACAGGTTAGGGATTCGAAGCTTAGTATTGGAAGCTTCCGATTCTTTGAGAGCCGCTGGTTATGCTTTGACTACCTGGAATAACGCTTGGAAGGCTCTCGATGCCTTGGGAATCGCCGATTCTCTCCGCCTCCGCCACGATCGCCTCGCCGGGTAAATTCTTCTGCTTCGTTATTTTCTTCTATTCCTAAATGCTTTAATTTCAGAAAAGTTAGTTTGTATTAATTCGAGACTCCATTTTGCTTTGTTGATTGTAGAAACGTCACTTTCTCGGCGGTTTCCGGGAAGATAACTTCGGATTTGCTCTTTACGACTCACCGGTGACTCTTTATTTATTTATCTTACACAGATAAGATAGGGAATGAGAAGAAATATATATTTTTAAATTTTTTTTTTTTTTAAAAAATTGGTTTCATATACATCAAAATAACCCAATTATTGACAAATATAGCAACACATTTTCTCTAAAATATATATATTTGTGAGTGTTAAAATAAATCTACATTGTATTTCGATTAATTTCACGAGACAATTTTGTCTAAATATTGAAGAATGTAAAAGAAATTTATAGGATTTAAATTTTAGATACGTGACGATCTAAATTGAACTCGTTACCTTTAAATATTTTATTAAACCCAAGTCCTTTTTATGAAAACAATTTGAATATTTAATTTAAAACAATACTTTTCATATAAAACACCCTCTGCATTTTTTATTTTATTTGTTAGAACATAAGAAGTACGAACAAATATTGTTCCATGAAAAATTAAAAAGAAAAAAAATAGCATTTTATTATTTTTCTTAGAGAATAAAAATCACATTTTCCCCTTAAGATAACTATGGTTAACAGAAAAAAAGAAATCAAAACAAATTTCATGTTCTTTTTTTATTTATTTATTGAGTTATAGATGATTTAAATAGAATATGTTTGTGAGCTAGAAAATTAAATGAATTAGCAGAGACCAAGAAGCAAGAACTGTAATGAGAAAGTCATTACTAGAAGCACTTGCAATGGATCTTCCAAAAGACACCATTAAATATTCCTCCAAGCTTGTTTCCATTGAAGAAGCAGGGTTTGTTAAGCTCCTTCATCTTGCTGATGGAACAGTTCTCAAAACCAAGGTAAAATCATAGCTGAACTCTTTGGTGTTGTTTGGATGTGATGGAGTGAACTCTTTGGTGGCTAAGTGGCTTGGCTTGAAGAAGCCTTCTTTGTCAGGAAGGAATGCTACCAGAGGGATTGTAACATACAACAATGGTCATGGATTTGATAATAAGTTCATGCGGTTTTTTAGCAAAGGCCTTCGCTTTGGTGTTACACCATGTAATTCCAACACTGTCTATTGGTTTGCCACTTGGCGTCTTTCCAAACAAGGTTAGTTTCTCCGAGCATGAGGTTGCTGCAATGTCACTGCCCTTTAAATAACTGTTACACCATAACTTAAAGTCATCCACAATATTTACGTGAATTGTCTATCGTTTTTTAAAATTAAACTTATTTCTTTTCCACTTCTTACCGTGGTTTTCATCTTTCTTAAGTAATATAATTGAATTCTTAACCATATTTTAAAACAAAAACAATTTTTTTAAAACTTTACTTTTGTTTTAGTTTTGTTATATACTATATTAAATTTGCTTTCACCTACTAGTTTAAGCTTTTTGGTTGAATTGATAATAGTATCAGAGCGCAAGGAAGCACTGACAATGTTATTTCCTCCTCATTTAATATTGATTTTCATTTTAATGTCACTTTTTGGATTTTTTTTTATAAAAAAATATTGGTAAAAAGTAGATATCAAAAAACCAAAAAATTTAGAGGTGAAACGAGTGTTTATAGTATTAATTTTCAAAATCTAAAAACCAAATAGTTA
The DNA here is from genome assembly GCA_037974625.1 of Cucumis cinereus. Taxonomy (NCBI): domain Eukaryota; kingdom Viridiplantae; phylum Streptophyta; class Magnoliopsida; order Cucurbitales; family Cucurbitaceae; genus Cucumis; species Cucumis cinereus. The sequence goes on from JBBPDJ010000001.1 coordinate 9,053,043, forward strand.
TAAAACGAAATATTCTAATAGTACTCTTTGATATCTCCTTGTATTATTCCTAACACATTGTGAAACTTGAAGAGGAGGAGATGGAAGAGAATCCAACAAAACTGAAGGAACGTATTTTGAGCAAGCTTGAAAGGGTACCTGATCAAGTAAGGGCTGTTGTTGAAGACGCCAAAGTTGATTCTTTTGTCTCACTTCCATTGAGATATAGGTGTCCTTGGGAGCTTGTTTGCAGTAACTTTTCTCGGGGTAACGTTAGCATTGCAGGCGACGCGCTCCACCCGATGACCCCAGATCTTGCCCAAGGTGGTTGTTCTGCATTGGAAGATGGTGTCATTCTCGCTCGATGTTTAGCCGAAGCTATGTCAAGGAATCCAAATGGTGAAGTAGAAGACAAGGAGGAATATAAGAGAATTGAGAAAGGTTTGGAGAAATATGAAAAAGAGAGGAGATGGAGAAGCATTAAGCTTATAATTGCATCTTATGTGGTTGGCTCAATTCAAGAGAGTGAAGGGAAAGTGATGATCTATTTGAGGGATAATATCTTGGCTAATTCTCTTGTTGGATTGTTGATGAACATCTCTGATTTTGATCGTGGGACACTTGGTTGATGTATTCAGCTATTTTTTTTTGTATTGTTTTGTTTGTTTGTCAGTATTATTTAGCCCTATTTTTCAGTTTAACGATGAGAACCTCATACTTTTTTTTATCGATGATATATTACTTAATCAGTTAGGTCATACACGAGTTGGTTAAGCTAAGGTTGTTTTGAATTGATTTAAGTCTACTTTATATAGTTTTTTATTTTTGATTTTGGCTCATTTTGATCTGTAGCTTGACATTTAATGATGTATGTATTGACACTTTTATTAAAAAATGGTCAATAAAACTTTCATTTACACCTTTATTTACATTATGAATTGAAAATACATATAAAAACATCAACAAAAGTATCTATTTAGGTTGGAGCATCAAATGCAAACGAAAATGCTATATATTGAAATTAATTTCGTAGGTTCGTTACAATCTTCGATTTTAGTTCGTTCACGGTTTTTGCCTATTTTTTCATTATTTATTGCAAATATTTATTTTGGTTGTTATACTTTCAACTTCGGTCCATTACGTCTATATATTCTTAAAATGTTCATGTTGGTTTTATATTTATGCTTTCAAGTTTCAATTTTGATTTTTCTATATTTTAAAAATAATCATTTTGAAAGTATAGAGACCAAAATGGTCACGTGTAGAAATGCATACACTAAAATGGATATTTTCAAAATATAGAAATCAAAATAAACAAAAAGTTAAATACATATACTAAAATAACAATTTTTAAAATATAAGAACTAAAATTAACAAGTTAAAAAGTCTAAGAATAAAAAAATTAGTATTTAAATCATCTAAATTAAGTGGAAGGAATACAAATACTTGTACAATAACATCACTTTAACTATTTAGAATCTTGAACTTTAAAGTATTAATTAAATTTTTTTTTGTTTTATATCAAATAACTTGAATTTTCAATTTGCTAACAAATTCTTTTATATATTTTTCAAGATTTAAATACATTATTCTTTTAATTTTACGTTTTAATAGATCTTCAAACTTTAAAAAGTATCTAACAAGTTTTTGAATTACAAAATCAAAAAAGAAAATTTCTCAAAATCAAAAGACATTTCTCAAATCTAAGATTGCCAACGACCGCTCGCACTCAATTTATTAATAAATTAAAAAAAAAACAAACAAGTTATATATTCTCTTTTTTTATTTGAAAAATGACATTTGGTTACTTATTTGTTATGTTTCGACGATGTAATGAAATTTTTTCATTAATTTAATGAGAACGTTGATAAAAATTTAGTATAATTATTTACGGTGAAATTATTATGGATAACAAAAAAATGAAACTATTTATAAATTATAACAAAAAAAAATGAATTTCACTATATTTTATAAATAATTTTTAATATTTTACTATTTTTGAAAATGTCTACTGTTTTTACCTATTAATGTAAAGGATTTTATATTATTTTTTAGGTTATATTGCAAATTTAGTTTATTGTTTTAGATTAATTCTAATTAAATTCCAAATTATAGGACAAATTTGCCATTTAAAGAAAAAAAAAAAAGAGCCATAATTTTGGTTTGGTTCTTACTTTCACTGGGTTTGTCTTGCTCAGGAGGCAACCTGAAGAAACCCTTGTTCCATCTCCAATCGCTTTATACTCCAAAATCTCCGGTTTTCTTCATATTACATCTTCAATTTCTTTGAATTATCGATATATTTTCTTCTTTTTGGTTCTCCATTCTGAATTTTCTCCACTCAGTTGTTTAGTTTTGTGGATTTCATATAGATTTTGTGAAGATGACGACGCAAGACGCTGAGATGAAGGAGCTTCCTGCTCCCATTCCTTCTTCTCCTTCAACTTTACAACGTAACATACTTCTATCTTCATTTTTTAATTCTTAGCGTGCTTGATTTTGAATTTTGTTTAACCATTTCTTTCAATCAGATTTGAAAGAGATTCTGTCGCTTCTTGAAACTGGTGCATATGCTCGGGAAGTCCGGCGAATTGTTCGAGCTATTCGTCTGACTATGGCGTTGAGACGGAAGTTGAAAGCGTCTGTTCTGTCTTCATTCCTCAGTTTTGCTCTCCCGCCAGGCTCTGATGTGCACACAAGGTTATCCTCATTTATTCCGAAGGTGATTCCAAATTTAATGAAAATATTGATATTTATCTGCATTATGTAATTTCCTGTTCTAAAGATTTCCTGTTCAATTGGGTAGGAGGATGACTACGAAATGGACGTTGACTCGGCAACACAGGCACCTGCAAAACACCCCTTACCCGAGATAGAGATTTTCTGCTATTTGATTCTCCTAATATTTCTGATTGATCAGAAGAAATATGGCGAGGTGATGTATATTATGCATATCTATCAGGGATTTTTCCATTTTGCCAAAATTGTGATCCTGACAAACTTGGTGGATGTTATCAGGCTAAGGCTTGTGCTTCAGCAAGCATTGCCCGATTGAAGAACTTGAATAGGAGAACGGTTGATGTGTTAGCATCTAGGCTCTACTTCTATTACTCACTTAGCTATGAACTCACCGGTGATCTTGCTGAAATCAGAGGGTAGGTTTATAACTTAAGATTTTAGTAGAGTTATGTTAGTTTTCTTTTTTATGGAAACAAGTGCGTTCATTGAGGGAAAAAAATGAAAGAATACAAGGATTTACCAAAAAAAATCCCCTACAGAAAGCATTTCCAACTAAGTAGAGATATTTCCTAGGAAATAATTCCAAAGTCTTCAAAGCCAAAGCCCAAAAAGAAACATGAAACCTTTCACCACGAAACACCCTTATTGTTTCTCTTCCCCCACAGATCCCACAATAAAGTACACTCCCCTGCAAATCAAAGAAAAATGACTTTTCCCTTTGAAAGGCGGGTGGAGCTCCTCCCCAAGCACTATAGTTATGTTAGTTAAGTTTTTTACATTTGTTTGATTCCAGAGTAAAAGAGCACACAACTTTCGTTATTATATAATGATATTCATTATGTAACATGAACTTTATTGACAGTAACCTCCTAGCCCTGCATCGGATTGCAACCTTACGCCACGATGAATTGGGTCAGGTAGTTTTCTTCACTTCTATCAGTGAACACCATGTTGTGCCTTGTGGTGCCTTATGTATTGGTAACAATGTGATGTAGGAAACCCTCCTCAACCTACTACTTCGCAATTACCTCCATTACAATCTTTATGATCAAGCAGAGAAGTTGAGGTCCAAGGCACCTCGATTTGAAGCTCACTCGAACCAGCAGGCATGTTTAAGAACTTTAGTCCTCTAATATTTATTATTTTTACCTTTTTCTTATCTTATGAGGAAAAAGGTATTTGTGGATTTAAGAAAGTTTTGTGCAACATTAGGCAGCATTCTTTTCAGTAGAAATGCTTGTAAGTTGGGCAATGGGATTTTAAGTTTTCGATTTGTCCTTTCTATATGCTTCTGAAGTTCAAGAATAGTTGCAGTTGTCTGGAATGACTATGTATAAGAAGAATTCATGCGTCATTATAATTTATTTGTTTTGGAATTCAGTGATGTATAAATTTTCTCACCTTTGTGTAATCAAAATTTTATAGTTTAGTCAAGTGTCTCATAAAGATTGGTTTCTATTACAGTTCTGTAGGTACCTATTTTACCTTGGCAAAATCAGGACTATTCAGCTGGAATATACTGATGCAAAGGAGTCGCTTCTACAAGCTGCTCGGAAAGCACCTATTGCAGCTCTTGGTTTTCGAGTACAATGCAACAAATGGGCAATCATTGTTCGCTTGTTGTTAGGAGAAATCCCTGAGAGGACTGTTTTCATGCAGAAAGGCATGGAGACGGCTCTGAGGCCATACTTTGAACTCACAAATGTAAGTTCGAGAAGTATTGAACCATTTCATTTCCTTTAACAAATACAAAAGTAATTTTGTTTTCCAAAAAGTTAAGGTTGGTGATTCTTCACTGGGAAAAATCCAATTACCATTAGTACCGCAACACTTCTAGTTGTAGAATACTATTAACATTTATCTCCAAACTTCCCATCACTCCCTCCCCCATTTTCCCTTTCTTCCTCCTTTTCCTCTGTGAAGAAGAAGATAAATAATAAATGAATGCACCGTGAATTAGCCTTTTCGTATGAATTATAGTAAACTCTTGTCAATAACAAGTCAGGATAATGACTATTGGATTCCTATTCTGCTATATTGGATTAACCATCAACAATTTTTCATTTTTCAGGCTGTGAGAATTGGTGACTTGGAGCTTTTCCGGACTGTTGCTGAGAAGTTCTCTAGTACATTCAGCTCAGATCGGACCAACAATTTGATAGTGAGGCTGCGACATAATGTTATTAGAACCGGCCTTCGCAACATTAGCATATCTTATTCACGCATTTCTCTGGCTGATGTTGCTAAAAAACTGAGACTCGACTCTGAAAATCCTATTGCTGATGCCGAGAGTATCGTCTCCAAGGCAATCAGAGATGGAGCAATTGATGCCACAGTTGATCACGGGAACAAATGGATGGTATCCAAGGAAACTGGAGACATCTACTCTACCAACGAACCTCAAATTGCCTTCAACTCCAGGATTGCTTTCTGCCTGAATATGCATAATGAGGCAGTCCGTGCTCTCAGGTTTCCACCAAACTCCCACAAAGAAAAAGAAAGTGCTGAGAAAAGGAGAGAAAGACAGCAGCAGGAGCAAGAACTTGCTAAGCATATAGCCGAAGAAGACGATGACGACTTTTAACTGATTCAGTGCAAGACTCAACACGATTACGACATCTCAATGCCTTGAATAATCAGATATACAATTTCATTCAGGTATGCTGTTTGTTGCATGAGTTCAAACGGCTCCTACCCTTTTATTTTACCATGAATCTTTTTATGCTTGTAATGCCGGCTGTTTCATTCATAGAACGTACTTGAGATACCCATCTTCTTATTTAGTGATACTCTTCTAAATTGTAACATGAGCTTTTGGATTTTTCATCTTATGGCAGTTTGTAGTTGATATTAATGGGGAAGCCTTTTACATTTGTGCAATGTAGATGGCCTGCTAGTGCTGTTAAATGTTCAAACGGCTTACTTAAGGCTTAAGAATGGGATCGAACTTGTGCTTTATTATATGAACTTTGCTTGTTTCAACTTTTTAAGTGGTGGGATTTCTGAACTCAATTCTAAAATTTAGAGACGTATGAGAATTCTTTAGCACAATAAGGGTGAGAAACTTGAAATTTGAAAAATGTTCTTCAAAATGTGTAAAGAGTTGTGGTTTCAACTAAACGTGAGGTTAAACTTTAATTAATTTGTAAATATTCTTTGTTGGAAAATTATTGTAAATGGGAGGTAGTGAAAAATTTTAGATTTTATTTGTGTCTAGTGCATTGATTAACATAGATAAAAGTCAAATGTAGAATGTAAAATTTTGTTATATTTTATAATTATTTTAACTCATTTTTCAATATTTGAAAATATTTCTTTTTTTTTATTTATAATATAGTTATATTACACATTTTAATGAAAAAAAATAAAAAATATTATTTTTTTAAACTCTAAACTTTGAGGTTTGTAACAATTTAGACTCTAAATTTAAATTGCAAACTAATAATTGTATCTATTTAAAACTTGAATTTTAGAAGTTGTATCAATTTAAACTTCAACTAATAAATGTATCAATTTGAATCCTGAACATAAAGAGTATCAATCTACACCCTTCATCAATCTACACCCTTCATGAGATACCTTGTGAAAAATTAAAGCTATAAATTAGTAAAATTAATATATTTATAAAAATTCATAATTTGAACTAATACTAGAAGTTTGAAATCTAAATTGATACAACTCCAAAGTTCAAGATTTAAATTAACTCAAAGATTCACTAGTTAAATGTTTTTTTTTTTTCATTCCAAATAAAATTCTCTCTGCTAAAATTTCAAATTTAAAATCTTCGTCATTATAGAAAATATATCTACCAAATGAATCAATAGATGATTTTGAAAATATAAACTTAAATCCATCATTCTGCACGTATAAAGTTCTAAAAATTATAACCAAATAATGTACTAAAAGCTAAATTTGTACGATTCATGGAACCTTAACACAAATATTATACAAATTTAGGCTAACCAACTAAAGTTAATATACTCATAGATTAAATTTCAGCTCAAACAGAATCAAATCATGTGAGACGAGCTCAAAATAGAAACAGCCAATGTCTATGAAAAAAAGTTCAATTATCTCACCTTTTTTACCACAATGGAGAAAAAAAATATCGAATACCATCAAGAAGACAAGAACGATGATAGTAGTCAACAATGGTTTGTAAACTGCAGTCGTCAATGGCTTCGGCTCGGTATTGAAGTTTCAGTTCTACACAATGGTGTTGTGTGGTTCGTCACTCAAATAGCTGAACTGAAGCCAAATGACTTGACAATGCTGCTCACACTTTCTGCAAAAGTCTTGGAAGTAATTTTCTTACCTGGCACATGAAATGGGTTCGAAACTGCATCTACATATGCAGCATGAAATCTCCTGAAAAACTGGATACAAATTTGAACAAGGGTCAGATGTCATATTAAGGAGTTTAGCGTGTCATATGAGTGCACAAGGAAGAACCAAAAATTGGCTAAGTTTTAACTTTCTTTTTCAGAAAAGTATAGTCTATGGGAGAGAGGCATCAATTAAGACAACAAAATAGTATCACTTAGGACATAGTTGCACAACATATAGAATAGATCTTGTTCAAGTAAGGTCATAACAGGGTGATTCACTTAGGTTAATGGATTCTTGCATAGCTGAGCTATAAACGTGCAGTACACTAGATTCTTGAAAATTATAAGCTTGTAATCGAAACACAAACTGTACAAAAGAGGAAACTTCTTACAACTCAATCCTCCTCACGATCCAAATAAAGGCTACAAATCACTAAACATCCTTATCTAAACTAATGAAACTCAGACTTCTCAAACCAAGGACACACCAAAACTCCGTAAAGAAGCAAGAGTTATAAAAAATAAAACCGTTGATCTGTCAAAGTTATAGTATAAACGATAAGAAAACAATGCTTAAAAATAATAATGACGATGAATCATAAATTGCACATTATTAAAATATCTTATTGTTAGGTTTTGTTCAAGAAAAATTGAATGCAAACATTTTCAGATAAGAAACTAACTTCAAATTTAAGTGGACGTCATTTCTTGTTTCTGCTGCATGTGAGGTGAAAAAATAAATACTTATAATAGTGTACCTCTCAAGTCTATAGAATCTATCATGTTCAAATCTACCTTCCTAACCAGCTACAATGGTATTTGTATTCAAATATCCTCTATTATAGGTTTAGAACCCTAGACCTCAAGGAAAGGATTACATCTCAATTATCCTTGGATGTTGAGCATGTTAGCACTCACATAGCCTCTATTACTATGTGTATTTAGAGATCAAAGTGTGTGCATATTCCGATCATAAGAAGCTCATTTGAGATACCGACAGATGGCAGTTCTGGTTTCAGCTTGCGGTCAAGGAAGGTCATATATGTCAATCTCCTCTCTAGGAATACATCATGCTCACATCAATACTAAAATAGCAACCACGGGAAAGCTTGCCCTTTACCATTGAAAGAAGCTTCTAAAAAACAACTGAATTGTAGGAGGCACTGGTTAGGTGTTTGCCTCACTAAAGTCTTCACAAATAAACAAGCCTGAAGTTTTTCAAAACTTACTTGACAGTGATAGTCACAAGTGAAATGAAAATCAAAGAACTATACTGCTGTAGAAAATTGCAAACCCACAAATGGAACTCACACTTCTAACATCGGCATCTCTGACATCTAGATCTGTTGTCACCATAATAAACTTCACTTTGGTGTTAGTCAAATAGCCATACCTGGAAATGTACAGAGCATTAAAGGTCCACTCCAATTGAAATAGAAAATAGGACAAACTCTGATCCTACTTATATGAATAATCATACTCACACTTTGTAATTTTCTGTCGGATAAAGAAGACCCAGAAATGTCTCGTTCAGGGTCGGTCCAGATTTTCTCGGATTGTTCACTGGCAACAACACCGCAAACAATATAAGAAAAACGAATTGGAGTCTACAAGACACATAAATCAAAGCAATTCGAAAATCCTCGAGTTGAATACAACAGCAAGCGAGATTCCTAGATCTGATCGCGAAATATCAAATTACAAGCAAGATAAATATACCTCGCTCATCGACGACATCCAGCGAACAGTGTACAATGTGGTGGAGCTTGAGAGCATCATCGGCCTCCGTGAAGCTTTGAATGTAAAGGGGGTTGTTCTGTTAGCTCGGCCCGAATCGGAAAAGGGATCACAAATCTTTTCTTATAAACAAATATGAAATTATTTTTGGGTTCCATAAAATATGGTATTCATGGGGGTCGCACCTGGTGGCCAACGACGGCGACGCAAACGATCATCTTCGACAGTGGCCGGCCGAAACTCTTTTTGGAGGATTGCGAAAAAACTCGGGAAATGCGAATTTCTCGGTTGCGATAACACGAAGAAGGCCGGATCTTGTAAATGAGTGAAGAAAAAATGAATGAAAATTACCAAAAAATACGACGATTTTTGGGGGAGAAAAGACTTTTGGGTTTATTTTTAATTATAATGACATTTGGGAAAAATACATATTTGGGAGATTAAAAAAGAGTCGAAAAAACCCATCCAACATGTTATAAAATTACTCTAAATCACCTCAAATAAATATATTATTAATATAATTAATTTGAAGTTATACATTTTAAATTCCGATATTTTTAGATATTTGCAAAATTTTAAAAAATAACTTAAGAAACTCCTCAAACTATCATATAAAAAAAATAAGTTAGGGTTATTGTGAGATATTTGTCAGATAAAAAAACAAAACTAAACATTATAAATACGCATCAAACAACCTTAAGTAACTTAGAACAATTGTAAAATTGATTTTGGATCGTTTTGATCGCATATATTGTTTCATAGGATATGCATGATAATTAATGTCTGAAAGTTAAATATTTGTGTTCAATTTAATAACTTATAAAAATAAAAATAAATAATTACTTAACTAAATGTTTGAGATCAATTAAATTTAAAATAAAATAATTTATTGTCATGCTAATTGGTTACTTAGTTAATAAAAAAATGTCTTATAACTAAATATAATTAAATCGATTATTAAATATAATTAAATTAATATAAAAATAATTAGAATATTAATAATTTATATTAAATAGTTAAGATGACATAAAATATTAACGAAAATTTTAGTTGAAATTTATTAAGAATAAATAATATATTTATATTTCATAATTAATTAAAATTAATAGTAACAAATAATTTATATTAATTTATCAATTAATTAAATTATATTTCTGTTGTCCATTTTGACATAAAAATCTCATGTTTTTTTAGGTATTAAAAAATTGATGTCGATGGATTTTAAAGTTCCCTAGATAATAATATCTTTGGTTTTAAAAAGTGAAATGTTGTGAACAAACAAGAATATTAAATGTTTGTTTGAAATCTCATGGAAAAACATGTGAAACAAACTGGACCTTGCCGTTTATGATTCATCAAGAAGAGAACAAATAAGATAAACATAAAAAAAAGTAAGAGAGTATCTGTAATAAAATAAAAAACCGACTATCCTTTTTCTGCCATCAAAATGTTAGTGAAAAAGAATGATCGTTGAATCTTTGTAGTGCACCTTATAGGATACCACCTTCTTAGTATTCCCATATGTTTAACTGTTTTGTTCGTTAAGGACCCTTGCATTGTATCAACTTCTTGGAACTCATCTTCAGCTGAAAACTTGTAAGGGTTTCTCTGCTTATCAGTGAAAAATGAATCATGTGAACTTTCAGTGAAGATTCTGTCCTTGTGTCTGTTTATAGAAGAATTGCCATAGGCGGATTCTGTCTAATGAGATGTCATAACCCACATTGGTGTGGCTAAACCTGTGCCTCAAATTGATTTTCAAGATCTCTTAGAACAACATTATGACATGCAATAAATGGCTTTGGTTGGATTCCATTTATTTCATTTATAATATCAACAGACAAACTTGTGTCCATGTTACTTAAATTAACAGGTAAACCCATTTTGCTATCCTTAGTTGTTGCAGTTTAGTTACTGAACATGGCAGCTGAGCTAGAAGATTACAAGAACTAGCTCTTGGGTGTGGACATATGGTGTCCCTACATGGAATGAGTTGAGAAACAGGAAGCACAAGTTCTTCTCCACCATTCTCATTATTCTCAGTCCCAACACAACAACAATCCATTCATTCAATACATCTGAAACAGAAAAGAGAGCTTGAGAGTGAATGAGAGAAATAAGATGGATAGTTAAGGAATGACAGAAAGAGAAACTAAGTAGTAACTCAGCCTTTGTTCTTAGCTCAATTTCCAAAGAACACAGTAGTCCCAGTTTTTGGTACCGACAGGAGGTCTTAGTCTCTCCATCAGGTTTTGCATGATAACAATGCTATGATTAAAATCACCTCATGTATTTATTGATAGAAAGCAGATGATAATTAGAGACAGCATTTGGAACATGCCAATAACATCTCAATAATAGATAGATTTGATCAGAGAATCGTACTCCAATGGAATTATGTCCAAGAAAGTCCAAATATTAATGTAGAGTACATCTTTGAATGAAACAAGACTAACTTTAATTTATAATGTAATAATTTAGTTTTCATACATTAAAATTTGTAACAATTTAATCTCTATTACCATCTTTTAGATAGAAGGTTGGGGCAATCACCACTAAGTTAGACTATATTGTACAAATTAGTGTTAAAGTTTAATGAAATTTCCTACATAAATAAACCGATCAACTAAATAGAGACTCACTATTTTTACAAAATTATAAAGTCTACATCATAAATTAATAAATTTTGACATCAATTAATTATTTTACGTTAGAGACTAAATTGTTACAAATTTAAAAGTGCAGTGACCCAATCGTTACCGACCAAAATTCAGGGACTAAATTATTATTTTTTTAATCAAAAGTGTTTTTTTTAACCTCAAGTTAAGTACTTACAAACATGCTTACATCTACATGCTTTAGAGCCAAAGTTTGTATGTGAGGTCATAGACTTATGATTGAGATTTTGTAAGTGATTGATTATGGCATAATCGTTGCTTTGATAATAATTTTTGGTATTCATTTAGTTTTTTGTTTGCAGTGTTTGATGATAATTTGTGCGAATTAAACTAATTTGTAAATTGTTCGATGAACTTTGTAAATTAAATTTTTAGCGATCGTTAATCTATTTAGTTTATCATAGTGCCAAAATATCTATTTTGGTTAAAAGTACGATGTAATTTCTTTATACAATGCAAACCTTTTAATACAAAATTCTCGGTTGAAATATTTCAGAGTCTTGTGTTATTTTAAAATTGTGATTGAAAAAGATGAGATAAAAAGAAAAAAAAAATCAAAACGGTACAAGTATTTGGAACAAAACAAATAGTTTGAAACTATATGGACCAAAAACGGACCCAAGAAGTACATTAAACAAACATTTTGAAAGTAAATAAATGAAAGGGACAGTTGTAGATATAACAATTAGATTCAAAATATTAGTACATTTAGCAATATTCTAAAAAAAATATAAATATAACAAAATTTGTCAGAGTCATCAATGTTAGAAATTTATCACTAATAGATCATATTACAAATATTAATTTATCATTGATAGACCACGAGAGTATATCAACAATAGAATAGACCAGACCACGAGAAAAAACACTACAACCTTTGAGTTGTTAAGAGTGAGTGTCTTTGGTTCTTAAGGTTTTAATTTGACTAGTTTAGTTCCTCGATTTTAAGAAATAGATTTAGTATTAATATTTTAAAACATTTTTAAATTTCAAAATGAAAATTTCTTCCTCCCTCTCCTTTTCCTCCACCATAACTCCATATCTATTCCAAATATAAAAACATAGATTTAACTTAAGCATAATTTAACGAGTGAGATGTGTCACGATTGAAAATGTTAGTTGGAAGATCGACCTCCTACCTCACAGTACCATTTAATTACAATAATAAATGTTTAGTTTGGTTGGATTTTTCTCCCATAAAGTCATCGATTTTTTGTACTATAATAGGATTTTACTGTAGTAGATATTTTACTGCACTAAATAGTTAATTTTTTTTTCATTTTTACATTTTGAGAGTATTGAAATGGACTTATCGATCGAGTTGTTAGTCTATTTTGATTCTAATCAATTTTGAGAGTAAAAGTTGAGATGGCATGTGTAAAAGTAAGTAAAGATAATAAACAAAATAAAAAGTTAGGAATCATCGTTTTAAATGAACCATTTATAATTAAACTAAGGGAAATTATTGTAAATAGCAAAATAGACAAAAAAAAATTATTTACAAAATATAGCAAAATTTCAGATTCTATCAATGATAGATATTCTATCAATGTCTATCATTGAAGATCTATCATTGATAGAATATGAAATTTTGCTATATTTTGTAAATAATTTTAGTTTATTTTTCAATATTTAAAAATTCTCCAACAACTAAATTATAAGAATAATTTAAATTTAAAAGGACAGTGGTGCTTTTTCTTTTTTCTTTGTATGTGTGCATCTTTGTTAACAAATCAATTGAGAGAATTGAATTAAAAATATTGTTTAAATAATATAAATTAGAAAAGGTTGAAAAGAAATCCAACCCAATTATCCACTATGAACTTTTATATTAAATAAAATAGAAATAAATAAAAGAAAAAAGAAACCATACCCACCTTGGAATATGCATTCAACTAATACAATAACAATAAGCCTAAAATATACATATATTAAAATTTGAATGACAAAATAAATTTGAGAGAGAATATTTTTCCAAAAAAAGATTATTATTTTTCTATATTTAAAAATGTCCCTAAATTTATATATATAAGTTATTGGTATCACAAAAATTCTGAATATAAAATTAATGGTTTTTCGTAACAGCCATATAGGAGTAAAAATACTGAAAATGATGTCAAAATTTTGAATTTTGAATTCTCTTTTATGAAAATTTGAATAAACTATTGATTCATGAAAGTTTAATTGTGACTTTAACTATTACTATATTATATTAATCATTTTTAATTTATCTTATCTAAAAAGTAAAATAATATTTTAGATGTAAATTGTGAGAGTGATATGAAATTAACTTCCATGCAAGCAAGAATTTTTTCTTAAAAGAATGAAAATAAATTAAGTTTATTTGAAGTATTTAATGTAAGAATATGAAACCTCTCGATCCTCAAGTTGACTCTATTAGCATTTCGATATTTCTAAAATTTTGGTCTATATTTAATAGGATATGGATGGTAATTTTAGGGGTTAATTTAAAAAATAATAAAGTTTTTGAAACTATGATTGGAGTCGTGTACCAGATATACGATTTCTTAATTTAATTTATATAATAAATAATATATGAGTTTTCCCAAATATAACCTATCTAATATAATTTAATTTATTTTTTATATTTAATTTAATTTGTATAAAAATAATATAACGATCTAAATAAACTAGTTGATGACGATAAGTTCTAATAATATTTAATTAAGATCTATTACCAACTATCACTAATTATAAACTACCGATTTGATTTTATATCATTTAATTTAATTTACTTTCTATATTTAATTTAATTTTGTTTATTATAGAAAGCTTTATATTAATTTACTATAAAAATATGAAAGTTGTGATTTGAAGTCGTAGACTCGGTATACTTAATGTAATATTTATTTAATAATATTTATTTTAAAAAAATATATAATTTTAGTTTATGTGAACCACACAAACACAATGTTTGAAAACATGTTGGAGTAGCCTTGGCCTGTACATTTGACTTTGCTTCTCTAACAATTAATTGATCATTAACATCCCCAAACACCAACCAAACCCTTTCCTTTTGTCAACACAACATTTAATTTCAATTTTCCAAAAATAATAATAATAATAATAAACATAAGGTTAATTTTAAACATATTGTTATATTAGTAAAATAAGTAAAAAAAAAAATTTTTTTAAAAAAGTCATAAATAAACATTTTTGTTATGGCCATTACATAAATCCTCTCCCCACATAAATTAAATTATATAAATATTTAGACATCACATGCGTTTTCATATAGTTTTAAATTTGATAGGAACTCATCCAACAACCACATCCCCATTCCATACCCTTTTTTTAATACTCATTTTTAAAACTATATCTTTTATTTATTAATTTAACACAAAATATTTCTTATTTCTCACTATCCTTTACTATAATTTTCGTTCGGTTTATACGTTTCAAAATATTACACTTTTTTATTTTTAAGTTTTGAGTTTTTTTTTTTTAATTTGGTTCATAACTTTTTCTTTTACAAATTTATCCTTTAGAGTTTAGTTTTGTTTCAATTTAAATTATGTAATTTAAGATCTACCCTTTTAATTTCAATTTTTCGTCAAATACTCACTCTCAATTAACTGACTTTAATGTCTAATAACTAAATTTAGTATAATTATGAAGTGAAAATTTAAAATTAAGAATTAAATATGAATATCTTTTAAATTAATTAATATATAATGAAAACTCAAGATTAAAAAATGTAAAATTTGAAATATAGAGGGAGCAAATTAAACAAAATTGTAGTCTCTGATGTTTTGAAATCTAAAAATTAAATTGAAACCAAACTCATTACTCAACAATTAAATGGAAAGAAACAAACCTAACATGGAGGAACCAGAAAAGTTTTGTTTTTCTTAGTTTCAATATATATATACACACACACGTATGGAGTTAATTCTCAAAATAGTATAGTTGTTTAAAGAAATGACAAAAACAGAGTCATGAGCATATTTATTCTAAAAATAACGTGAAATATAAATAAATGACAAAAATACGACGAAGTGAAAAATATTGACAAAAATAGGTGTGGAAATCATGGATCATGTCCATGTTCACGATTTCCACCCACATGCACCATATTTTTGCCTGTTTACTGTGGGATGCCACATCAACGGTGGACCATGTTCACGATTTTCATTTAAGATTTATAAGTATTGTTACCAAATAAGTTCTAAGAAAATATTGACCAAATGATTTTTTGTTGTCGGTATGGTGAATGCCCCATTTTCTTATTATGTGTCGAACTACATGTTTTTTTAAAATGTTTTACAAACATCAACAACAAAAAAAACTAAAATACTCCACAAGCAATATTTAAAATTTTAAATATTAAAAAAAATATAGTTAAACATTTAAAAATATAGAGTTTAAACTTAAAAATTATATAAGTTATACATTAAAAAAAAACAATTTAGTATTGAAATAATATTTTTGTCGTTATTTATTGAAATAATATTATTTTTTAAAAAATCATGTATAAAATATGAGGTTGAAGAAGAACACTAAGCGACATGACGTGTGAGAGATCATGGACTGTCATGGTCGGACTATTTTTTGGACACCTTATTTTATTTTAATTATTTTTTAACTATTAAAATTTTTTTAATTATTGTTGTATTATGTTTTTTTTTTGTTTTAGACAAATAAAAAAAATATGTACTTTTTGAAAGTTTGATATTATAAAATAATTATAACATAACTTTAACCACTTTCTTTGACATTCTCATATGGTGTGGAAGAGCCTACCAAATGATCATGTCTACCAACTGAATGTTGCATTATTTACTATGTCAACAATATATTTGATTTATAATTGAGATTACATAGATAGCTGGTCGATTTTCACCACGAAAAATATAAGAAAATAAACAAAATCTTCTAAAATGTAATAAACATTAATTTAAAAAAAAAAGAGATAATTAAAAAGTAAAACATAATAATAATACTAAAAACCAAAAAAGATAACCTAATAAATAACAATAATGCTAAAAAAACTCAAAAAAAGAAAAGTGAGAAAAATGAGAAAGTGTTTTTTTTTAAATATTATTGTGATTAAACTAATAACTTAATTAGAATTTTTTAGAAATAAAAAATGTTTTTTTTAAAAAAAAATTATTTTTATTTAAACATTTTTTACAAAGAAAAAATAAAATAAAAACATAAATGTGTTTAACAACTATTTTTTCAAAAATACTTTCATATACAAGTTTTGTTTGGTTTGTTATATAATAAAAGTGCTTTTATTAATATTTTCAAGGTTAGCCAGTGACAACCGGGGTTCGCCGACGAAATCGTTGGAGTTGATGGTCGAAAGTTCGTCGACCGAATCGTCAAAATTGACGGCCAAAGGTTGGCTAACAATGATCATCGAAGGTGGTGTCCTGAAGTTTGCCAACAAACTTTCTAAATTGAATTAGAAAAAAAAATAACTCATTGGTTTGAATAGTGCATGAGAATGTGGGTAGGAAGCCGGGGCTTCCAAAGCAGTTGTACCAAACAAGGGTCGGACTTAAAATGCCTAGCCCATTCGATTCCAACCCTTGGAACAAACACACCCTTAGTTTATAAATCATTTTTCATTAATATTTTATTTTTGTTTATTCCAGTGAAATTATTATAAATGGTCAAGATTATTGAAAATAAATTTCAAATTATATTTACAAAATTAGTGTTCGATAGAATCTGAAATTTTAATATATTTCGTAAATATTTTTGATCATTTTCCTATATTTAAAAATGCCTATATATTCTATCTAATTTTAATTCACCTACTTTTAATAAATTTTAAAACTTTCGTTTATTTTTAAGGAAAATTATTTTAAATGACAAAATTTCTAAGAATATTTATAAATATAGTAAAATATCACAATCTATTTGTATTTGTGATAGATCACGATAAATCAAGATAAACTACTATCAGTGTCTATCATGATACAAATAGACAAAGATATTAAACTACCTTGGTCTATCGCGACCCATCATAAATAGACCATGATATTTTGCTATATTTTATATTTTTTTTTTCATTTTGTTGTAAGTGTTTTTTCAAAAATAATTATAAAAATATAAATTATTTACGCTTCATAAAAAAAACAAATAAAAGACAAAAATTCATTACACTTAATCTTTTCTTTTTGTGAAGTGTAAATATTTTGTCTATTTTCTAGGTTTTGACAATTTTTCTTTACTGAAAATAACTCTATTTTTAATGAAATTTGTTAAATAATAATAATAATATTTATTTAAAAAAATCTATATGAATATATTCCAATAATTTATAGATATTAAAATTAATAGAGACTAATATCTATATAGAAGCTATAAAATCCATATTATAAACTTATTTTTAAATGGTTATATTACAAATTTAGTTCATATAGACGAAAAAAAATAAAGTTTAGATTTTATAGCCTTAGAACTTACAATTTAGTCTCTATAGTTCGATAAAATTCTCATAAATAGTTTGAAAATTTTAACATAAATCATAGATACTAAAATTTTAACTTTTTCTAAATTATAAGGACCGATTTGCAGTTTAATCTTTTTAAATTTATACAAAACACATACTAAAATATGACCAAATTTAAAACATAGAGACCCTTTTAGATATTCAATTTTAGTTCCAATATTTGGAATAATCTTAAAATTTGTTAATGTGGTTAGTTTATTGTTATTTTTTAAGAAAATAATTTTAAAAAAGAAAGGAATAGTGGCTATTAACCTTCTTTCTATAATAGTAAAAATATATTCCTCCAATGTCTCGAAAAAAAAAATTATTATTATTGTTTAAGTAATTTAGATAGAAATTAACTTTAAATAATCGATTTTTTAACATTACAGAAACTAAAATTGGACTCGAAAAAAAATTTAAAGTACACAATATAAGAATTGCATGTGTAATTACTATGAAAGCTAAGCTCAATTTAGCTTTTAATAAACTAAATAAATGCAAGTTATTTCTTTTTCAGACTTCATTTATATTTTATTTCTAATTTCAGTGGGTGACCTATAAAGTTGCACTACTTAATAACTTTTTTTTAAAATGTAAATAATAAATTTAAGAAAAAAAAACACCAATTTTGGCAAAAGGCTAATCTTGATATAGACTTCTATTTAATAGCCAAATTAAATTAAAATATTGGTTGCTAAATACTTCCATATTATCTATATGATATTATAGGTTTTTCAATGCAACATTTAAATTTAGGATAATATATAATAAACTAACTCACATTTAAATGAAAGATAGCAAGAGAAAATTACAAGCTATATAAAAAAGAATCTTTCTAGATCAAAGAGTGAGTTTGAAAGGATCTCGAAGTCACGAGAGCATAAAACAATTGTGTTCTCATCACGAGACACCAACAAACTTTTCCACAAAAATAATATCTTCAAGAAAGATAAGAATATCATAGCGACATGAATCCAATTAGGGGTGAGCATTGGTCGGTCGGAGTCAGTCTTTTTACCAAACTGTCACCGAACAGAGTACGGTTGGTTTAATAAATGTTCAAATCGACCTCGACCATGAAGAATTACGTACCAACCGTTGGTCGGTCGATCGGTCGATTTAGGTTAGTTTAAGCATTTGAATTTTTTTAAAAAAAATTGCCTGTATGTATTTTTTTCCATACTGAAACTGACCAAACTTGTCCTTATCTCCCACCAACCACCTCGGGTTCGGCCGCTTTTGGTCGATCAACTCGGTTTTTCAATCTATCATTCTCACCCATAAATCCAACTCATTTAACATTTTCTAATATAACAACATGATAGTATTGACAAATATAATACAATATAAAAGAATTTGAAAATGTAACAAAATTTAAATCAATTATTGATAGAGTTTCTTACCAAGAAACTTTGATATATTTAACATTATTTATGTTATACACTAAATTATTGTTAGTGCCATCTCCACTGTACACAAACTTAAAATTTTAAAGTTAGAATTTTATATCAAATAAAATCGTTCTATATGAGAGAAATTTATTAGAACCTTCTAAGTTCTAACACATGAAAGTTGGAAAAGAAACAGTAAATAAGAAAAGATATGGATATTTAACCACTTGAGCTCGAACTCAGACTTAGAGTCAACAAAATGCTTAATGGGCACTTATTTCTTAACCACAATATGATTTTGATACATCAAAATCAAAATCATATTCAAATTTTAATACAAAGATGATGAAATTAAAACTCTGTAGAAATAGAAACAAATCAGGAATTGGCAAGTGGCAGTCTTTTGAAAATCTGTTCAATTAATACACGCTAATTCATATACCAAATTGATTTTCAGCCATAGATTTCATGGAAAATAATTCCTTGTTTTTCAACTTTTTGATGACTAAAAGAGTATTATTGTAATTTTATATGTGAAAGTGTCCATGTTTGCTGGAATTTTAGCGTTGAAAAATGCTAAAAAAGTTTCAACTTTTTAATTTTCTTTTTCGTGTTTCACCTAATTAGTCAATCTTTCAACGTCGTCCAAGAAAACCCATTAATGGCAGCGTTAGAATATAGTGGCCACTCTCAACTTTACCTTTGCATATGAAAAATTTCTTCCATTGAGAGAGAGAGAGAGAGAGAGAGAGAGGGAGAGAGAGGGAGAGCAAATCCTTCAATCAAAGTTGAGCTCGATTTCAAGGTTGGTTCATTGTTTTCTGTTCTTTAAATCTCTTTTTCTGTGAAAAAAATTTCTTTCAATTTTGATTTCTGGGTTTCTGGGATTTCTTATGTGGGGTTTGATTTCTCTGGGTTTGTGTTAGTTTTCTTTGAAACGATTCCTTTTTGGGTATTTGATTAGTTTTGCTAATTTAAGCTGGATTCTGGTTTTACCCATGTTTGGTTGTTAATTAATGAATATGGAGTTTGTGTACTGTTTTCTTTTCCATTTTGTTAAGTTTGTTCGTCAAATAATGAATGCATTGAAAATCTCTTGTGAAGATTGATGAATTTTGAATCCCTTTTTGCCATCTCTTGTATTGAATGATTTGAGGTTCAATTTTGAGTTCAGTTTCCTGTTTGGCTTATTCTTTTCATATTCCATCTCTCTCTCTCTCTTGTTCTCTTTTTGCATGGAAAATTTAGTCTGAACTGAGAAAAACATTGTGACAAAGCTCTGATTATGCTACAAAAATGGTGAATCTGATGCTGTGAATATTACAGGTAGTGAGATTTTAGCAAAGTAGCAAAGGGGATGGCTGAAAGGAGAAAAGTTCGCCCAGATTGTATTTATGTTTCTAATCCATTTCATGAATGCACTGAATATTGCATTAAAAAAACAGCTGAAAGCAAGGCAGGAAAGGATAAAAAGTCTAAAGGTAATAATTCTTTGGATGTTCTTGAATTTCAATCCCTGATGGCTTTGATAAACTACTTTTTGTTCCTTGGATTCATGTTCCATTCACAAGATTGTAAGTTCTCTTATTACAGGGAATTTATAGCCTGAGGAATTGAAGTTATCTTTGTTTAATTTCTTAATGGTTTTTTTTTTTTCTCTTAGATATTTACTTTCAATCTTCTCTTTGATAACTCTCAATGTGATAAATAAAGCATGTGCAACTTGTATAGGTGGTTGAGGAATCAGTTTTCATTAAAAGCATTAATGTCCACCAATAATGCAACACTTCTATTTCACCTAAAGTTCTAGCTAGGACGTGGCTGATAAAACCGAATGAAATCGCTCCATTTTGTTTGGTTTTTTTTCTTCTTCTAAATTTAGTAGAATTATTCTCTCTTTCTATGCCTGTTCTTTCTCTCAAAGATTAAATGTGAGAATTCTGAACTCTTCAATGGCTTCTATTATTAGTGAGAAAGTTCCATAAAGACATGGAATATTTAGGAGAATTATTCACTTTTGTTGCACAGTTGTATTAAATTACCATAATTTGACTCTGCTGATCTTTATAGTAAGACAGCTTTGAGGGTAATTCAGGAATTTCAGGATCGGGAGATCTTGTTAAAGAAAATCATGCATGTATTAAGTAGTCTTCTACTGCATCGGTTCATCCAAAAGACTGTTGATTTCTGTGGAATGTAATTTTCAAGTTTTAAAAGATGGCCATAGAGACTAATGAGGGAAACGGAAAACTTTCTTCGCTTAAGACGAATACTATAACTCGAGGTTTGACTGTTTGCCTGATGGCCAGCTTTTGAGGAAGTTCGTTGCTCTTGTGTGTTCTCTTGTGAACCATGATGCACTTTGTTGAGTTGTTAACAGCTAATCTCAAAAGAACAAGATGACCAGGATGGATTGTGGATTATATAATATAATACTTGTGAAATCCATGTTTCTGTGAAATCATCTCGGAATGCTGACGACCTGTATCGTCCCCCCCAACCTGAAAAAATAAAAGAACAACTTCATAAACTCAAAGAATTTATCTTCAGAGATTGTCAGTTCTTTGTGATCTAAATTTATTTGCATGAATTTGGGATGACTTTCCAATGTGGCCTTTAGTACTTGATCTCTGCCAATGGAAATTTTAATTCAAAGATATTTCATTGCATTGCATCATAGTAATGCAAGCATGGTTTAATATTAGTATCCTGAGATACAATGCCAATTATGTATTAAATTTTAGTTAGAAAGCAAATACTATGACTTGGTTTCTAATGCATTCCCTTTTAGTATCTCAACTTCTAGAAAAATCCATTTCTTTTCCTCTTCTTCTGTAGAATTTAGTCTTGAAGGAAATGCTACACTGTTGCCTGTTTGTGTTTTCAAGAACTACGGACTTAATGGAAATTAGATAGCTCTTGAAACCTGGATATTCTCTTTTGATTGATCATTTAGTTGGAATGGAATGAAATGTCAAGAGACTTTGTTTCTTCTCAAACTTCTATTCATGCTTTTGAAATACTATTCTAGCTCAATTTGTTTGTTTTTTCTTTTTTAACTTTTACTTTTTGTTCTTGCAGGATCTTTTAGGCTTGATATTACCAAATCTTTTGGAAGGAAGAAGGGGTCCCGACCAAAGCCTCCAAAGGACGTTGATGGTGGACGCTACTCAAGCCCAGCTCCTAACGAAGCGCAGTCACTCAACTCACGTATCTCTCCTAAGAAGAATGTAGAATCAAGAAATGGTGGTCATATATCCACTGCCAAAAGATTTTATTCAGAAGAAATTCATCCTGAAGATCATAGTCTTAGTGTCGAGCAACATGATACGCCTCGAATTCCTTCATACGATAGTCTCATAGAGGTGCACCTTTTCCCTCCCCCATAATTGATAACAAATTGATAACAGTTTTATGTCGTATCAAAATGTTGAACCTGCAGTTGTCTTTTTTGACAGCCTGAGTATTCAGAGGATGCACCAAAGCAGGGTTCCATTCGGATTCTCGAACAAATGACAAATAATAAGAATGGGGGTGGGAATCATGAAACTTTTTTCGAGAATCATACACCCAATGCCAACAACGGTAAAGAAAGATTTCGAAAGCAATCTAGTGAATCTAGCTTTAGCTTGTCTGGCTTTGAGCAAACGCTAGTAGACAGCGACGAGGGGGAGATCGAGTCTGTAAATTCTGAGCAGTGTGTTCCTGTTGGAAAGTACCATGTAAAATCCAGCTTTTCCTCCATTCTGACATCGATCTTCGAAAAGTACGGAGATATCGCAGCTCCCTGTAAATTGGAATCAGTTTCCATGCGCTCATACTATCTAGAGTGTGTGTGCTATGTGATTCAAGAATTGCAATCCACTGAGTTTCATCAACTGACCAAGTCCAAAGTTAGAGAACTCTTGGCGATTTTCAAAGACGTTGAGTCCTCAGAAATCAACGTTACATGGTTAAAGAGCCGCCTTAATGAAATTGCACAAGCTGTAGAGCTGAGAAGTCAGCACCGAGCCATTGATGCTGCAAAGACGGACTGTGAGCAGAATTTGGAATCAATAAAGAAAGAACTTGATTCCCAAATGGCTGATCTGGCATTGAAAGAAAAAGAGCTTTCTGATGCAAAGACCAAAGTAGCAGAAACCCAAGCTCGGTTAAGCGAATTAGAGCTGAAATCATCTCAGCTGAAAGAAATGATCTCATCCATCGACTCCAAGGTAGAAAATTTTAGATGCAAATCATTCTCTGATGATCTGTTATGATATGGGAAAGGAAGTATTACCAGTAGATTTATAACATCACTTATAGATCATATCTTTCTGCCATTTTAGCTACATAGGTGTTGTTAACACATGTTATGGATAATGTTATAGCTGTATCATCTTAGTGTATTGCATAATAGAGCATATCATGTAGTTAAAGATATCTCCTATATCCATATTTTAGAAAAAGCTTAAGCTTCTGGGTTCTGTTTGTTTAGGTCCACCTCTCTTTCTCTTCAAAGTAACAAAAACAAAGAAATTGCATAAAGAACTCTGTTCGTGTTTGACCCACTGACTTAAAGTCTCAGTATTAAATAACTCAATTGCACCAACTTCAAACAGCAATCAACTGTGCACATTTGTCGAAAAATATTTCATCTTCCTCTCTCCCTCCCTTATTGTTTACTAACTCCAAACTAAACAATTATGTACTTCAAATCCTAACTCCAAACTTGCACATTCAATGTAGTGTCCCAAACCTTTTTTTGCTTTCTCTAACTCTAGACTAAACATCTGTGCATACTAAACATCTAACTACATACTTCATAGACTTTAGAATTCAACCCAACACCAAAAAAAAAAAAAAAAACTTTTAAGAGGGTTTAAAGGAAAACTTGTGAGTGGTGGGTGGGGCAATGAGGCAACTGTGGTTATGTGGGTTTGACCCATTGAGGACCACTGTGTTGCTGAGGCTCACTGTCTGTCTACTTTCAAATGAAAGTGACATCTCACTCTCTGTCTGCCATCAATTGGATGACTCTAGCACTAGCACCACCCCAAAGAGAAAAGAGAGATTTAAAAAACAAGACAGAGAGGCAATAAATATGTCAAATTGTACAACACCTTTTCTATTATCTTTTGTTCTTTTCTTTTTCTTTTGAAGAACTTCTTTGTTATTGGAGTATCCTTTTTTTGTTTTTTTTTGTTTTTTTTTTATTCTTATGTAAATTCTAATATTACAACATTGAAGATTTGAAGCTATAACTCCTTCTGATTCATGGAAGCATAATTTGTTCTGTTTATGTCAGATCAATGTTAGTATTGCAATGTTTGAAAGAATAGAGTATTTTAAAACAAATGGTAAAATATTTTTGAAGCAGCATTCCATAGAAGTGCAAGGATAAACAAAAAAGAAAAAGAAAAAAAAACGAAGTTTAAATTGGTCGAAATTGCTCGTCAGTTTGGCAGTTTCTGATAGAAAATATTTTAAATTCAGTCGAGTTCAAGTTAGGGGAAAAAAACAAACAAATTGAGAAACCGAATCAACTGGTAAAATACATACTAAATCAACTCGATTCATTAGTTTGGCTCGATTCACCCCTATCATTTGTTATTACTATTTGAAAAGAAATGTGCTCGCATCATTGTTTGTGAGAGCTAGGGTTTGGCTGGCACTCATGTCCTCCATACTCAACTATAACTTTCTAAAAACCAATTTACCCTTTCTATGGGTCCCTTTTTATTCCCCTCAACAAAGAAATAGGTTATTTACATATAGGACATAGCCCACACCTACCTAATGTTGTAGTAGTTCTTATTGCTACTTTTCAAGAAAGAAAGAAAGAAAAATAAATAAAAAAAGGCTTAATGGGTGCGATCGAAGCTCTGATATCCAAAAAAAAGATTTACGATATTTAATCAGTTCAACTATGTTCAAGTTAGTTTTACGGCATCTAAAACTTTGCTAGTTAACTTAACCACTCTCGTGTATTTTTCTTGGATGGAAATGAAATAGTTTAGAAATGTAAAAGAAAATTATTTCTTGCAACATAATGGAAAGTTTTAGTTAATTTCTAGTTGGATAATGTTTTGTTTCTTGATTCATGATTTATAGAAGTTACTTTGTAAAATCAATTTGTTTATTTAATCTAAATTTTCTAATAGGAAAAAAATTAATTTATTTGGTCCCTAAAGTTTAGATTTTGTTTCTATTTGATCCTTAAGTTTTAAAATGTTACATTTGTAGCTGCTAAGTTTTGAGTGTGATTTTAATTTAGTTCATAAATTTCGAAATATCACTAATTAATCATTGAAGTTTGAATTTTGTTTGAATTTGAAATCGTAAATAACGAAATTGAAATGAAGTTAAAGTTTTAAGAACAAAATATAAGAATTTGAAATTTAATATCAAAACTATATATAAAAGAAATAAAAAGTTTAAATTAAAAACCAACCACAAGACGACAAATAAAACAGCGGATTTTTTAGAGAGAGAGGGACCCACACACCCCATGTGCTGCCGTTGTATGTGTGTGTGGGCCCCAGTTCCATTTTTTTAAAGAAAAAAGGATTTTGAAGCTCGTGAAAACCGATTATTATTCTCTCCTCCTTGGACTTTAGTCAAGATTGACCCAACCATCTTTTCTTTTCTTTTGTTTTTATTTTTCTAATAAAAAAATGAATTATATTATATATATATATATAAAAGAAAAAAAAGGGCAAAAAAAAAGCTGATCTGTCACAGGACCCCACAAATACTTAGTAGTTCGTAGCTGCCTTTCTTTTGACACGTGGCTTTTATTTTACTTCATGGATTGTAATGAAGGCATCGTCGCATCCTATGTTCATTTCAAACTTACAAAACTTCCTTTTCTGCTTTTATTAACTTAAAATAATTCTTTCAATTAAATTCCAACATTCTTATAAATTCAATAAATAGTAGCTTATAATGAATAATAGCTTACACAATTTTAATTTTTTTTTAATAATGTAATTCCATTAGGGTTTAAAACAATACATAGTTTTCAAAAGTAATGTTTTAAACATTTGATTAAAAAACAATTTTGGTTACTTCCGTTAAAACGTTATAACATTCTTATATTTCATGTCCTTCCAAATTTATAACAATTTAGTATTTCCATTACGTTGTAAATAATAACTTTCTCTAAAAAACAAATTAAATATTTTTGTTTAAATTCATATTTTTAACAGTTACCCTAAAAACTAAACCGAGTGCAAATGGTAGAAAAAGTACAAGGACCAAATTAGATTAGATTATTATAAGTAGAAACTAAACGCCATTATAACTACCTTCTTAATTCCAAGAAAGGTCAACAATCACTTCAAAATCAAAAGTGATTTTCAAAGACAAACTTTTCTTTTTTGGTTTTTAAGTTTTCAGAAGTTAGGTTTAAGATGTTAAGGACTCATAAAAAGCATAAGAGAGTCTTTGTACTGAACAAAAAAGGAGAGATAATCATAATATTACACAGCCAAAAATAAACTAAACAAACAAAAATATTTTAAAAATTAAATAAAATTAAACATTCAAAGACAATCCCCCCTTCCCTTCCTCCTTCCCAACATAATCTCATTCATCATCACACATTAACCACACAAATTAATAATGAATAATATTAAAAACATCCTAGCTCCACATCATCATCTTCTTCTTCCTCTCAGTTTGTGGGGTTGCTGCGGAATGATCCCAAAGCTTTGATGGCGGCTGCCCGGAGAATGTACTGGTGGTACGCTGCCGCCGCTAATGCTCCCACGAACGGACCCACCCAGAAGATCCACTGTAAAAATCCAACACCAAAGGATTAAAAATATCAACCGGACAATTAAATAATTAGTCCAAATTTTCTGTCTCGCCGGGGGTGACTTACGTGGTCATTCCAGGGTTTTTCACGGTTGTAGATGACGGCGGCGCCGAAGCTTCTGGCCGGGTTGATTCCGGTTCCGGTAATGGGAATGGTTGCTAAATGAACCATGAACACCGCGAACCCAATCGGCAATGGAGCCAAAACCTGTCACATTGTTCAACAACAACAAAGTATTTCTTAAAGTCAGCGTAACCGACCGATAACTAACGCTTACTTGTACATTTGAGGTTAGAGTTTCAAAAATATGGACAAAAATAAACTTGGAAGTTGAAAGAAGAAGAAACTTACAGGGATGTGAGAATCACGCGCGCTCCTCTTGGGATCAGTAGCGGAGAAGACAGTGTAAACAAGAACAAAAGTTCCAATAATCTCAGCACCAAGAGCTGTTCCTCTACTGTAACCAGAATTAACGGCGTTGGCTCCGCCGCCGTTGTTGTTATAATCATGCTTCATGAAAGCCTTAACTAATCCAACGCCAACGATGGCTCCGGCGCACTGCGCTACCATGTACCCGAACGCTCTGATCAGCGACACTTTCCTCGCCAGAAACAACCCGAATGTCACCGCCGGATTAATATGACCACCTACAAAAAAAGAAAAACCCTAAAATCCAAAACTAACAGGAAGCGGAAATGAGGTTTTGCTGTTATAAGAAATTACCGGAGATTCCGGCGGTGCAGTAGACGAGGACGAAGATCATGCCGCCGAAGGCCCAGGCGATACCGAGGATTCCGACGCCATCGCACATTTTGGTTTGTTTGTTGTTGCCGATGACGGTGGCGATTGTGACGTAGAGAAAGAGGAGAGTGGCGATGAACTCAGCGATTAGGGCTCTGTAGAAGGACCAGAGGGTGAGTTCGGCGACGTCGATGAGAGGAGCCGGGGGTGGGTCGACGTAGTCCTTTCTGAGGCCGGACTGTCCCTCTTCCGTCACTTCTTTCGACATTGTTTCGAAATTCCGGCGAGGGAACGGCGGAAATTTGAAAGGGAGGTTTTTTGATACCTTGGTTTATGTGTAAAGATAGTTTGGTAGCAAGGTGAGGAAATCAGGAAATGGTTGCTTTTTATGGATAAGGCCAAATACCCCTAGGGGTATTTTTGGGATTTTAAGCTTCTTTATTAAAAAGTTAAATCAAATAATAATTATTTTTAATCTCAAACTTATATCATCTAGAAAAAAATTGTGTAAAACTTTTTATTTGTACAAATTTAGTGTATTTTTTATTTTAATTGTCTATTTTGTAAAACCCAACGTTGGAAGAAGTCGACACACGTCTAAGAATTAGGGCATTGTTGATTATCAAACCAAATTACAATCAATGATCTAAATTGATTTACTTATCTCGTAAGAAAATGAAGAATTATTTAATGGATTCAACGTATAAGTTTCATACAATATTGGTCAAACAAGATCCAAAAAATGATGTGAATTATTACATTTGTGAAAATTATAAGTTTAAATCGATACAATTATTAGTTAATTATTTTGATCGATACAATCCTCAAAGTTAACTTTAACAATTTGACTTTAGGTGCATAAACTGATATTTATCTAAAAAAAAAGTGTGCGAGAAAATCGAGTTTCACTTAAAATTTGTGAAAATGGCATACATGAAAAAAAGAATAGTAACTTGTTAATGTTGAAGTATAGTTGAAAAAAATTCACAATATTGATCTCAATTAGCATTTTGAGTATAATTTTTTTTTAAAAAAAAATTAAATTAAAAATAAATTAAGAATGAGATTGTAGTGAGAGAAGGTAGGGATTGAGTACAGCAAGACCATGTGAGGGGTAATGATAATAAAGAAAGAGAGAAAATTGGGGTTGGGGGGGGGGGGGTGGAAGAGGGCAGAAGGTGCAGCCTGTCATCCAACTCAACCTCTCCCACCCACTCACTCACACTCCCCCATAACGGTTACATCCTGTCTTTTTCTCACACCTTTTTCCTTTCTATTTCTTTTTTTTATTGGTTTAAACAAATCAAAAATACTTTATCGTTCATCCTTGTTTGGATTTAGTTTCAATTCGATCCTTAAATTTCAAAATATTTTATATTTAGTTCTTTAATTTATTCAATCTGATTTCAGTTCACGATATGTTTAGATACATGGACCTACATCCAAATTTGTAATGGAATACTAATTAGAATGATGAATTGATGTGATTGTGTCTGTCAATTACATCGTCTAATTATTGTTGTGGCTATAATTATTGTTAGTGTTGCAATAATTATCATCCAGATTTGGTAAACACGGTCTTAGCGTAATCGTAATGAAATTATATTGATAGGTCAATTGTGAAGAACCTTAATGACAAAAGTAATTGAATGACTTTTCAATGCATTTACTTAGACATGTTGCTAGAGTATTTGATTCGGGTTACGTATCAATTTGGTTCTTAAATTATAACTTTCCTACTTTTTTAAGAAGTCACTCTCAAATTTTGGCTATAGTGAGTTAATATTTTTTTTAAAAAAAAAATGCTTATGAAGTAAATTTTTAAGAATGATAAAAAAGAGTGAAATTTAATTGATTATAATTATTTTTTATTTTAGTGTTGAAATTACAATCAACTTTTTTACCTGCCATGTCACCACCTCTCTCTTTCTAACATGTTATTTAAATTTATTATATTTTATTTTCTTACTTTGGTACTCTCTTTGGATTCCAAAGATGAAAGATTCCACTTTGTCACACCTTCTCCAACTGTTTTAGTTTTATATATTATTATTTTTATCCACATTAGGAGTTTATTTTCTTACAAACAAGTTTATGTTTGCTTATGTTTTCTTAATTAAATTAACAAATCTATTCACATACTGAAAATAAATTCAGTAATTAAAGTTAGTAAAAAATCATATATGGAAAATAGAAAATTGAGGGTATAAGTTAAAATTAGAGAACAACTTCAACGTGTATGGTTTGGAGATGTATTGTATGACAAACGTGTTATTTCTAAATGACACTGCATTGGCATGTTGGAAGCTAAAACCATTCTTTAGGGGTTGAGAATGGCTGAAGGGAGTGATCAGGTTCTAGTCTCTCGTTGGAGGTGGAGCTCGATGCATTGGATGTTATCGTACTTATATCAATAGAAAGTGTACTCTTTTACATTGAGATTGGTGTCCTTATTGAGGATATTTTGTGTATTGGAAACTCTGTTAATATTAAGTAGTTTTGTCATTGTCTTGGCAAGAAGAATAAAGTGACTCATTCTATCATCGTTTTGACATCCTCTTTGGGTGTACTTTGATTTTGAAAGATGATTTCTCGAAAATTTTAGGAAGAAAAAAAGTACACGACATTTAGATTTACTCATCCAAAACAAGATAACCCAAAATGTGAAATCTTACATTCACCCTACACAACTAGATCATAGTAAGAAAATAATGAGATTTAAAAAATAAATTACTAGATCGTGTCATCCCTAGACTTTTAGATTTGTATTTAGTGATCTTTAACTTTTAATTTCATGTTCGGTAAGTTTTTTAATGTTTAATAAATCTTTAAATTTTCAACTCATATTGTCTGTTATAATCATTGAACTTTAAATTTTTCTTACAAAATTAAAGTTTCAAGATTCTAAAAAACAAAGTTCCACTTTAAAATATGTAAAAAAAAAAAAAATGTAAAGTACTTAATCGACACAAAATTAAAAGTTCATGAATCAGATACACATTTCTAAAGTTGAGAAACTTAACTACATACAAAAGTGAAAGTTTATCTCATTCATCGAACACTTTTAAAGTTAAATTTTAAAAGCTAAACTTATTATTTAACCTAAGATTTAAAATTTAAAGTGTCACGAAATTGTTTAATGTTGAGTTCTTTTTTGAAAGATCTAACTTAAATTTAAAGTAAAAAATATAGATAATATAATCATATTAAAGATAGGAATGACTTGTAAAGTGTGATTACTATTATAATTGCCAAAAGAGAGAAGAAAAAGAAAAGCACTTTTGAAAAATGTGAAATTTATATATACTATATATATTTTATATATAGCTCTAAGTGAATTATTGAAACCAAGACAAATGTGCAACCCCCTTATTCAGAGAAGCAATGATGGGTATAATATGGATTCCAAAAAAATAATAATCTTTTTTTTTTCTTTTTCTTAATTTTAAAAAAATGCATTTAATTGTTAATTACAGGCTATTTTCAATTGTTTGATGACCCTATCATCATTATGAAATTATAATAATAATAACTATATAATATTATAATCAAAAGGGGAGCTAAACTTTATTCTATATTTCTACCTATGATATTTATTTATTTGTTTGTTTTATTTTGCATGCCAATGTATGAAAGGATAGAGTTAATTAATAAGTTAACTACATTATAATAGAGTTAATAATAAAAGAAATTGTTAAAGATTGTTTTAAGCAAAGTTCAAAGTTTACGGAGGGATTCAAGTCTAGTAGAAATTAGAAGCATTATGGCGATCATATATCTCAACAAGAAACAAGTTAGACTAATTAGGGTTTGAGTTGACTAGTCGAGCACACTGAATTAAACCATAATGTAAAAAAAAAATATCAAGTCGCATTGGTGCTTGGCAACCTCAAAAACCATATTCATCTTTATATCATCGACACTACACTTAGCCTCAAATACGTGTTAGAGGAAGCACCTTATAAAATAGCGTCATAACAACACCTCCAAGAAGAGGCATGTAAATGACGCCATAGCGACATTACTAGAACGGAGTATTCTTCATATTGTTATTAACACCACACCCATACAAACTTTTTCGCGTATTGAAAACAATATGTACGAGCTTTTCTTGAGCCAACAAAAATAGAAGTAAAAAATACAAAAAATCATGATTGAAAAAGAGAGAGGATATTTTGGGTTTTTAAAAGGAAGCTTTTTATATTATTATATATGATATATATATATATATATATATATATATATATATATATTTTATATTTGTTGTTTTCAAGCTTGAATGAGCAGAAGAGATGGTTCCAAGGCTGGCATTGCTTTGATTGGTTTGTCATTATTTAAGGGAATAAATAAAATATTTAAGAATTTTAGAAAATGAATAAAAAAGAGAAAGTTAGAATATGGGATAATAAGTATGGTGGATGATAGTGCTTCAACACTCTGATTTATTTAAAATTATTTGAAATTATCCAATCAGCCGCCACTTAGCAACAATGGATAAGGTGCTTCCACAATTTTCTTTGTCGCAACCCCTACCCTTACATCATTTTCTTTTCTTCCAAATTATTATTATTATTATATATATATACACACATCTAAATACATCTATTTATGTCCATCAACATTCATATCAGTATTTTTCAGTAATATTTTGTTATAATTGTAAATATTTTTGTTCATTTTGACATATTTGAAAATATCAATGTTTATGTTTTTTTTAAATAATTTAATTTAGTTTTTTTTTATAAAAAAAATAGGGTTTAACTCTCCCTAACAAAAGATTTAATCAATTGGATTATAATAATTATGTCTAAAATTTTAGCAAATATAACACATTGCAAAAGATCAATTTGTGGATATACGTGAAAGAATCTATCATTAGTATATTTTTGTTATGTTTGGAATTCATTAAAGGGTAATACTCGATGCACTCTTCTTTATACATCTCTCTTTCATCACTCACATAAAAAATATTTTTTTTTAAAAAAAAAAGAAACGAGAAGAATTTTCCATTTTGGTATAAACTATGTACTCCGATTAAACCAAGTTTGATTAACAAGAAAAAAGAAAAGAAAGTTATGAGGTAAGTATTTGGGGGAGGAAATGAAATTAGCAAAATGTCAACATCTTTACCTATAATTCAACCACCAAACCTATTGTTAAAAACATAAAATCAAAAGTATTTACATTTTACACAAAAAAAAAATATTCAATTATTACTAATCATATCATCCAATGTTTAGTTGCATTATTATTGGAGATGTTAATCACTATTTTCTTTTAACTTTATTATTATTATTTGGTTAATTAACTATGTTAGCTTTTATAATGACTTTCTTACAAAGTTATATTTGTGTATTACATCAAAACTTTGATCTTAAGATATATATATATATATATATATATATATATGAATGATGAGTAACCACTTTGATATGGGTGAAAGGTAACATCAAAGTCACTCCTTAAAAGCAAAGTTTATTACACTTTTGAAAATTAAATTACAACTTACCTTTTACAGAAAATTAATTTTAATTTTTAATTTTTAATTATTAATTTTTAATTTTTAATTTTATTTTATTTGCTATTTTATTTTAGAGTGATGGAATTGATGATGTATCTCAAGAATGTTAAATAATAACAACAATTTGAATAATAATTTGTCAGTGTGGTGCTACTATATTATCTAAAACAACATTCAAAATTTATATTTGCTTTTATTTTAAACTACTTTGAATTAGATACAAATAAAAATTTAACCTTTAACGTTACTAATTCTTTTGGCACTGAACTTGGGTTGATAATTTATATTTCTCACCGACTTATTCACGTTAACTCTCCAAATTATTTCATAATGTAATGATTACGAATTCAACTAAAAAAAACGCATAACAAACACCCTAAGTAATATGTAAGGCTAGTTGAGCTTAGTTTGTAACTGATAGTGCAACCAAAATTTCACATTGACTGGATATGGAAGATCATATTACATGAAGTGAATACAACTATCTCCAATAGTGTAAATCTTTTGATCGTGACCAAAAGAAAAACTATGAGAATTTATATTTAAAGTTAACGATATACACATAAGAAAAAGTTAACATAAAAGATGAGAGAGAAAAATACCATATTTGTTCTTAAATTTTGAATTTAATTTGGGTTTGATTTATATGTTTCAAAATATTGATTTTTTTTAGTAAGTTTTGAGTTTAATTTAGAGTCTGTTTGGTAAAAAATCCAGATTCTGTTTTATGTTTTTAGATTCACTAAGTAAAGAAGATATGCATGCATTTGGCAGACAATTTAGATTCTGTTTCTGAAAACTATTTTCGAAATTTTGTGATCAAATAGTGTAAATTTTTTTTTTAAAAAAATTATATATATTTTAATTGTACAAAGTTTGAATTTTACATTTTAAAAAGCAGAATTATATTAAATGGATATAAAAACATTTAAAAATACAATATGTTATATGTTATGTTGTAAACTCAATCAATATTTTTTTTAAATATAATATGTATTATATAATGTATTATAAATTATATAATATTACAAAACAATAATTACATAAAATTTTAGGTTAATTACAAATTTGGTTTATATGGTTTTAAAAAGATCATAGAATTTAGTCTGTATGGTTTATGATAAAATCATAAAAAAATAGTCTCATTTATAGAGACTATTAATTTATGAAGGCTTTCAAACCATAAGAATTGTATATGAAGTTTTATCAAACCGTAGGCTAAACTCTAACTTTCTCAAAATCATAGAGACTAAATTTACAGTTTAATCAATTTTTTAAACATAAATTATTCTATAAATAAATTAATAATAACTAATTGTCAACTAAATTTTAGTAATACGTAACACTATAATTAGAATCTAATTTTCGATTATACAACCAAACGTCAGAAAATATTAAATACATCTTTATTCTCATTGAATTTCTTGTTTTTAAATTTCAAATCCGCGATTAGTTTTTGGGTGAAATTTTTTTCGTTGAAGTTTGAAATTTGTTTGAATTTGGTTTTATAAATCTCAATAAACTTTTTTTTTAAAAAAAGTGTAATATTTGAAAAAGGGATAGTTGTGGAACCGTTGGGAAAAACGGCAGAAAGACGGTGAGGCAACGGTCATATAATTGATTACGTCGTCGTTTTATGGCCGAAAATGAAACGACCGAAAAGAAGAAAAACAAAAAAGACAACGGTAATAACTGGGTCCCACCGTTTCCCCACATCTTTTAAAGCCAACGGATATTAAATAAATAAATAAATAAATAAATAAATACCTTTTTCATTTTTATTTTCTTTTTTTTTTGTCCCCTCGAAAATCACAAAAATAAAGTTAAAAGGAAAGCACCCATATTTCCGGGACATGACCGTTAATAATGAAAATTACCAACTAAGGAGTTGTGGGGTTGTAACTTATGATATCTCTCATTAGTTATATTTAAAAGATTTGACAAATATTTAAAAAAAGTATTTCTATTGACAAATAAATAAAATAAAATGATTTATGGAGATTAATTAATTTAGCTTTCAAAATTCAACAAAGTATGAACATTAAATAATTAATAGAAGTTTAGGTGAGATGATCAACAAATTTATTTGTTAGAATCTTGATATAGTACTCATTTTAAATATTTATCCTAATTTATCTCCTTGCGTTAATATTGAATTTAAGCAAAATTACCTTTTTAGTCCTCAAATTTTGAAGAATATGTGCATCTTGTTCCTAAGTTTTAAAAATGTAACTTTATAGTTTCGGGTTTATAAGAAAAGACCTTTTTGTTTTCAAAATATACATTTTTAGTATATTAGTTTTTAAAATAGGTTAACAACATCCCTCAAATGACCTTATACTTTTATTTTAAATAATTATGTGACATTTTAAATTAGATGAATAATGTCTAAAAACTATATCCATTTTTTTTTTCTAATTCCAAATATCATATAATTATTTTAAAAAAATGAAAAAAATAGTTCTATAACGTTTTAAAGATTAAAAAGGTACATTTTGAAAACTTATGGACAAATGAGTATATTTTTATAAATCTAATAACTAAAAATATACATTTTTAAAACTCAGGAGTCAAACTCATATCCTCATCCATTAATGACACATAATTTGAATGGATACATCCTTGTCCTTCTCTCCCAATATAAAGAGCAAGCAAAAAAAGGAGCTAGATCAACCCAAACACCCCCATTCACATTGATACTCACCTACTTCCTAAAAACAAGCAGTTGAATTACAAGAGCAGAGGGATAAATCGAATTCCTTTAAACTGGATAACTTCAAGCCACTCAAATCTCCTCCAAAATGATCCCAAATGAAGATTTAGAGGGAAGATTGGTAGTCAGAGCATTGATTAGTAGCTGCAAATTAGATTCAACACACACATTACGAAAACCACGAGCAACGACTAACTTTAATCCAGTTAGAAGAGCAAGCCCTTCGACAAAAAACATATCCAAATCTTTTGCGAATTAGCCTATTAGCAATTGTTTTTGCAATAATTTTGTAAGATACATCACACAGGGTAATCGGTTTAAATTCGCAACATCATCCAAATTTCTGTTTTTGGAATAAGCACAATGTTGATATGATTGAACACCTTAACAGAAGCACCCTCATTCAGAATTTGTAAACAAGTTGGAAGGGTTTTGTCTTTGATGATATCCCAATATTTTTGGTAAAAAAGAGCAGGAAACTCATGGGGAGCAGCAGGAGCAGGAGCTTTAGTAGGAAACATTTGAAAAAATAGCTTTTCTACCCTCTTCCTCTGTAAAGGGAGCAATAAGAAGATGATTCGATTCATTTGTCCAGAGACCCTCCTCCCTCCAAACATTCTCTGTTTTTTCATTTTTTCATTTCTGAAGCTCCATGATGGAACCATTTGGAATTTTTATTACCCCATCTCAACCAATTCTCTCTTGCATGTTGCTTCCAATCAATTTTCTCAACCACCATGGCTTTATCAATTGTCTTTTCAATCTCATTGATTTGATGGAAATTGCTTGGAGGATTTGTCTTTGCTCCTCCACCTCTCTATTCTACTTCCTCCTTTTATCCTCTCCCCATTGTCTCCGTCTCTAAAGGCATTCATTTAAATCTCCTCCCAACAGCCATGGTGAATCCATCGTTGCTACTTAATTTACGAATGAGATCAAAGGTTACCCTTTTATTTTGCTTCTCTGGGCATCCATAAATACCACAAAACCTCCACTTCTTTTCCTCCATTAACACCGAGCAATCAACGTGAAGATGTGAATATGATCCCAATACTAACCCTCCACCTCTTTTTTCCATAACAAGCCAAGGCCACCACTAAATCCCCACACCTCGGACGTTCCAAACAAAATATTTACATTGCTCCCGGCGGCGGTGCTGATCATCAGCCTTCACCGATAGATAATTGGCATCACACAATGGTAAATATCATGGCTTTTTCTCATGCTCCCCATCAATCTCACTTTCATCTACTTTCCTTTTTCCACTCCGAGCAGATTCTGACTTGCTTCTCTCCCTCCTTCCTCATTAGTTGCTCCGCCCTCTTCCGACACCTCTTCGCCCACGACTTCCTCTGAAATTTGCCATCTCATTTCCCCATCTCGACCACCCCACCCATCCAGCATCCCAGGATTGTTATTTCAGATTTTTGGTTCTCGGTTCATTGTTGTTTCAAATATCTTAGCATCAGAAACAGAAAGCCTTGAAATTTATTTATTTATTTATTATTTCATTTTGAAAATTGACATGCTAGCTTCATTAATATTCCAAAATTGTCCAACCAAGGCATACAAATACCTGTGCAATATTTAATTTGAATACCCCTACCTCCCCATTGTACTTGAGAAAATTAATATTCCAAAATCAGACTTTAACTGTTTAGGAAGACGAAGATGAAGAAGAATTAATTACCTTTGCTTTGAAATTCTCATTTAACTTCACACGAAATTTTCCATACTCTATTTTATTTATCTGTAATATGAACAAAGAGAAAATGATATTATTGCAATATCAAAGAATCTCAATTGGAATGGATTTAAGAGTCTGTAAATAAATCGAAAAATGCATCGATATATATAATATATATCTACCTATCTTCTTAGGCATGTATTACAAGTCTCTAAACGTTCAATTCTTCTTCTTTTTCTTATTTTTAATAAACTAGAAGTTGAACTTTTTTTAAATTACGAAAATGGGCATGGGCTCCATATTCATACAAATTTACAATGAATAGAAGTTAAGTAAATTGGGTGGAAAATGATCATACAGGAAATTGAGAGAGAGGAGTCCAATAGAGAATCCTGCGAGGACGATCACGAAACCTGGCTTGCCAACTTGGTTCATCGCTTTCATAAACAAAACCACTCTTCATATAAAGCTTCTTTCCACCTTCGTTGTCGAAGGCTACATGCACATATAGGTCGCTTATCCCTATAACATAAACATACAAATTATAGATATGAATGAAATTGGGCATATTAGATAGTATGGGGTTCTATCTCAAAATCAATTGACAACGGGAAAAGTAATCCATTAGAAAGCAGAGTCCCTTGGTTTTTCTGATGTGGGATTCTCAACAGGGTAAAACATAAATGTGAAAAGATGGTTAGAATTACCCCAATCTTGTGCAATTGTTTTTGCCTTCGCAACAAGTGCATAACCCAAGCCATTCCTTTGCAGTTCCTTGGCAACACATACATTACTCAGGTATGCCCTTGCAAAATCAGCCCCAATTCCCTGACGGAATATATATATATATATATACAAGTTTTATATGTCAAATTCAACTCGTTTATCTAAATCTCAAATAAATATCAAGAGTTCTATTCATATTTTCACATGTCTATGGGTTTAGTACTGGCATGAGGAGTAAATCGACATTTTCATCGTGTTACATGAAAAATAACTAATAGGCAACAAAATGTCATTAATGTAAATATAATACAAATAATAGGCATTTTAATTGGCCACTAAATATTGTTTCTTCTATTTTCTTCAAGAATTGTCATCCACATCGACATTTCCGTCGACATTGATATGGCTTAATCCTAATATGGCTTTGGAATCAGTAGTTCACTATTTGAACATTTGGAAAAGATGGAAGAAATGAGGGGCTGTCGCATTCGGAGCCTCTAGATACAGAGCTTAATGCTTGTTTCAATTGGATGAAGATTTAAAAGATGATTTGAAAGTTGCTGAAAAGTGCTCGGTTTTTCCACCATCAGTTCTCTATCGGGTTTGAAGATGAGGTTAGCAAACCAGCATAACTCTTCATGTTCTTAAGATATTTCTTTATGGAGAGGTTACTTTTTTCACGGTTGTTGCACAAACAGTAAATTGCATAACCAGTTCATCAATATGACAAATTATATTGTTCCCCACATGGTAAAGCCAATTATTTCTCTAGTTTTTATTATGTAAAACAGAACTTAAACAATCACTAAAGGGATGTCAATGACTCATTCGTTCGATCAAAGAGTCCTTCCTCTCTCCGCCTTTCAAAGAGAATGGTCATTTTATGTGGTTTTCAAGAGTGTGAACTCTGTAATGGGACCTTCGAGTGAAAGAAATAATAAAGGTTTTGGAGGTATGGAGAGAGACCCTAGTGATGTTTGCTCCTCGGTGAAATTTGGCACATCCTTTTGAACATTGATTTCAAAGACAAAATTAAAGACTTTTTGTAGTAATTTCTTAGGCACTATTTTACTTCGTCCCCTTTCTTTAGTAGGATTTTTGTGGGCTTGGTTTTTCGTATGTCCTTTCATTCTTTCTTTCGTTTGTTTCTCACTTAAACAATTCTACACATTTTCAATGAGAATCATGGAAAACTCGTGTTGGCTATCAAATTCAGATCTCAAAAATCAAGAGCTATTAAATACTGGTTCTAGCTTAACAAACTGATAGCCAATTTGGAACCATAACTTCCAGGTTGAACAGAGATTTAGCCAAAGGGTAACACTGATGCTCATAAATAATAATGTGACATGTTCATGATTTATTATCAGAAGAATGTAAAAAAGAATTCAAAATGTTGTAAAAAAAATAAAGGAAATAATCATTTACCTCAGGTTTCATTCCTGTTATTTCATCTGGAAGCCTTACACATTGATTAAGGTCAAGTGACCCAACTACAACTCTTTCTTCTCCATTATCAGAAAACTAAAATTGAAAATGATAGTAAAATTGTAGATCAGGACAAAGTAAAATTTTTGTAGAATTAATACAGTCGAAGCTCAGGAGAAGACGTATAAGGTTGCAAAATCTGCTTCAACTCAAAACCAACGGTAGGAAGAAAGGGAAAAACATGGCCAGAGCATTCTGACTCAACAACAAATTTATTCATGATCAGATAGCACGGTATCAAGAAAGACTAGAAAGCTTTCTACCTCGCCAAATTCTCTGTGAGAATTACCAAAATGAAGCAAAAAGATACCCTCACTAAACAACCAGCCATCTATATAACCAAGCACGGACATGGACTTGACATGATACGACATGACACGGCAGTCACTAATGTAAAAAAATCTAAGACACATTTTTTTATCATTATTTTTTTAGGATATATATAAATTTGACATAAAGTACTAAATGCACTCCGCTAAAAAAAAAATGTCAAGTTAATTAACAATTCTAGGAGATGAAACATTTAGGCTTCTAACTTCAGTTTCTTTTAATATTTTTTTTCTAATCTTTGGTTAAGAAAATGGACTTTCCTTCTG
Organism: Cucumis cinereus; assembly: GCA_037974625.1. NCBI lineage: Eukaryota > Viridiplantae > Streptophyta > Magnoliopsida > Cucurbitales > Cucurbitaceae > Cucumis > Cucumis cinereus. Next base: position 9,093,637 of record JBBPDJ010000001.1, read on the forward strand.
TTTTTCTTTGGGTTTTTTTTTTAAATCTTAGTTTAACATATAATTGATTTGGGCTATATTCGGGTTCGACATAAAAGGTTGAACCATAAAAAGTTTTCCAGGCATGTACAAGAAGTATACCAAACATGTCTAAAATTTTAAAAAAATAAAATAAATAAACACGACACAAAAATTTGTATGTCGGACACGTGTCCAAATGTGTCCAGCACCGCCAGTCTGCATGGAAACTTCCCGAAAAATGGAGCGATTGTGCTTCATAGCAACCAACCATACAAACCATTCTAACTAATACAAACATCATGCCCGCTTATAAGTGTAATTCCCCCTTCACTCACTAACTACTTTCCTACCTTTCCTACGTGTATACACCATCATAATGGGGGGCCTATCACATTACAGTCACATTCTAACTTTTTTGCACTTGTTAGATATTATATTAAATCTACCCTTACCTACTAGCTTAAACTTTTGGGTTGAATTGGTGATTTAAGATGGTATTAGCAGGATGTCCTGTGTTTAAACTCTTGTGTTATTGGTTTCCTCCCCATTTAATATTGATTTCCACTTGCTTGACTCTTCTTCATATTTCAAGCCCGTAAGTGAGACGGAGTGTTAGATATTATATTAAATCTACCCTTACCCACTAGCTTAAGCTCTTGGGTTGAGTTGGTGATTTAAGAGCACTATAATAACCTACATTTACATAATGAGGGAAAAATAGCAAGAATATGGTTAGCTCTTTCCCCATCTTCTGAATATTCTTTTGGTAAGCCAACATCATTTGTTAGGCACAAGATTTCTGAATAGCTTAAGCTCTTGGGTTGAGTTGGTGATTTAAGAGCACTATAATAACCTACATTTACATAAAGAGGGGAAAATAGCAAGAATATGGTTAGCTCTTTCTCCATCTTCTGAATATGCTTTTGGTAAGCCAACATCATTTGTTAGGCATAAGATTTCTTTCCCCAAAACTTTGGTATGCATAACAATATCAAATAATATTGTTGCAAACAACAAACAAATACATTGTATTAACACACCTAACGCAACACAGGCAACTCACTTCATGTGAGGTGAGGCAGCCTATTAATACACGAGCCTCGCTTTTCCTGCAAATACAACATTCACTTTCTCATTTTAACAGGACCAAATTTCCTAATGTCTTTAGACAACCTCTTCAATTTTTCGTGAACTCACACATCAAGTTTCAAATATAAAACTTAAGAACTGATAGGTTTGTATTTTAATTAATTTCCTATCCTTCAAAGATCATAACCTTCTGAACGGATTGAAACTTAGTTCCAAAGTTAATCTAGGAATGGAGTGCATAGCATACTGCATTCATATTGAAACAATAAAGAAATAAACAGACCTTACATGTTGAACATAAATCTTCAGCTGAGGTTGATAGTTCTGATAATGGAACAGTAGCATTTATGCAAGATACTCTTTTAAACCCAACCCTTTTTCCCGCAATACGTTCTTTCATTGCTTCAAATTCGTGCTCAGCCAAGTACTTCTTATGATCCTAATATAACTTGAAGAAAAAGGAACGACATCAGTATAGCATACAGAGAGCAAGAAAAATTATACATGTAAAGTGAAGTCTAAATCACGAGAGATTAGAAAAGGAGGATTTAAGTAAGAAGGGCTACATAGTGCCTCTTTTGGTTACCCATTTAAGTTTCATATGCTCTGATATTATATTAGATAAACATGAAGTTCAATATCTAAACCAATTAGCAATGAGAGAAGTAACTCATGTACTTCATGAAGAGACGTCTCCATCTTTTTAATGTGTGAACATTAAAGATGTGTGAAATTCCATTCAAAGTTATATACCCAACAAAATTGGATCCACTCTACTAATAGAAGTATGGTGAAGGATTCCGAAGAGGGAGAAAGTGGTTATAGCCAACGAAGCCATTGAGGATTATCGGTCTAAGAAGGAGGGGTCGGTGCTTAAACTCGACTTTGAAAAGGCTTATGACCACGTTGATTGAAATTTTTTGGATAAGGTGATGTTGAAGAAAGGTTTTGGATATAAGTGGAGGATGTGGATTTTGGGTTGTGTTAGGAATGTGAAGTACTCTATTTTCTTAAAAGGATCTCCAAAGGGGTCAATTCAAGCTTCCAAAGGGCTAAGACAAGGGGATCCTTAGTCCCTTTTCTTGTTTTTACTGGTCGTGGATAGTTTAAGTCAGCTCATCTTAAAGGGCGTGGAGGGTAATATAATTGACTCTTTTAGAATTGGCGCGAATGAGGTGGCCTTATCGCACATTCAATTGGCGAATGATACAATGTTGTTTTGCTCGGGAAAAAAGGAGTCCGTTTTTATCCTTAATCATATAGTGGGCTTCTTTGAAGACATGTCAAGCCTAAAAATTAACAGGAACAAATGCCAAATATTGGACATTAATAACGATCTTGTGAAGCTTAGGAATTGGGCGAAGGTGTTTGGTTGTGAGGTTGGTTCGGTTAGTTCTTACTACCTGGGACTTTCATTGGGAGGAAACCCAGAGCTACAATGTTTTGGAATCATCTATATGAAAAGATTCGGAAGAGATTGGTGGTGTGGAAGAAAGGGTTCTTCTCTAAGGCTGGGAGATTATCCCTGATCAAATTTGTCCTTAGTAGCATTCTTGAGTATTACTTTTCCCTTTTTTGAGCGCCTAGTTCAATTTGTAAGAGCATTGAGAAAATGTATGTGTGATTTCCTTTGGGAAGGGGTGGATGAAGAGAGGGAATCTCATCTGGTTAGTTGGGAGGCAGTCGGTCATCCGACAAACTAGGGAGGGTTTAGAGATTGGTAATCTAAGGATTCGTAACAACGCTTTGTTGGCCAAGTGGCTTTGGCAGTTTGCCCTCGAGCCCGAATCCTATGGTGTAGATCACTATGAGTAAGCATGGCATCCATTCTTTTGATTAGGTGGAGAAAGGGGTGAAAGGCACATACTGAACCCCGTGGAAAGACATTTCTTTTGAGCTCCTGACTTTCTCTCATTTCACCCGTCATTTTGTGGGAGATGGCAAGGATACGTATTTCTGGGAGGATCAGTGGGTGGGAGAGAGTTCTCTTCGCTCTTTATTTCTACATCTCTATCATCTGTCCTCTTTTAAAAATCGTCCGGTGTCAGACTTTTTGAGTTGGTCTAAGTATTCAGTGTCCTTTTCTTTCGGGTTCCATCATCATTTAACGAATAGAGAAACGACGGAGGTGGCTTCCCTTCTTTCTTTGCTTGAGGGTTGCTTTTTTAGGGAAGGGAGGAGGCATGTTCGTGTTTGGAATCCTAACCCTAGCCAAGGTTTTTCTAGCAAATCCTTATTTTCCTTCTTGTTGGACCCTTTCCCACTAGAGAGTCAGTTTTTGAGGTGGTTTGGAGGATAAAGGATCCCAAGAAAATTAGGTTATTTACTTGGCAAGTTTTGCTTAATCGTGTGAACACTATGGATAGGCTTGTTAGGATGAGAATATCGATTGTCGGGCCTTTCTTTTATATTTTTTTTCAGAGGGCGAAGGAAGACCTTGATCATCTTCTTTGGGATTGTCAGTATGTGGGGCTGTGTGGCGTTTTCTTCTACAAGAGTTCAACGTCAGTTTGGCTAGCCAAAGGACCGTTTGCAGGACAATCGAGGAGTTCCTCCTCCATCCCCCTTTTAGAGAGAAAGATCGTTTTTTGTGGTTGGTTGGGGTGTGTGTTGTGCTTTGGGATATTTGGGGGTGAGGAATGATAGGGTTTTTAGAGGTAGGGATAGGGACCTTAGTGAGGTTTGGTCTTTAGCTAGATTTTATGTGTCTCTTTGGGGCTTCGGTTACAGAGACCTTTTCTAATTATTCTCTTAGAAACATTTTACTTAGTTGGAACCCCTTCGTTTAGTCAGTGTGTTTTGAAGGAGTTGTTGGTTTTGTTGTGCGTGTATTCTTTCATTTATTCTCAATGAAAGTTGTTGCTTTTTTAAAAAATAAAATAAAAATAAAATAGAAGTGTGCAAATGTACATTCAAAGTGAACAATATTTGTAATTCGAGAATATACAAACCAATGGTACCCAAAAATTAAAATGACACTTCAAGAAACTTATATCAGTTCCCACTTCTCAGAAAATTAAAGATGACAAGAGTGAAACAAGAATAATAAAGTTGTGGATAATGAGTTAATAAAGTTTAATTTATATAAAAAAAAACTGTTAAACTATGGAGTTGGTTTATTTTATATAAATTACCGAAATGAGAATGGGGTGTCAAGAATGAAACTTCCAAGTTCCCCAAACAGTTGGTGGATAAACGTACAAAAAAAAAAAAAAAGAAAAAAAATGTAGAAGACTCACATTGATAGCAAAGGAATCGGGGGGGAATTGATTGAAAGTGCGAACGCGGAGAGAAGCAGCAGCCCATAACTCATGATGGGAGGTACCTTCAGAAACCCTAAAGTTAGAATTGTGAAGAGTGATGGTTTGTTGTTGGTTGGTGAAAAGATTTGAGATTCTAATGGATGAACGATTGAGAAAGCAAAAGGAGGTTGAAGGAACAGAGGGTTTAGTTGTAAGGCAAGAGAAAGAGTTGGAAGAGAAGAATGAATGCTTTGAAATGGAAGAAGAAGAAGAAGAAGTGCAAAGAGAAGGAGATGAGAGGAGTGACATATTTGGGATAAATTTGTAAATTATCTTATAAGATAACACTCTTTTTATCTTTTAGACATCAAAACACCTTATTGCCCCTTTCAGAAATAACTAGTTTTTCTTTAAGCTATGGATAATGCTTGGAGAATATTTGTGTGCAATAATTGCACAAATGGAGACAAATTAATCCCCACTAATGTCATCACCACTTAAACCCTAAGTGCATACTTCTTTGTGTTTGTAGGGTTTTATAGTAGAAACTACTTTTTCATTCCATTTCAATAAGTGATTATTGGACGCTAATTACTATTACTATTGTTAGTGCAGGAAGGCCCATACCAATTATTAACTAACTCAGTTATAATCTGCCACACCAAATTTCATAACTTATTATTTTATCCTCAAATTAGTTTTGAATTTGAAATTTTAAAAGGGAAAAATTCTATAGATTAGATAGCAAAAAAGAATAAAAATAAACTTATTTACAAAATTTAACAAAAACAAATTAAATCAACTATAAAGAATTTGATAAATTTTATTACATTTTGTAAATAGTTAATTTATATTTTTAAAAAAATTAAGAGCATTAACAAATTTATTATTTCATCCAATAAAAAAACTAAGAGAATTAATAAATATATTGTTTATCTAATTAGCTCAATTATTTATGTCAAATGAAGATAAAAAACAAAATAACAATTATACAAAACTTATAATAATAAACCTATAAAATTTAATGAGTAATTATAATTAGTTTTATTGCTTATAAATATATTAACAAACCTTGATCTTACTCATATAAAGATTCAAACATTGACTTCTCAGCAATAAACGAATTATAAAATAATGCATACAAATTTTAAAAAATACAATACTCGTAAGGTTAAGAAAAGTAAATGAAATCCACAAAAACTAGATATTGATCTTCGATAATAAGAGAAAAAAAATTACAACTTATAGAGCATCCCAGAAAGTGAAAAGAAAAAGAGTCAAACTTCCCTAAAATCTATAGACATTACAAAGACATTAATTACGATAATAGAATCAAATCATAAGTAACTGTATTACTACTCGAAGGCCCATTGATTCTCCCTTCGAACCTCCTCTTCCTCCTCTGGAGTAAAATCATTCTTGATGTTGAATGTCTTTCTAATTTCCTCTGGTGTCTTTCCTTTGATCATGTCTGCCACTGTCTGGCATGTTAGATCCAGTAGACTCTTGATGTTCAGATAGTTAGCAGCCTGGTTTTTGGAGCACCGAAAAGAAAAAAGAAAAAAAAAAGAAAAAAAAAAAAACACCCATTATAATTTATAACCAGCAATGGAGAAAAAAAAAACCCATGTACAGAGAATTTATACAACAAATATTTGTTGTGTTGTGTTATAGAATAATCTCATAAACAATGCTGTGGAGACATTAAAGAACCAAATTTATATGATTTGTAACTGAGGAATTCCACTTTTGATAGAACCATCATTGGATACTCCTAATCACTAGAATTTTGAGGGAAAGGGTGTTTTTAAATGGGCTTAAACCAATTTGATGATTGTTGCTTAATCCAATAAAATACAACCAAAGGGAAAGGACACTTTGAAGTTTGGCCTAATCATGTTAAATAGTCAACCAAACATACCATCCCAAAGAAACATGATCAGCTAAGTCTTATTTGGCAATCATTTTGTTTATAAGATTTGTGTAAGAAATTGAGATGAAATAGACTTTAGTTGTCAAAAACCAAGAAGGCTAGCCAAACGGGCCTAAGTGATTCATTGATTGAGAGTACTCTTCTATTCCACGGTTCTTTCTAAAACAAGGACGCAAGATCATTCTAAGGATATATCCGATCATCAAAGCGACAAAATAAATCGTCAAGATATGGATAGCCAATTCGTAGAAGGAATGAGAAAAGGACAGAGCATGAAAAAACATCATCAAATAACAATCCAAAATCCCCAAATTATCGACAGAAGAAAACAGAGCAACAAGGAAATCAAAGTTCACTACGAGACACCATTAATTTCATAATTACAGAGAGAGTACGAAAAAAAGAAACTCACCAAGATGAGATCAAAGAGGGTATTCTGATCAACCTTGACAAATTCAGCATCCCAGGTTTTGAGAGTATCATCAATGGCTTTAGAATCTTTATCATCGGTCTCAACATGCATCTTACAGTACTCAATTACCTTAGAAAGAATGGCACTGGTGACATTAGGCAATGGAATAACAGTATCGGCGCAATCGTCTTCGATCATGTGCTTGATGGTCTGAGACTCGACGGCGACGATTTCGTCGACGTCAAAGGTTTCGCCGTCGGAACTCCTGAGGACGATCTTCTTAGATGAAGACATTGTGTTGAGAGAATTTGAGAATTTGATTGATGTTGTTTTCGATTTGGGGAATATGAAGAAACCCTAACTGACAAGGGACGATTCTGAAGATTCAAAAAGTGAAGAATGAGGAATTGAACATTGACGGCTTCATTTATATATTGGATTTTCTTTTCTTTTCTTTTCTTTTTTCCTTTTTTTTTCTTTGGAAACGGTGACGTTTCAACTAACAGTTATTTTATTTCGCTTGTTTATAATATTTCCATTAAAATATTTTTTTTGTTTGCATTTAAATACTATTTTGAGTCTTTAATTTTAATTTCTCTATTTTTAGATATTTAATTTTAGTTTATAAATATTAAAGATTAAAATATTATTAGGTGGATTATAGCAACATTTTTAAATCTCCAATTTTAATCCTGTATTTTTAATACATTTTAAACTTAGTTGTTCGCAGTCAATTTTAATAATTTTTGTAAAAAAATAAAATATGGGAATATTTTTTAAATTTATAATAAAAATTTCTTTAAAAAATTAACAATTCACTAATATTAAAGATTAAATTTAAATTTTACTTAGTATGAATGAAAAAAATGAAGATTTATTGAAAATACACGAACTAAAATTTGGATATTAAAAGTATGGACCATATAAAAAAAAAGTTTAAAAAATATAGACTAAAATGATATTTTAACTAATATTAAATATGGGTGTTCAAAATATTGGATAACTCAATAACCCTACTAATTCAGACCACTCAACCTAAATCGTAAAGGTTGAGTTGGCTTAGAAAATATTAAAAGAATTAAAATTTGGGTCGATTTTTGAATTCAGAAGAAAAAATATTCCAATTTAAATCGAACCGACTTGCCACATGCTTTTATATATATATATATATATATATATAATATAGTTATAAACCTAAGATTTTTCTTTACAGCTACATAAGTCAGTGCATGCAAGGTCTTCAATCACATCTCACAATAACCCTCGTAGAATCTCTCTCACACACAATCGCACTCAGTTCACAACTTTTCTAGATCCATCCATTCCATCTCCGATTCGACCCGATGACCCAACCTGGCCCAATATGAAAATATATGATTTGGATGGGTTACCCTTTCTACAGAACCACTGATGTCGTTGAGTGTTTGACCAATCAAGATTTTTGGATTTGTCCAAAAATACTCTCTAACCCGACCCAACCCAACACGTGTACATTCATAATATTAAAAGGTAATTGTAATAGGTAAGAATTTTATCGTAAGGGATTGTGTGTGAGAGAGATTCTACATAGTCATGTTTTTTCTTCTCAAAAGAGGAGAAACAAAGAACGAAGAACGAAAAACGAGAAACAGTAAACAAGATTAAACAAACCCTAATTAATTAGGTTATTTAAAGGGTTTGAGATTCTTCCAAATTTTGAAAATGATTTCGAAATTCAAAGGATATATTGATTTCACACCTTCCTTATTTCCTATTGATATAAAGCGCAACAAATTGAAAATATGGAGCAATATATTTCTCGTAAGGGATGAAAAAGAAAATACATTTTAATATTTTATTATACATAGATCTTTTAAGTTTTCAATTGATTTTGAATTTAGAGTCTTCAATCTATTTTGAATTTAGTCACGAGTTAAAATTAGATTACAATTTTACATTTTACATTAGATTTTTTTTTTTTAATTTGGTTTTAAACTTTACCATTTACACCAATTTTGTAAATCTTGAAACTTAAATTGAAATAAAACTCAGATCTTAAAGATAAAATTGTACAAATTTGAAATCTAAGAACTAAATTGAACTCAAAACTTAAATGACTAAATGTGTAACACTTCAAAGCTTAGAACCAAGTGGACACTAAATACAAAACCCGGACAACGTATTTTTTTTTTTAATTTGAATAAGTATATAGAAAACTTCAATTCACACTTCTAGATTTTGGAGTTAGTATTAATTTAAACTCAAACAAATATCGTGTCAATTTAAACATCGAACTTACCTATACATATCAATTTAAATCTCCTTTCAAACTAAGTTGATGAAAAAGTATTGTGCTTGTTTCAATTAAACTTCTAAATTGTTATGAATGAATCAATTTAGACCATTTATTAAGAAAACCGTCAATGCAAGAATGTGTAAGACTTCTTCTTCTAATGTCAAGTCGATAAAATAGATGACATGAATTGATGCCGAACCCATGTACAAAATAGATAATTCAAACTAATTAATATATTTGATGTGTAGATCAACCAAGTAATGGACTTGCATTCAACGAAGAAGATAGATACACATTATAATCAATTGACCAGAGTTCTACATTCATGAGATACAACCTCCATTTACCTCCATATCTATAATGCTTGCAATTTGTGCCCAAGAATTTTAGCCATACCCTTGTGCTTCACAGCTTTGAAACAGGCAATCCTGCAAAATGAACCACAAATTATGAAAGAGAATTGAAATATAAAGTTTGAACTAATAACTGTATCCATATAATTATTAGTTGATACAAGAACTCTCAAAGTTTAGGAATATAAACTGATATTTGTTCTTAATTTTAAATACTACTTTGGTCTCTATACTTTTTACTTTGGAATTGTGTACTTTCAAAACGTTCATTTTTGTCATTGTAGTTTCAAAATGTCCATTTTGGTCTATGAAATTTTATCAAGTGATCATTTGAAATTGTTTATAAATTTTTTTAAAACAACGGAAGTTTTTTAATACAAATTTATGGTTACATTTTAAAAAATTAAAGTGAATGAAGGGTAATGTTAACATTTCGATAAAAGTATAAGATAGGAATGAAAATGAAGGACTAAAATCAACACTTTTTAAAAGTACATCGACCAAAATGAACATGTTGAAAGTGGAGAGACCAAAATGGACCAAAGCCAAAAGAAAATGGACCAAAGTAGTATTTAAACCTTTTCAGTTAAGGAGGTTTCTGTTAGGCGTTACCCAAGGCTTTGGCATTCACAATGCTAGGAGATGCAGCTGGCGGTGGAACGTTCTCATCGAGGAACGGTTCTACTCGGTTTGGATCGGACCAAACAGGATATCCTTTAATCTTTCCCTGTGGTTAAAGAAGCAAGTGTTTTAAGCTCCGAATGTAAATAGAAAATTTTCGAGTATGTATTTATAGGTTGCATACCAAGACATTAAGAGCAGCCAGTGTTGCCATTCCTTCGCGAGTCCACTACATGATGGTTATGAAAGAGGGTCAATGCTTCTGTAAGGAAATCTTCATTTCACAATCAAGATAGGCAAAGATTTACCTTGGAAGCAGAAGCAATGTGGGGAACAATGATCGCGTTCTTCATATCAGCAAGTCCAGGTTTCATGTATGGTTCATCCTAAGAGTGACAAAACAAGCTGTTATGGAATTGACGAATAAAGAAAGCAAACAATATATAACAGTAGAGAATCAGTACAGAAATTTACGTAGTTCACTAACAATATGTTAGCTATGTCTACAAGCAAAGGAAGAATAGTTTACTATTAGAGAGAATAATTTAGATAAAGGCACCTCTAGAGTTAGAGAGTTTATATAAACCAAAAAATCACAATCGTATTCTTCATATAGTGAAAATCCTGTACTTGCCCGGCGTTCCAACACAAGTCATGCATTCACTTGGGAATGATCACATCCTTGTAATCTTAAATCAATTTTAAGATGTGAAAGTGAGTGGATTATGAGTGTAAATACCTCAAAAACATCAAGGCCAACTCGAAACATGGGATTCTCTCTCAAATGCTCGACAAGGGCCGCTTCATCGATCACAGGTCCCCTACTGCAGTTAATGAGGATTGCATCCTGCGATTATAACATAGTTTAAAGAAACATAAGTTTAGTGTAACCAATCAGGGAATCCCTGTCATGAGATTGGGTTGATCAAAACTATAATTGAAGAGAGAAAAGAGCTTTATCAAGCTTCACCTTCTTCATGGCTTTAAGACTTTCTTTGTTCACAAGATGGAAGGTGGTTTTATCCAGAACTGGATGAAGACTAATCTATAAATTCAAAGGAAAACACAACAGCTACTTACATAAGGAACGTCAAGCTCTTCAGAAGCATGTTAATTAATCGTCTTAAAGTCATACCACATCAGCTTCTCGAAGCACCTCCTCCATCGATGATGCTCTTCTCCATGTCACTGGAGCCTCACCGTTGGCTTTCAGGAACTCACCATAGGCTGCAATTAAACAAGCACTTCACCTAAAGGAACTCAAACTCATTGCTTTTAAGAATGTTAGGTCAAGACATGCCTGTAACAAACTTTTCGAGCCTAGTTGACTGGTAGAGATCAAAGTAGATCAGGTTCATCTTAAACCCTTCTACCTGCAAGAATATAACAATACATCATCAACAATGGAAAACATGCACTATATCGTTTAATACAAAATCAATTGTCGATGACAACACTTGTTGGTTTGAAATCCAATTTCAAACAAAAGAAGATTAAATTGAAACTAGAATAATTAAACCATAATCAATTGAGTTAGAAAAAGTACCATCATTCTTGCATAGGCAGATCCAATACGACCAGCTCCAATCACACCAACAGTCTGTCCTTTCAGCAAGTTTCCAACAAACCTATTGATAAGAAATTACTTCAAATTTATTGGGCCATTTTGGTTGCCTAATTTTCTTACAAAACACAATTCAAATTATGACAGATAGTCATACAAATTTGGAAGCCATCCATCATATCGACCTGCCCTCATGAACTCATCTGCTTCAACTATTCTTCTTGCAGCTGCAAGAGAAAGTGAAGCTGCTAACTCTGCTGTAGTTTCTGTAAGTACTCCCTAAACAAGTAATAATTGAATGATATGAATCCCTGTCTGTATCTCAGTACATGCAGAATCAAATATGAAAGGTAGAACAAAATTAAATTCAAACTTACAGGAGTGTTTCCTACAGCAACACCATACTTATTAGCAGCATTAACATCCACATTATTGTAACCAACAGCCATATTACTAAAAGCTTTCCCTCCCGCTTTGCTTAACGCAGAAAACAGCACCTCTCCCCAATCTTCAGTCAACTGAAACATCCAATCAAAAAAATCTCTAATTCATGCAAATACGAAATCTAATTAGTAAATCGTTCAACAACCAAACGAGTTTCCAACTATTTACTAGTTTTTATATAGAGATTAAGTTTCCTTCTCGTATTTCCTCTACAAATCTATAATTCATTCGATTAAATGCATAAAAACCTTTCTGATTAACAAATCTAGTAGGATTGAGTTGAGATACCTGTCCAATGACGCCGTCGCACTTATCGCCGATGAGAGCAAGAATATCCTCAACCGAGAGTATCGTCTTCTTCTCGGTACAAATCTAGAACACCAAAACGAATGCCAAAATGTTCAATCTACATCAAAATTGCCGCCAAGAAGCAGAAACAAACGAAAAAGAAGAAAAAAATTACTTCGACTCGGCAATCTTGCTCGATCAAGAGATTGATCCAGCGAGTTCCAGGCATAGGCTTAGTGCTCACAACTCTGTACTTTCCATTTGGATTCCATACTTCGATTTGAACTGGTTTCGCCATTGGAGCTCAAACCTTCAAAGCTTCGAAGCTCTTTTCTCCACCACTGAAGTGAGGTATTGCTGAAGGCATTTTTCATTTCGGTTGGTTTTTAAAAATTTCGATTGTAATCGAGTGAGGTGTAAGTACTGGACAGAGTTCTGGATGTCCAATAGAATTTCGGTAAATTTTGACTATTGACTTTTTTGTTTATTTGACTATTGGATTTGATGGGTTGTGTTGTAGTGGATTATTAAAGGATGGATTTGTGTCTCTGCTTTGCTCCAGGATGGAAGTTGTTGGACCTCTCGTTTTGGTGAGAATGGATAATCACGATATTACCCCTTTTAAATAGACGCCACGTTAGTACCTGCTATCCTCATTAGTTTAAATGACGAAAATACCCCCTAAATCTTTGAGCTTGAGGTGAGAAGTTAGTTATTATAGTCGTCTACAATTATAATAATTTGTGTTTTGGTTAAATTTTTTTAGTTTGGATTATAATAGTATATGTTTGTACTATATATTAATTTAGTTTGAGAAAAAAATAGTAAACACTAAGCAGATAATAGAAAAAATGAATGTCAAATAATAAAAATTGTAACAAATAGTAAATAATGTAGCAAATTGGAAGTTGAAATAATGTTTCCTGTAGTTAATTGGAAATTTTTAACTAGTATTTATTGTAGCTAGGGTAGTTATTATAGTCTGGCATAATGCTCGCCTGAAACGGACCCTTAGGAGTTGTTTGGCACAGTGGAGTTCACAAGTTGGAAACTAATCCATTGGATTACTAGTTCTTATGTTTGTGTTTAGGGTTCAGAGTTACATGATTGAATTTATCCAAAACTGTGAAAAGTAGATTAAGAAAATATGATAAAATTACTTGGTAAAAGTGAAATTAGAGATAAAAGGAAATGTTGAATTTCTTGGTAAATAAGAAAGTATAAAAAAATGAATATGAAGTTATTTGATAAACGTGCAACACTTATTATTGAAGTTGAACTGTTTACATCGAATCACCAATCTCTTAAGTTGGTGAACTAAACAATCCCTAAATGCTAAGGGCTTGTTTGGTAGAGAAATTGAAAATAAAAACTTTTGAAAAACAAGGGATTCAACGATAAAATAGTTTAATTTCATGCATGTGTAATTATAATAAATATGTTGGGTATGAGTAAAATATGGTATCGTATATATTTGATCTAAGATATCAAAATCAAAGCACATACACAGATGAAAGACACCACAACCAAAATAGTCATCACATTGAAATTAGTACGATAAAAGAGGCTTATCTATATTTTTTTTTGTGAAAGATATTGGAGCTACTTCATTCTTTGAAATGGCTGCAATTATAAGAAACTTAATATTTCGCAGGAATTTTGTGGTCACTAGTATGCTAATTTCTCAATCTTGTTCCTTATCGATTTTGCGAGGTTGAAATATTATCAATGATTAATGTAAAGTTGAAATATTAGAAACCCATTATATAATTTAAAGTTAAAAAAACATATTATTAAAAGTTCATAAATTTATTATAAAAAAAAAAAATGATGTCCATAAACTTATAGACTTATGAGTAACTCTAAAATTTAAGGACTAAACTTTCTAATTTAACTCCATTGTTAGGTGGGAACCATTTATAAAACTAGAAGTGCCTTTTTGTTTCTCTAAAAAAATATATATCGAAATAATTTTGATTATATAATCTAAGAAAAAAAAATACATTTTTGTCTCTAGATTTTGAGTCCAGTTTATATTTCATAAATTAAATTGATTATGCATGGTTGAAAAAGAAAACATGACGCCATATCATCTACTTGGATTTGAGTTCATTTTTCTTTTTTTAAATTATTAAATATTTTTTAAAACAATAAATTTAAATTTTAGCATTTTCATACGGGCATTGCACGTGTTTATTACTAGTAAAATGAAAGTTGTGAATGAAAATTGAAAGTGATTTTGTGTGTAAAATGTAATAATGAACTAATTTATATTTCTTAAGAAGACAATCAAAATTACCCTTAAACCTTTTTTTAGTATTGGCAATGTCTTTTTTTTTTTCTTTTGAATAATTATGTTATTTTGGATTAATTTGTGCAGAGTCAAATTTAAATTTGTAAAAACTTTCATATTATTTAAATTAATTAGTTCAAACGTATTTAGTTGTAGTAGCATTAGGAGCTAATTGGTTTTACTAAAAAAACGATCAAAAAAATTTGAATCAAATCAAATTAAATTCTAAAAATAAAATGATAAAAAAATAATAAAATTGACAAAATATAACAAAATTTTTTATCTAGACACTAATACAAGTCTATTAATGTCTATAAGCGTCTAAGCTATATTTTAGTTTATTTTATTATATTTAAAAATGATCATTTTAAAAATAGGTAAAATATTATCTTAATAAATCCTACTCACTCTAGTTTTACGAAACAAAAAGTTACCTTTTCCATTAGAATTTTCAACCATAGAACTAATGTTTTAAATTTTATTTGCTTAGTTGAATATGTTTAAAAGATTTCTGATTAGTTTATTTTTATTATTAATAATATTTAAAAATACTAAATTAAAAACAATAACTACAAAAATATTTAAAATAGTATGATTATCATAGTTTAAGATATTGTTAAGGGTAATTTTGTCTTAGTCTTATAGTTTATATTCATAATTATTTTCTCTTTTAAAAAAAATATTTTCATTTTTTTTATTTAATTAAGTAAGGATTAGATGAGCCCACGTTAATCTCATTGGACCAGACAAAAATAATAGTATTTTAAAAAAAAATTGCGTATTTCAATTTTCGGTTCCAACTGTCTTACTTGGACTCTATCTTCCAAGTTCCTACTCCACCAACCAGCCTCATTTTTCCTCCGTCGCCGCCGCCGCCGCCGCACAAGTCGACGGCGAACAGCTTCTATGGAAAGACTTTTGTATTCCTCTTCTCCGACTTCCCTCAAGATTAACCCTAATTCATATCTTATTCTTCCTCGGTTTGGTCGCATTGACTCCGTTAAGCCCAATTTCCCCCTCCCGACTCACCATGGACATCAGCCGCTTGGTTTGATCTCCTCTAAGAATGAGAAGCCTTCTATTTCTTCGATTCGTTGTCTTTCATCGTCGAATTCGTCTACTGATTCGATTTTCCAGTCCGATTCTCCAGCCGCCTCTCCTAAACCTGATTTCCTGAAACATTTCGCCGGAAAGGAGAAGGTATTGGATAGTAATTCCTTAATTTTATATTTGTGAATTGCGTTGGTGAAGCGCGTTTATTTTTTTTAGGTTAATTTTGGAATACAATGAATTGTTTGCTTTATAACTCGTTCAGTTTGACATAATTATCGAATTTTAGGTCATTTTTGTTGAATTTTATGGCTTGAATTTCACCTGATTATACGAGTCATGTGGATTCCAGTTAGATCTTATTGTAGAATTCTGTTTATTGTTGGAATCACCGAAAAGAACGACTCATTTTAAATTTCGTAATATTAAATCAGCAATGTCTCTCATGAATTACAATTATCAGCAACAACATATGTATGCTCAAGCATTATACCAATCAAAATTTTTGGATAATGCTTCAGTTGTCTTGACCGTTGAGTGAGTTTTTTTTTAATTTTTTATTGTGAATTAAATCTTGAAAACGATCTTAATGTTGAACGATGAGTATGTTCAGAGAAATTTCTGTTTGATGTGGCATTCTTCTTTTATTATTGGCGATACTCAAGAGGATTAAATATTTTCATTTGTTTATTTATTTCTATGTGGTCAGACTCAAAAACAGATACAGACTATAATTTTCGGGTTTTTTTTTCTGTCGTCTTATCTTTTTCTGACTCTTTCGACACCACAAAAATCCCAGCCCTGTTCACATGTTCAAGCATCGCTGACTGTAGAAACGTACACATCTCTAATTAGTTTATTTACATTTTCCATTTGGGGTTATCCATTTAAATCTATTGCATAACAAGTTTATGGATTAGCAAAGTTGACAGCCATAGCCATCACCATCGGTCTTGAGAAAAAGAAGTGTTGATATTGTTTATAGCTATTAACTTGGTAAATGTGATGAATAACAAAAACCCTTTTGGCTCTCTGATTCTTTGATGTCTTTGCTTTAGTCTGTAGTTATGTATTTTCTTCTTAGAAGTTAAAACTGATGAAATTTCACATCTCTAATTAGTTTATTTACATTTTCCATTTGGGTTTATCCATTTAAACCTAATGCATAACTAGTTTAAGGATTAGCAGAATGGACAGCCATAGGTGTTGAGAAAACAGTCGTTGATATTATGAATAACAAAGACCCTTTTGGCTGTGATACTAGATATCTTTGCTTTAGTCTGTAGTTGTGTATTTTCTTCTTAGAAGTTAGAACTGATAAAAGTTCATATGTTGTTAAATTTCATAGGTCAAAAGTTCACTCTTTGTTCTTTCTGCTCTTGCTCTGATCCTGATTCAACCAGTCTTTGCACCAGCAGCTTTTGCATCTTTTCAAAATGCAGCTAAAACTGGAGGTCCTGCAGCTGTAGCAGTTGGGCGACGTCTGATCCAAAGTGAACTATTAAATAGTGCTTGGACTGGTTTCTTCGCTGGTTGCTTACACACATTATCAGGACCAGATCACCTCGCTGCTCTTGCACCCCTTTCAATTGGGTGTAACCGCATGGAAAGTGCTGCAGTTGGAGCACTTTGGGGTTGTGGCCATGATGCAGGTCAGGTCATTTTTGGTTTACTATTTCTACTGCTAAAAGATAAGCTTCACATTGAAATTCTCAGAACCTGGGGCACAATAATAGTAGGTGTAACCCTATTTGTTATAGGTGTTATGGGTATTAGGGAAGCTTCAGAAATTCGTACCCCATGTGTAGTAGCTCTAGATAATGGTGAATGTGATGTCGGCATCTATGAAACACTAGAGAAACCAATGGTTGTAGGTAATAAGAAGAGTAAAAAGTTAGGTTTTGCTACTTTTGCTACTGGAGTTGTCCATGGTCTACAACCTGATGCACTTATGATAGTTTTGCCTGCCCTTGCTTTACCTTCCCGTGTAGCCGGCGCTGCATTTCTTCTTATGTTTTTAGTTGGAACAGTTATTTCAATGGGAAGCTATACTGCTTTTATAGGCTCGTTTAGCGAGGCATTGAAAGATAGAGTGCCTAGAATAACTGAAAGACTGACTTGGGTTGCTTCTTTTGTAGCCATTGCTCTTGGACTTGCCATTATCATTAGCCAGTTTCTTGGTTATAGTCTCTACTGATTCATTTACCCAAAATACTCCATTATCAGTGCCAGATATAAAAGTTAAAAAAGTATAGAGGAGTAGCCAAAATTTTCTCCCACGCAATTTGTTTCTTAGATTATCTTTTTCCTGCTTTGGATCTTGTTTGTACTCTATGGATCTCAAATTGTATAAAATGTTTGTCATGAAATGATATTCTGAATAGTTAATATTTGACATTGTTGTGTTCAAAATGGCTAAGATTTGATTGATATTTGTGAGATGGCTTCCTTCATTTTCTGTATAGGTTCATGACATGGGACAGGGTGTACTCTGTACTAAAAAGATAATAATAGTAATCCTTGCAAACTTTCATTCTTCTTTCCCAAAGTCAGATTGTTTATTTTATTTGTGTTTGCTTGTTTTTTTCTCTCTTATCTTAAAGTTTGAGCAATGTATTTTGGTGATTTCATTGAGAGAGAAAAAAAAAGAGAGAATATATAGAAATATGTAATTGTGATGTGATGTGACTTGGATTGACTAATGGAATGGAGAAAGAGGACTTTGAATTTTCCTAAGCCTCTTAATTGATGAACTGAACAATGTTCTTCCAATCTGGTTTTTCAAACATTAATAAAGAATTAATGCTTTGTTTACTTTAATGGAGATAAGAATGGAATGAAGAGAGTAGCTACTTTGAATGGGATCAAAATAGATTCAAATGTGGAATCAAAATGGTATTGTGTCTCTTGATTTTACTTTTACTTTTGGTAAATCACGCCCTAAAGTTTATGGATTCAATTGTACCAACAATTTAATTACAATCCTTGAAATTTGTTATTTACTTTAAAAAAATACTAATTCTTTCAAAAATTACAAATTATTTTTGGCATTTCTTACATGTTTCAAAACTAACTTTGAAATGAAATTTTGAAAGAGAATTGAGGCCTGATATGATCTAGTGTACCCTACAATGGTCGGTGTTGTTTAGGCCACTAGCACATCGTTTTGGGTACTAATTGCAAATATAGTTTTGAAATTTTTATAGAGGTCGATAGTAGCTTTGGAACTTTTGAAAGATAAATTTAAGGATTCTTTTTTTAGTTTAACCTTAAAGTCAAACTACCAAAAGTATTGAACTTATTTTACACGTCTTTTTAGTAATTTTAAAATGTTTGGCATTAAAATTGTTATGTTCAAAATCATTGAAAACATATGGCTTTAAACATTCAAGATAAATTTATTGTTCGATTTTAACATTTTAAATGTAATACCTCATAATCAAAATTGATTTTAATTCATTACACAAATATTTCGAACTAATTTTCAAAATGGAGAAAAAAAATCAACTTTTAAACATAATCTATATTCCTCAAATCTCATCCTCTTGAAATGAAACTATATTCGAGATTCGTACTCCTCTCGAGTAGACATTCATCAATCAACTTTTGAATCTTAGGAAGAACGTATTCTTATCCAAATCAACAAATCTTCTCTCGAACGTACTATCCAAACTTTCTATTACATATTACATCGTAGGATATCGAAAATTGTCCACATTTATATTCCAACTAAAAAAACAAAGACTTGGAAGAGATTAAAAAAAAGAAAAGAAAAATTGAAAGATCCAAAAATACTTTTTTCCTTTTATCCAAAACAAAATCTTTAAGGGCTAATTTTGTGAAGAACCCTTGAGAAATCCAAGATATAGAGATAGGTATAGGGTTAGTAGGTCCACCTTATAATGGTTTGCATTAATTAGAACCCCAACCTTCAAATGTGTAAGCAAAACTAATGGATGATGTGGTCATTCTCTTAATCTGCTGCTATTCCCCATTGTCAATTATTTCTAATTAATTAAAATATGGCAAGTACCTAAAGTACAGATGATCAAAATGTTTTAGATTCAAATCTCTTTCCGTTATAGAATTATGTCTATTTGTTGATTACGAATTTATTAATCCACGATATATACATTTGTTGATTACGAATTTTACGGTGGAACTTACATTTCACTACGACTATAGAACACTTATAAACAACAAACAAACGTAATAAAATAAAGCCCATATGTTAAATTAATTTCTTTAGAAAAAACACTAAAGGATCGAAAACAAATATTTTGAAAATATATACACTAAAAATGAATTTAAATTATTAAAACAAGCAAAGTTTAACTACCGAGGTTTTCAACTATCAATTTCAAAATTGCAGATTTGATTTTCCTAGTTTCCAAGTTGTCAAAAAAAGGGACAAAATATATATACACATATATATATTTATATATCAAAGTTTTTAGTGAAAAGGGAAAATTAGAAATTATGGATAAAAAAGATAAAAAAAAAAAAAGGAAAATAGAAATTAGTGTGCGTCCCACGATTGTGGGAGAGTGAAACGGACAATGCACCACGGAAATTTGTTTGTGAAATGAAAATTGAAATCAAAACCGAATCAGGTCTCTCCACGTGGCATATGAAAAGAGGTACAAGATGGTTGCGAACCACCAGATTTCTTGGCCGACATATCGGAATGATATCCGGCTGCCAATTAAACCCTATTTTCCAATAATTTTCTTTTTCTTTTTTAAAAACCTTTGAATTTAATGCAGAAATATATATTTTTTAAAAAAAATTAAAGAATGAAGATTCATATAATTAAGACATAGTTTGGTTAAATCATGTAAATAATGAAATGAAATAAAAAGGGGGGGGGGGGGGTGTTCATGTTTGAATCGTGATCCAACTGACCAAATATGGGCATGTGTTTGGTGGATCATCATTAATTTGTGCACACATTTCACTAAACATACTCCATAATCTTAGACTTATATTTCTAATTATAATATGGTGGTGGGTATGTTACCCCACCATTTTTTCCACCTCATTTACTCTTCATTAATTAATTTATTCAAATAAAATATATGTTATCAATCATAATCTAAATAAGTAGATAAATTTCTTCGTTTCATAATCATTTAATAAACTAATGATTAGTTGAGGTACATGAAATTTGGTCTAAGTATTTAATTATGTATAATATCAATAAATACATACGTGAAAATATGAAATACGATTGTATGTATTTGAAAATAGATTAAAAAATTGGATCTTAGTTGAAATAATTGCATTATTTACCATAGTAAAATTTTTAAAGCAATTGTTGATAAGGACCTACATTGTAATAGTTGTTTTACACCTTCTATTTAAAACAAAATTAAATGTTTCTATAAGGTAAGATATTATAATTATTAAATTAAATAATTCTCCATTTTAATTTAAAACATAAAAATATTGATTTCCAAATTCACACTATTTTAAATCAAATACATGTCCATTAAACTTAGTAAATACAATAACATGAAGCCTAATTAGGATTCTGTATCATTCAAACAGGATAATTCTTAACTAAAATAATAATAATATTAGTATAGAATCAAAATCAAAACAAAATTTGACAACTAATTTTTTCAATAGCAAATATATATATATATATATATATATATATATTAAAATGTCCAACAAATCTAAATTGGTCAAATCGATTTGATCGATGGATTTGACTAAAAAAAAAAAAAAAGGTCATATTTTTTAAAAAAATGAGAAAAAAAGAAAAACTTTTAATTTGAGATGAATTAAAAAAAGAAATTGATGGAAAGATGAGAATATACCAATTTTATATGATGAACAAATGGAGCCAAACAGAGAACTGGAAGAATCTGACAATCTTTTTTCTTTCATTTTTGCAAATTGACATCTGACAGTGAAACCCCAAAATGGGTCACTAAAATCTGCCATTACATAATCAAAATCAATCTTTTAAAATCCTAAAAAATTAAAATTAAAATCAGAGGATTTGGAAAAGGAAAAAGATGCTCTGTCTTGTAATTATCTGTCCACTTCATTTTGGTAGTTTCAAAGTACAATTTTCCAATCCAAAATCAGAAGAAACAGTAAAAAAATAAAAAAAAATAAATAAAAACAAACATTGAAGAACAGTGGCTTCTTCTATTGACAATTTTGTTTTTCTGTTCATCATCATCATTTTCTATCTGATTTTCTCTCATTTTCCCGGAAAAGAAAATTCTGGGTGTTTTTTTCTTTCCTTAGAAAATCAAAGCTTCTATGCTTGCTTTCTTCCCCGTTTTGCAAACTGGACATGAATCAACAACAGTTTCACAATCTTTACAACAACAAAGATGTCGACATGGCAAGAAAATCATTGTTGAATTCCTACAATTGCAGCTTCTACAAACCATTTTCTTGTTCTTCATTTTTCCTTGGTCTGAAACAGGGCAACACTCTGTTCCTCTGTTTCTCGCCGGAATTTGTTCGTCGTCGGCGGTGGCGGAGTTCATGTCACAGCAAGATTCTGCATCGTCGAAGGAATTGGAAACTTTTTCTCTCATTCGATCCAATGTGTTGTTGAGAGACATAGCCATGGCTTCGTTTTCTTGAGCAATTCTTTGCCAAAGTTGATTCTCTGTTTCTAATTTTCTCAAGAAAATTTCAAGTTCCATTGTTTTTTTAGCACCTTTTGCTATTTCTTCTTCTTTTTGTCTCAACATAATCGCTGTTTTCAATTCGATTTTCTTCATTAATGCTACAATCTGTTGCTTCCCTTGCTCTCTCAACGCTATTCTCAAACTCTCATTCTAAACAAAAAGAAAAAAGAAAAAAAGATTCAAAATATTAGAACAGAGCATCATTCTAAAAGAAAAACAAAACAATCAACATCATGGAATGGATTTGGATTCGAACCTGCAATCGAATGTAATGGTCGATCTCTTGTCTCTGTTTCTCAACATGGGGACTCAGACATTGAGAAAACCCCAACGTTGCGGCGGCCGTCCGGTGAGGATTCTTCGTGAAGTTAAAAACAGAGCCGACATCGCAAGCGTCGCCGGCGTTGGCAGAGAAAAACTCAGTGGGTGAAATGAGGGAGGGTTTGTGGAAGGAAAATTGAGAGAGGGAATCGGGAGGTGAGTTGGCGGCGAAGGGGAAGACGAGGTTTTCAGGATAGAAGTGAGCGTGAACCGCCATGGATTGGGGCGAGGCAGAAGAAAGTGAATGGAAGGCTTTAGAGAGAGAGAGGGAAAAGAAAAATGGGTTTGGATTAAAGACAAGAACTTGGATTGAGAATCACAAAGAAATGAAGAAAGGAAGAGGAGAGGAGAGGAGGAAAATGGGGAGCTGCTTTCAAGAGAAATGAATGAATTATATTATTTATATATGGCATTGGAAAAAGATGTGATTTTTGAATGAAATATTTTATTTTAAATATTTATAAATGGTGAAAATAAATTAAAAAAAAAAAAAAAAAAATCTTTTTTTGGGAAGGGCAAAGTAAAGGGAAGAGGTTGACAAGGAAACAGAGAAAGAGAAAAGAGATTTAATAGGAGGAGTTGGGGAAAGGGAACAGCCTAGGATACTATTTTCTTTTCTTTTTTTTTTTTTTAAAAAAATTTTAATAATCCAATTTTAAAAATTATCAAATTTATATTTAGTTATAATTATATTCTAAAACTTTGAAATTACATTTGGGGTTAATGGTGGAATGCCTAGTATAGAGTAAAAATGTAAGAAATAGGAAATGGTAGGGGTGATTCATGGAATTGAATTAGAATGAAAGAGAAAGAGGGGACTGAGTCAGTATTGAATTTGGTGATTCATCATCATCATCATCATCACAATATTTAATATATTAATTCAATTTAAGGGGAGGAGAGGGAGAATCTCTAGATTTGTTTCTTCTTTTTTTTTCTTTTTCTTTTTATTCAATAATAATTATTATAATTATTATTATTTTTAAAAAAAAAAAAACGAAAAAAAAAGAGAGAAGAGAATATACATGGTTGTTGAGTTATTTTAATTATATAATGTAAATAAAAATCAATATAGTTCTGTAAAGTATTAAAAATGTAAAATGAGAATGGCGCAAATCAGCCTATCTTTCAAGAGGACATCCAAATAGAATCTAAGATGTTTGTGAAACAAAAGGATTTTTTTAGTTTTTTCAATGTAATTATTACTTTTATATAGTTAAATTATAATATTAGTCTATTTATATCTATTTGATTGTCGATTTTAATTTTTTTAACGAGTTTTTTACTTGTAATTTTATAACTTTTTTATTATTATTATTATTATTATTATTATTTTCATTTTAGTAGGACATCTTAGATGTATGTATATGTTAGACATAAAATTGAAAGAATATAAAATTTAAGAGTTTTTTAATATATGGACAAAAATTAAATTAAATGTGTGTTCTGTTTGTTTGGCTAATTATATTATTTAATTGGGTTAAGGTTTAGGGTTAAAAAGAAATTAATTTTTTTTTTAAAGCGTAGAAGAAAGTTTATTAAGAATTATTAGGAGTTTAGCTAAATTAAAATGGGAATTTAGAAATTATTAAGACGAAATTGGAAATATACTAAGATTAAAAATACGGTTTTTTTTTTTTTTTTTTGAATATTTAATGGTGTTTGTTGGGAACCTAAGGGGGACAAAAGCAAAATTGATTAATATAACATCTTGAATCTTGACTTCATGTGAATTAGAGGATTTTGTGGAGATAAATATTTTGATAATTCAAATCATAGTGTGACAAATTCAAATCTTATAATGGTCTATTTTCAAGTTTTAATTTATATTTTTAAAACTACTATTTTTAAACTTAGTTTTTGGGCTAACAATTTAGCTGAGAATTCAATTTGTCTACCTGATAAAAATTGTGATTAAAAAAATGTAGACATATAAGTATAATGTCGAGAAACTGAATGATTATCAAAAGGGTCTTAGTTATTTAACTTTTGTGTTACTTTATATTAATAGCTTAAGCTAAATTTTAATAATGCATGCTTGAGAGATAGATTTTTCTTTTAGGGTTTAGCGGTCTAAACTTAAAAGTTAAAAAAAAACGAACATTTAAATTTGCTCGTTAGTAAACCAACCGAACTTGGCTCAATAGTAATTAACGTGTACCATTTCTCTTTTAAGTTACAGGGTCCATCTTTAATCTCTGCAGTATTTTAAAAAAAATCGCACAAGATTCGACTAATAATTGACATGCTATGACTTCCTTCTAGGTAGCATGACTACGACTTCTTCGGTTTAATCTAAGAAAGAAAGGAGAAAACCCTCGGTTGACCACATCATTACATCTTAAACGAAATCAATTAATTTTCTTCCACATAAAACTTGCAACATCAAAATACTCTAAATTAATGTAAGCATTATATAGTTTATGCAATGACCATCATCGCATCACATCGATATTTTTAATTTTTTTGCATGTCACATCTTTTTCGAATTACAAATTTACTATCGGTGTCAAAACAAAACGATATCATATTCGAATGAGATGAATTCCAAGGATGTTAAAATGTGATTAAAAAAAATTTAAAATTATTTACCTATATCAATAAAATGCACATTTTTTATGCATTAATTATAGTAACTCTAAAAATTAAATATGCTTAACTTAAAACAATTAAATGTTACGTTATCCCCTAATTTTAGAGGTTCTAAAGCAACATTGATCCTTGTTTGGAACCTCTAATTTGGAAAGATTTAAAATCTTAATTTATTTAAAATTTTATTTTTTTCCAAAAATATTTCCATTTCAAAATGGTTGGATTTACCAAATAAAAACTGTACTTTTAAGTTGTTTTTCTTAAGAAAAAGTAATTCTTTTTTTTTTTTGTATTCTTATTATTTAATAATATATACAAAAATGGTTTATAATTACCAATAAAGTAATAAAATAATTAAATATTAAATTATAAAAAGACAATTCCATAGGTATCGAAACAATAAAATTTAATCTCTCTCTAAACTAGAATTTGAAAATCATTTTCATTATTTTAAATCCTAGAATTCTAAAAAAAAAATATTATATTTATTTAAAAGAAGAAGAAGAAGCAACCAATTATCGAAGCCCACTATTTTGTCGGCAAAATTCATAAATAAATTTTTAAAAAAAATGTATAGTAAATAAATGAAATTGAATTATATATAATTTCCAAACAGTCAATCAAAGACCGGCCAGTGCCATTCATTCAAAGTCCATTTCCATTGTTTCAATAAAACGTATATTTAACGAAAATTAAATATTACATTCAATTATAGTTTTATTATAATTAAACACACCCCAATAATTAAAAACAAACCTATTTTAATTTTCACTTATTTTCTAAAATAAAAAATAAAGAAAAATCAATATACACATTTTGAGGAAAAAAATCAGACACATGAAAAAGTGTGTAAGTTGGTGCTGCTTCAGCTTAAAGTACTTTTACGTGATATTTGGTTGAAAATTACTTTTTCTTTTATTATTATTTATTTGTTTATTTATTATTTATAATATTAATATTATTCTTTGCAATCTAAAAATGTTCCCCATGTAAGTTTCTGTCATTTCAATGTCAAACTTTTTACCTAAAAGACAACACGAGGAATTATCGACTTATGTTTTCCAATTTTTTTTATTTTTTATTTTTTGGTTTTGAATATTTGATTTATAACTTTATCGATTTTGTCATCAAAATTTCAATATAAAATTTTGTTGACTAACATTTCCCCATCTTTCTCTTTTTTTTTTTTATTCATATTAATTATATGTCATTTGTTTTCAATCTAACAAAAGTAACACAAACCATTAATTTAATTATATCTGTACTTTTTATTTTTGGAGGTTTATTGTTTCTTTTTAGATTTTACTATAATATCTAGAGTGATAATAGAAAGATCAAATAATGAAAATAATTTTAGAAAAATAAGAAATCACCCAAAATTAATTTTTGAAACATCAGTTTTATTGTGAAAATGTGATTAGTTGGAAACTTTTAACATAATTTCACACGCTCCTTCTCCATACTCTCTAATAAATACATCTCACGCTTCAACCATCCCGCACACCACCACCTCACTCTGACGCTCTACAACTACCGAACAACCTAGGCCTAGGATTCGGCAACTGACAGCACTGACCTTCCCTGTGTCCCCTACAACCTAGCAACATCATCATTGATTGTGTTAAAGGCTTATTAGAGTAAGAGTTTGTCCCCACAAACCAACACAGGTCCTTTCAACATGCTTTGTCTTAACTTACATGCATCGCATAGGAAAATTTTCAAGAGGTCACCCAATGTAGAATTGTTTCAAGCTAAGCACGTTTAACTTTGAAGTTCTTTTAATTGAGCCACTGAAAAGGAAGATGCACCTTGTTGGTATAGGTAGTAACTTCAAATTCTTTTAAACCTTTCTTTAACTTTACTTTCATATCCTTAAGATCCTTCTCATTCAAATGTGATATCGGTTCACACATGTGAACCTCTCCTAGACTCGAGACGTTATATTCTCTTTTTCTCTGCTTTTGATTATCAAGTTTAAAAATAAAAAAAAAAAAAAGCTTTAGGTCGGTTGTTTCTCTTTGTAAAACTGGGATTAATGTGCTTGATTTGTTTTCGGTTGCTTTTATTAAGCAGATAAAAATAAAAAGAATGTGGAAAACAAAGTGAAACAACAAAATGAAAGTGAAGCACCCTAAGCCTAATATTCAACTTTTTTTCAACACACAACCAAGAAACCCACAAAAATGACCAAAGACTTCATCGTGAAAGATAAGAGGTTAGCCATTGCTGCTTTGGGCAAAAAACTTTTCAAAAATATTTATAAAAAAAGAAAGTAAAACAGCTCTTTAAACATGTAGATGTGATCGAGAGAATTACAGATGAGATTGAAAGTTGGTGGGTAGATCAAAAGTGGGGATGGTTGATAAGAACACAGTCATGACCATATTTTATCATTGTCTTCCATTTCTTGTCTGAAACTCTATTGCCTAAACCACTGCATCAAAATTACTCAAATTAATATCACAATTCTATATTTGTTGTCACCTTGCTTCTGGTTTTCTTTTCTTATCTTATGGTTTGATTATGAAATTTTGAGAAGGAATTGACTATTAACTACATTTACTGCATTGTTTTACTCATTATTTCAATTTATTGTTAGTTTTATTGATGTTCATGTAGTTTCTTGTGGGGAAGAATGGTATGAGTGGGAAATTTTATCTATATAAAGAATAGTCGTCTAAGGGTTTGCTTATCTATACCAATGTTAAAGTTACAAGATTTCTTATATCTCGTTAATATTTTTGTTATATAGTTTGTGTTTAAATACATAATATATATAACTTAAGTATTTTGTAATGATACAAACATTTCTAGATCGGTTGAGATATTTGTTCTGAATTTTCTTTTTTTTTAGTAATCATGCATATACTAATCTAACAATAAAAAATTAATCAAATTAGATATTTATTATAATTATTTTTAAAAAAAATCAACTTCCAAATATAAAATACCCTTTTTAGTAATTTGATAATTTTAAAATCAATTTTAATGATTGAAAATTAATTTTAAGCATATGAAAATCAATTGTACCTAAAAAACTTTTTCTTCTAAAATCGCTGCTCCAATAATCACTTCCAAACGCATCCTAAGTTTATGTTAGCTCGAAGGCGTATCACTTAAGATTGTAAACTTTATTAGTGTATTAATAATCTAGATCATTTATTAGAATTTTGTTTTAAAATTATTAACACACATTTTTGGTACATGTATGGACTTTTCTACATTAAGATTATGTTATAGTATAGAGAAAGGTTGAAATGACATAAATACTAGTAGGATTTTATTAATTACTATGACTAAATTTTTATCTTCTTATTTTTCACATAATTAATATTTTTATTTTGGAAATAATTATACAATGATTTTTCTTGCTACATTGGTAGAGTAATAATTATATTTATTTAGGTTTTGTGTTGATTTGTGAAAATAATTATAAATCACCTTATATAGTCTATTCTGTTCACCTGTATATTTTGGACCTCTAGCTTCTACTAAACTTAATAGTAATAATAAATAATAATAATAATAATAATAACACCAAAAAAAAAAAATAATTGTAATAAGTTAGTAATTAAATCTAACTCAATATTCTCTTTCATGTTGTGTAGCTTACAGTTTCCAATTTCTCCAACACATTAAAACTCTTAAAAGCTAGAGCTCACCTACCCCTCTAATTAAGGTGACAAATGAAATAATTAAAGACTATAAATGTGAAAATTTAGTTTTTTTTTTTAATATTATTTTCAAATATTTAATGGTCAAAGGACGAAGCTACCCTTAGTTATGGGCAATAGGGTAGAGCACAACGAGGTTATAGATGGACATAGACAATTCCTATATTTCTTTAACCTTACGTGGCAATATTTGGTACTTCTCCTTCACTTCTTCGTATTTTTTTTATTTTGGAGTATTTAGATTTAGAGAATCAAACTTTGATTATATTTTTTTATAGTTTAATCATATATTGAATGAAACAATCCCAACTTTTGTTTCGAGGAGGATGTTTGGAGGGATGAGTTGGTTATTATAGTCAACGAGTTATAACAATTTGTGTTTTAGGTTATAAATCTTTATGGTATTTTTTACATTCAATGGAGAAGAATACAAGGTTATAAATACATACAAGATAACCTAAAAATAATACGAGATCTAAACAACCTAAATAACAAATAACAAAATCAAATGAGCGTGGGTTATAACAGGATTAAATACAATAACATATTCCCCTTCAAACTGAAGGTGGGAGAGTAGAAGTCAGCTTGAGTTTGCATTGCAACGGGCTGAATTAGGGAAAATATCTGTTGGTTGGTTGTTCGATCGTGGATATAGATTGAGGTCGGATAGTGGAACTTTGGAGATGGTGTCAGATAAAGTGACAGTTATTCTTAATATGTTTTGTCCGTTCATGAAAACATTATTACAAACAATCAAATAGCACTATGACTGTCACGATGAAGAATAGTGATAAGGTCTTGGAGAACCCAAGCCATCGAAGCCAGACGACCTCAGAAGTAGCATCAGCAAGAGCACGATGTTTAGATTATGTGATGAAAAAATTGTCTCTTACGATTTTAGGAGATGAGAGAATCACCCAAATAAAAGCAATATCCTTAAGTAGATCATTTGTTAACCAAAGACCTACATTATTTCTATTATTATTATTTATTACGATATCATTATTAGCATGAAGTGAAGTCGTTTGAAAGTCAATAATTTAGGGTTGAAAATTGGGTTCCCTATGAGTGTGAGGCAGTGCCTGTGGTGGCTCTGTCTGATGAAAGTGATTCAGAAAAGAATGGACCAAAGGCCGGCGGATCCCATGGACCCATGTGCCACACCTCCCCCTCCACGCACCCCTCTCTCTATCATTTAACCTTCTCAACTACTTCCTTTCACCTTACCATTTCACTCCCTCCTCTTTTGTTTGGTAGCTTTTTATTGATTCATTTATTTATTCATATCCCATACTTTGATTTGTCTTCCATAATACCCTATTCTATGCTACATCTTCTTCCAATTAATTAATTGTGTTTGGGCCTAATCCTTTCATTAATTTAATCAAATCTTCTTTTTGTTACTTTCTAATTTGTCACTTTCTCATGTTTCTTGATCAAATAATTTGTGTTTCTTTCTTTTTAGATTATAGCTTTATTAGATGACCAAATTTGTTTAAAATCGGAGTAAATTTATGTTTTGTACAAGATTTTATTATTAAAAAAGAGTTTTGTATTTATGACTTTTGTTTAAATCAACTTCTTGACCTTATAAATAATATTTTCTAAGAAATAGTTAGAAGGCCTTGTTTGATCCAAAACTATAATATATTACAAATAATAATATATTACAAATACATACTCTTTTTTTAAAACATATCCTTAAAAAACTATATTCTCGAAAACAAATGATAAAAAACTCGTGTAATTGCTTTAAACGATAAAACCATTTTTTAAACCAAACCATCAAATACTCTCTTACAAAGTGCATGCAATAGCCCAAATTATAATTGAGCCTAATAAATATGAGCATCCCATCAATGTGTTTGGTATCATATCATATAACAAATAATGTGAGGTAGCATTAACAAGTAGAGTAGAGTTGGGACTTTTATTCCAATGATAGGAGGGGGGGCTAACCCCACACACATACACACTACTATTTGAAGTCTTCATCAAAACACATACAAAGACTTTGCTCTTCATTTTTGCCCATTTAATGCTCTTCACCTTTTGCTCTTTTTCACCATTCCATTTCCTTTTCAAAACCCTCATGATTTCCACCTTACCTTTTTATACAACTTAAAGTTGACCTACAACAACCCTATTTACGACTTATTATATCGATTACTTCTAGATTTGATCAAAACACGTCTATTCTTTGATTAGTGGATATATCATATGTCAAATCATTCCTTTTAAAAATATATATACGTATATTAATCACATACATGATTTATAACAATAATATAATTCGAATAAAACTGAAGATTTAAACTTACCAATTACCATATCCATATAAAATATCACATTACAAATTTAGTCTTTAATAAGTGTTGGCACGTTAAAAGTGTCTAAGACTTAAATTAATAATTTTTTTGATACCTAATAAAGTTTGTATATAGTGAGATTTTTGTTTTAGGTAAGAGCCCAAAGCCTATGGACGTCCAAGAACAAAAAGAAATTGAGACGAGACATAGGAAGACTTGCGTTCCAAAAGAAAAAAGTTAACCCTAAGTATGAGTAACTCTCTAATTGTGGCAAACAAGTCCTTGAACGATCCATAAATGCATGCAAGTTCTTTGTGCCAATAATATATATAGGAAAAATATTTTTTAGTCCTCAAATTTATAAAAACAAATCTATTTGGTTTATGAATTTTCAAAATGTATCTTTCAAGTCCTCAATAATATTATTATTATTATTTGGCTAAAATAGTTTGGAGAAAGAAAGTTTGGGATACATAATTTCATGTAAAAGGTGACGAGGAAGTTTCCATTTGCTTTCATTTTCCCACTAAAATCATCTTTTTAGGTGAACCTAAAGCCCATTAGTAATCAAACTAAAATTAAATTAATTGATATCATTAACCACACATAAACTTTAAAATAATCTTTGGGTTATAAATTTTATGGAAATTGATTTAATGTGTCGGTGATTTGATTAGTTTATTAATCATTTTGGCTAACTTAATTAATCCCCTCTTCACCGCCCAAATCTACATTGATTCAGAAAAAGGAGAGTATATTAGATAAGAATAAAAGAGGACTTTATATATATATATGTATATATATGTGTATATATATATGTATGTATAGATATGTGTATATATATATGTATGTATAGATATGTGTATATGTATGTATAGATATGTGCTTTGGTGATGTAAATTCAAATATAGCTATATGTATTTCACAACAAAAAGATGCCAACAAATTAGATTAAATCATAAGTATTTTCAACGTAGTCATTTGTCTAAAATCTATTGCTATATTTTAAAAGGTTAAAATATTTTTTTTGAATTTTTATAAACGTTTTAAAAATATGCTTGAAATAGTTAGGATATGAAATTGTATAGTGGCGTGGTGACCTAAAACGAGAATTTGGATCACCTAGTCATTTTAGATCATCGACACACAATTTGAATCTCAAATATTTGAAATTTAATATTATTTCTACTCTAATATTAATTTTGAAATGTTTATAAAAGTTAAAAGGATGAATCCGTACTTTTAAGAGTATAAATTTAAATTTGAAACAAAATAAAAAAAATATTTGAGGGTATTTGTTATTACTTTTAATTGAGAAGTTTTTATTTTATTTAATCAAATTTGCTATATTCATGTTGTTTTATTAGTTTACAATTATTTCACTCAAATTTTGTGATGAGTATTAGCATTTTGAGGGGTTTTTGTTTTATTTTATTTATTTTTTACTTTTTATGGATGCATTTTAGGTGTTCTATTGGTAAAATCTTTTGGCAATTTGATGGCCAGCTATATTTTAAATGTTATTGATATTATAAATTTTATTAAATAGATGTCTATTAGATTTAGTATTAAAATATCGCGTGTCACTAACTTCACACCCAATATATATTGTCATGTGACCTGAAGACTAAAATATTATTAACTAGTTAGAATTAAAATATTATTAAATCAACCCACTTAATTAAGAAAAAAAACTTTCATATTATATATATAGTTAGCTAGATTGACTGTCCAACAAGATAGGTTCCTTCTCAATCAAACCTCATTCTTGGGAAGGGGAAAAAACCCTAATAAATGCAATAAGTAAATTATTATAAGATACAATATTAAAAATAATTAGATGAAACAATATGTTTAATATAATAAAACTATATATGTACCTAGTATTTAATTAATCGATACTATAAAGTGAGAGGGGTGTTTGTTCATAGTCACACTCACACACACATATATTAATAAATTTAATTTGATTTGATGTTTAAGTTTGTCCATTATATGGAGCCTCCATATGATCAGTCCTAAAGTTGGGGTGACATTATCACATATTTATAATATGCCTTAGTCAATGATTGATAATGACACAAACCCACAAAAACCATTATTATTATTATTATTATTATTATTATTATTGCTACCATGACTATTAGTAGAAGATGAAAATTACTAATTTATATCTAATTTGTCGAGCTTTACTAATTAAATTTTTCAAGTCCAAATCGTTGAATCAATTTAAATGGTGAATATATTGATCGCCGTTGAATCAATTTAACACGGAAAGTATTAAAATTATTTTCTTTTTCATATTCAAAATTACTGCAAAACATGTGGTTAATAACTTAAATTTACACTTTTAAATTATTAAAATGAAAATTATAAGAGAGAATCACTCTAAAAAATATCGTCAAACAACGGGAATTAATGATTTATAATTAGTTTCACTTCATATAAAATCAATTAATTACATTCACCTTACTCTTTAAATCTCACGTAATGTTTCTTTTAGTAACATAGACAAGACGAAAAGATGAAAATTCACTCATAATAACAGCTATCAAAGATAACTTTCAATTTGAGAAATTAAGGAAAAATCACTTGTAATAGTGACAAATAGAAAGTTACCTTTGATAGTAGTTGTCATTGATAATAGCTGATAGCAACTATAGTGATATTCACTAATTGTAACTATCACTGATAGCTTTCATCGTGAGAAAATAGAAAAGTAGTGTGCATGCGAAACAATCATTTCTCAAGTTAAAAACTATCAATTATAGTATTTATCAACTAAACTATGCACTTAAAAATGTCTTATATACATATGCAAATTATACATGACAATTTTAAAACGAAAACTTGAGCAACAA
Source organism: Cucumis cinereus (assembly GCA_037974625.1). Lineage (NCBI taxonomy): Eukaryota > Viridiplantae > Streptophyta > Magnoliopsida > Cucurbitales > Cucurbitaceae > Cucumis > Cucumis cinereus. Next base: position 9,127,617 of record JBBPDJ010000001.1, read on the forward strand.
CCTAAATCACTTTAGAAATGGAAAAAAAAATGTTAGGAAGATAATTATTAAATTACATTTTTAAAAGTTACTCATTATTATTGCTTGGAAATGCTTACTTACTATAAGATTGACTTTTAAGTGTGGACACACCTTAGGATTCTCTTTTTCAAAAATTTCATTTTGGCTTATTATTAGGCCAATTGATTCTACCATTGGAAGTTAATGAGAAAGAGATAGCTAAGAGTGATTTTGGGGGTCAATTGATTTGTTGTTGCATGGTCAAAAAGCTACAACTCTCTCTTATATCTTTTATATTATTATAATTAGTTTATATATATATATATATATATATATTATTACATCACAAAAATATTTCTTAAGCTACATTATTATTGATTTTCTTTTTCCACACACAAGAGAAAATGGTTGTTGGTGTGGAATGATTTGATGTTATTGATGAGAGATTTGTTCTTCTTTTTTTTCCTATATGGAATGGTTAGATTTTAATATATAATGGAGAATTTGGTTTAATGAATAATTTCATGTAATTTAAAATAACGAAGTTTAGAGTATATAAGTGAGTGTGAGATTAATTATGTACTATAACGGATAATGAAAAATTAATACAATCATACATCTCTCTTCGATCCAAATCACAACAACACTCTCAAAGTTTTTATTCCATTCACACAACTTGATTTCACTCTCAAACTAAAAAATACAAATCATAAATAACTAGAGTTAACACACCTAAACTTAAAAGGGTATTTTTGGAGTGCTAATTTGACTATTATATAAAGTGTTTAATTATAATAGTTTAGGGTTTGTGCTGCAAACACTTTATTTGGGTATGAACTAGTAAACAATGTAACATAGAGGGATTTAAAATAGCAACAATATAAAGTTCATTGTAGGCTATAATAATAGTTGGAAACACCAGCTATATAATTGGAGCCTGAAATATGGAGTGATCTATGATAGCATACTTTACCCATTTAAAGCTGGGTGCACAAACAACCCAAATTGTTTCTAATTTGGATGATTGGAAATCAAAGTCAAAGTTGTCTTTTAAAGTACTTATAACTCATCATTTCACTAAACCTTCTAACGTGAGACAATTACTTTTTTAATATTTTGTCAAAACCTGACATTTGATTTGTAACAATATAAGTTTTTTGAAACTTGCGAGTTCCACGTTTAGTAAAAGGAGTTACAATTGACTCTCACTCAATATTTTATCTATTTCTTATTTCATTGTTCAAGTTTTAAGAACTATAAGTTTAGATTCAAAACGAGTCATCTCCTCAATTTTTTCTTCTTGTACAACAATATGTAAGGAGAAAACAATGAAAAACCACAGTTAAGTAACATCAATTAGATTGACATATCTTAACCAATTGAACTATACTCTAAGTAATAAATAGAAAATATTTCATACAATGATAAAAACATAGAGAAAGACGTGTTTACCGAACGAATACACTTGTCCAAAAATGGAGGTAAAAGAGAGGGAAAAAAGGGTTTGATAATTGATATTAGGGTTTGAAAAGAAAAGAGAATGAAGAGGAATGGTAGATAGGAAGAGTGTGAGGCCCCAAAAAGAGGATGAAAAGGATTTGATATTACAAAAATCAAAACATACTTTTTCAAGTAAAAAAAAACAATAAAACAAATAACTTTGCCTTTCCCATTCAACATTGGAGACCCACACACCCAACTCTTGTACCAAAATCTCATCTTTTTTTTTTTTTTTTTTTTTTTGACTACACATCCATTTTCTAAATAATAAATAAATAAAGAAAAACAAACAAACCCTATTCTTTTTTCTTTGCATTGATTTTGGGTCTTGGTTTATTTGTGATAGTAATAAATAAATGGTATCCACACGAATGCATCTTCTTCTCACCTTCCTTCATCCTTCCCTTTTCATCCTTATCTTCTTCCTCTCAACCACTTTCTTTTTTTCTCCTTAATTTCATAACATTACCCTACTTCCATATATATATATATATATATATATAATTTCCTTCTAACTTCTAAGGTTTGGAGGCAGATAACGATGGAGGATGGAATCCCATTTTCAAAGAGTGGAAAATGGGCTATTAGTCGGTTTATGTTTGGAGAATGAATTGTAGTTTTCTGAGAAGTTCAAAACCGACACCCGCCCCCACCGGATTTCCAATAATAACAAACAAATTTTTTTTGAAATGTTGACCGACCACTCACTCATTACGTCAAACTGGCAGTTTCGGAATTATATATATATATATATACACATATCACATACGGCGGTTCCGGTGACGGAGTGGATTCCTCTGGCATGGATGCCATTTGCACCGTCACTTTACTAAAAGAAGTCTAAAACCCATTGCATGAGATTATCTACTTTCCCTCTTTTTTCTTCTTCCATTTAAATCTATTTATTGTAGTTATTGTTTTTCTAATTTTAATAGTTTGTCACGGGTACTCCACGCAATACCTAAGTCAAAAAGTGTCTTCACACGTCTCAAACAAAAAGTCAAATCTTTGAGTTTAATTTAAGTCTGAACAATTGAGTTTGCCGGTACCGATGGATTTAGTATAAGTTCAATAGGGCTCGAATTCCCTTTAACTTTATGCTCTTTATATAGTATATATACAAAAAAAAAACTAAAATAATATCAATATTAGAAAATAACATGGTACATAGTTTAAAAGAAAGTGTGACAACTAAAGAAAAAAAAAATATAAGCATCGATCATATATGAATTAGGTACGAACGTTTGGTAAACGATAATCTAAACTTAGATTAACAATTATCGATTATTGTTAGGTTACTAAATTAAAGTTAATTATTAATAATACGCAATGCGTTAAATTATTTTTTCCATTTATGTATTTAAATATTTTGGTGATGTTAACTCAATGAAATGTTATATTTATTAGTTAAACAACATTCTAACAAAATAATATCCCAAGTTTCCTTATGATCATAATATTATGTGATATTTGAGATAGGGAAACACATGGCTAACTTAGTCAGTAATTGGGCCACATTTGTTTTAGTAAGGCCCAACAAGAGTCTCTTGGGCCTTTTCAAAAGATGAATTCTACCTGTCCTCAAATGGCTAACTTCAAAATGTGTAGCCAAGGGTAAAATGGGCAAAACGAGGATGGTCACGTCATACTCTACTATAGTATGCCAAATCCTCAAATATAGTGTAATTGCATAGGTTTTTAATTGTCAATGATTTTTATTTATTTATTTATTTATTTAATTTGTCAATGATCTTGTGTTGAAAAAGAAAGAGATTGCACCCTAAACTATTTTATTGTTGGATCTACTTTACCACTCTTGGTATTTGAATTTACTCATCAATGACTAATTGTGATTGAGATTAAGGATTGTAGTAATTAATTGGTTTTATATTTTGTAAAGAGAGGAGTCAGTCTCTATAACTTTTTATCTAAAACTGAATTTGATAGACATAGTTTGCAAGCTCAATAGTTTGGATAGAATACAAAACACAAATTTACGTAATCATAGTTTTAGAATATATAACGATGTGCTTATTATAAAATTATGAATAGAATAAATGCAGGTGTCGTATAACATAAATCTTTAGTCATCAAATATATTAATTTTCTATAATAAGTTTTCTATATTAGGCGCACTCTACGAAAAAGTTGGATCATAGAATGTCACGTTACAGTTCTTTTCATTTATTTGAAAACATAGAAAAAGATTGAAACTTTACATCAACTCCCCAACAAAAGAATGGAATGAGTGAAAGAATTGAGACGATAATATGTCATTCATGTTTTATTGAATGTAGAGTATATGAATGTATCGTAAGAGTTAAAGTGAGATTACATGATTATAAAGTTATTACGAGTAATATACAAATTGGAGTTTAGATGGCGAAGAAGATTCAATTTGAAAATGATAATGATAAGATAAGGAGTCCTCATCCACATGCATAAAAGTTGAATTAGTTGATATATCAAACTTAAAGAAACCAAAGTAGAATAATGATGTGTTTTTTTTTTTTTTTTAATTTAAAATTTAAAATTTTATAGATGAAGACAAGGCATTGAGAGTCAGCATGGGAGACCATGAGCATTTAAAATTGACAATAATAATAATAATAATAATAATAATAATAATAATAATAATAATAATAATAATAATAATAATAATATTTAACTTCCCATACCCAAGTCCAAGCTACCAGCAACCCATATTAATAAAAACTTCCTACAATGGCACCATTCAATGTTTCTGCCACTTTTCAATTTTTAAATATTACAATAACAATTGAGTTTTGGAAATATCAACAAATATTTAAATATATTTTTTAGTCACTAAACTAAACATTGTAATTACATCTAAAGTATTAAAAGATATTTTAATACAAAAACAATCTGTAAGTATAATAAAATTCAGATTTAACTCTAAATCTTTAAAAATAATCTATTAATGATAAAGTCTATAATCAATAGATTTTGTTATATTCATAATTATTTTTAATGACATTATATGTTCAATTATTAATACTAAAAACGTCACCTATTAGAATTATTCATTTTAGAAAATATTTTTTTTAAAGTTTTAAAAAATGGGCTTGAATTTTTTTAAGGTGCTAACATTTTAATGTAATTTAATATGTCTCCCTTCCTAAACCGTATGTTCATATTGACTCTATATATATATTAGGTACAAATTGGAGGTAAGAGATTTGAATCTAAAACCTTTTGTTCTCAAATACATACAAGTATCATTTGAGCTTTACTCTGGTTAAAAGTATGTTTGAGACGCGTTTTTTCTAGATTAAATTTAATATTATTATTTAACCAAATTTAACCTTTATAGAAAGCAAATGAACTGAATTCAAGATTTTAAAATTACTAAATTTGGAAAAGTAGAAATATATTGACTGAAATAGGTATAAAAAACTTGTGAATAAAGCTTTAAAGATTTACTATTAAATTAATTAATTAATTATTATTGATATTTTTGCTTCATCTCCAAGGCAGTTTAATAAATTATTTACTCGTAAATCCCAACCTTGCAAGTGGTAATGGTGTGTTCTTTAAACGACATGTAGTTTTAAGATATAATTATTTTTTGGGTCAATAAAAAAAATCCGCTATAGTCGCCGTTTTAGATTTGCATTGTGCTTTGAAATTCAGTCAGAACCGTCCACACTTTGAAGGATTCTCATCTAACGCCTCAGATTTAATATAAAATTATTTTTTATTTAAAATACTATATTTTTTTTTCTTTCTTTTTCAACAAAATAAATAATATATAAATAAGTTGAATTGAATGATGTCGAGTCTCTAACTACGCTTCAACTTCGTAGAACCTACACCATATAACGTCACCAATCCCCTAAACAATTTAATTCTCTATATTATTATTATTATTATTATTTTGTTATATATTAATATATGTCTATCTCATCTACTTTTGTACTAATCTTCATTTTTATATACTTTTTGATTCCTATTCCAAAGTATATAATAATGTTTATCTCACTACAAACAAATACATTCTTTTATTATTATTTTTTAATTCCATAAAATTAAGATATAAAATAGGATGGAAAAAAAATATCTGATTCTTAATTCCACTTTATTAGGAAAACTTTGTTGAACTTATTTGATTACTCAAATGTCACTTTTAGGAAGACCACATACATTTTCTTTAGACAAAAAGTTCATTTATCATATGAAAAAATTAGGTTAGAAAAAGGGAAATTTAATTAAATAATTGTGGTAGTATAAAATTATAAGCATATCATAATTAAATTAGTAAAAGTGAAGTGACTGATGTTATGTTACGTACTTGAAGTCAATCTATTTTTCACTAAAACCCCACATTTTATAGGAAAAAAAAAAAGATTTATGGTGTACTCCTAGTTCTGGTGCTATGACCCTTAAATTATGGTCCTACTCTTAGGATTAGGAATTAATCCAAATCGCGAGTGAAACAATATCAAACGTTTCTTTACTAAAGTAGATCTCATCTCAAAGATTTCACATGGTCTTCCAATAACGATTAAGTTCCTCCGTCAAACATATGGATCCCAAGCAACGATAGAACTCAAGGGAGACGACCTACTAGTGTCCCATGTCTAAATAGCTAACATAAGTTGAAAAAAAATCTCCCTACTTTCTTAGAAAACTTACAGTGTCACACGATATGACTAAGTAGTATTCAAGCGAAATCCATTTCCGATGTAAATTAAAAAAAGAGAGAATAAGAGCATTAAAGATTCTAGGGCAAAAGATGTTGACTATGGGTTTGATCCCTATTCTCTCTCTTTAATCTTGCATTTACACTAAAACCTAAGACTCCAAATTCAGCTTAATCCCCATACGATAAGGCACTCTTAACAGAATCACTTCATATATTTATTATTATATCAAGTAAATAAATAAATAAAAGTTTTATGTAAAATTGACCAAGGGACCACGTGTCATGAACTCGATGGATACCACTATAATTGCCTCTAATCACTGATAACTATCTCCGAACCGGGGCCCACAACATACAACGCGTAGGCCCCACACACACAATAAAAAAAAAAAAAAAAAAAGAGTAAAACTAGCCCTGTTAACTTTTTCAAACGAAATAGCGCGTGGGGTAAACGTGCCACCCGGCTCCAAAAACCCGGGCCCCTCTGCCCGTTTGGTCGGTTCGGGCCATGCCACCGCATCGACACAAGTACAACTCAAATCTCTATGAAGACACGTGGCAAACATCGCCATCGTTGTAATAATCCAACGGCTGACATCTCCCTTCCGACATCAGAAATAAAATAATAATAATAATAATAAAATAAGAAGTTTTAGATTTGGGAAAATGAAGGACTTGGTGGCTTATTTAAAGAGGAGCGGCCATATTCATAATTTGTCATTTCCATTGCAAAGTTAAAAAAACAAAAAAGAAATGGGAGTTTTGGATCATTTGTCTGATTATTTTGATTGCTCTTCTCATGGCTCTAAGCACAAGAAACGCAAGCAATTGCAGGTAAAATTTCTGAGCCTTTAAAGTTTTTTTTTTCCTTCCTTTTTTTATGGGTTTTTTCACTTGAATTAAACCCAGAAAATTAAGGTTTGATTTTAGTTTCATGTCATAAAAAGTCTTTTTTTTTTTTTTTTTTTAAGGAAGAATTGAAATTTGAATGAAATTATGTTTAGGGTTATGATGAAGTTTCAGACAAGGATTCTGTGGTTGGTTTGGTAGCGTTTTTAGGCATTAAAGTTGCTTGACACTTACTTTCCCTTTGCTTTAACTCAACTTTTGACTCCAAAGATTTTATAGTTTAGTTTATAGTATGTGTTGAAGTGATTTTTAAGTCCGTGGTTTCAATTTTCAAAATTGTATTATAATTAAAAAGCTTATTACACATAAATTGTAAAGTTTAAATATTAAGGTAATATGCCTGACTTTCATCAACTAAGCTTAAGAATTAGGCCTACAACCATTATAGTCCCTCATTACATATGAGTAATTTGAATTCTTATATTGTGTTGGCAACGAAAATGTGTGTAATTTAATGGTTGCTAATAATGTAAATGGTGATACTTGGCAGACAGTGGAGCTAAAAATTCGAATAGACTGTGAAGGATGTGAGAGGAAAGTGAAGAGAGCGTTAGAAGGAATGAAGGGAGTGAAGCAAGTGGAGGTGGACCGGAAATCCAACAAAGCCACGGTCGTCGGCTATGTCGAGCCATCCAAAGTGGTGGCGCGTGTAGCTCATCGCACCGGCAAGAAAGCCGAGCTCTGGCCCTACGTTCCCTACGACGTCGTTGCACATCCCTACGCGCCGGGAGTCTACGACAAGAAAGCTCCCGCTGGGTACGTGCGAAAAGCCGACGACCCCAACGTCTACCAGCTGGCACGTGCGAGCTCAACGGAAGTTCGTTATACGACAGCGTTTAGTGACGAAAATCCCGCCGCTTGTGCTGTCATGTAACGGTCCTCGTTCACTTTTGTAAATGCGCTGTAAAAATAAGGCATCATAATAATTTGTTTTGTCGATTTTGTTTGTTTGTTTTTTTTTATTAGTTTAATTTAATTTGTATTGATTTGGGTGGATATTTATTTTTGGTCCTTAATCTAAAGTTCAATTATTATTATTATTTTTGTGGTATGATTGATATTGGTTGTCATGTCCTTTGGTGGGGTTTGCTTTTTCAATCATTCATGTCCAAATTCTAGAGCTGTGTGGAACATTTTTGGAAACTAATATCAAATTTGATTATTACAATTAGATATCAAAATATAAATTACACTCAAATTACTAAGAAATTATTATTTTTACTTCAAATATATAAATTTCAATAATTAGATACATATTGCATATCCGATTCCCATTTGATGTCAATGTCAATACAATTTGGTCTCCATTAACGGCTAGTTTACTAACTAGGTATTTGAAACCGAGAGTTGGTTATTATGATACTAAATGACTATAGTTGGGTTGTAGCCGTTTGTGTTTCGGATTTAGATTATTTTAGTTTGAATTGTAATAGTATGTGTTTTAGAGGTGTAAACTATTTTAGAAAATAGTAAACATTGTAGCAAAAATATGATGAAGGTAAAATAGTAAAAATTATACCAAAAGTAAATATTGTAGTAAATGTGTGGTTTTGAAACAATACTGACTGTAGCTAATTGCGAAATACAAAATAGCGGGTTTACGTATATGATTTTGATTTCTCACCCTAGAGTGTCGTTTTGTTTTCCTCAAAAATTAAAATCTACTTTTGCAAGAAGAATAACGGGTTCACAATTAATTGGAAATAGATCGATCAAACCACAAAACCAAGAGATAAAACATAATGCAAAATAATTTATAATTTAAATAATTGCGAAAAATGACATTTTTAGAGATAATAATTAAATGAGTATTTCGAAAAAATTACAAATACAGTAAAATCTATCATAATAGTGATATTTGTCCATCATTGATAGTTACAAACCTTGATTGAGATTTTATTATATCAACAATTATTTTGGATTGTGACATATATGGTAATACTTTGGGATTCATTGCTACGATTGCAATTGTCTACTTACAAATATAGGAAAAGTTAAATCCACTTTCCACCGTGTTGTTAACATAAGTCTATCAACACTAAATCTATTACTGATAAATTCTGCTATATTTGCAATTATTAAAAATGTTGTCATACATTTAGTATTAATCTTAAAAGTGCTAACATCAAAATTACTCTTTAAAATTTTACTATACATGTTGTAATTGAACGATCTTTTATTATTAAATTGCATGTAGGGTGTTTGAACTTAGGGCTTAGGGTTTAACCATAATTATGAACGCAAACAAATAATATGAAGTTCATATTAAAATTTCAAAATCATAATCAAATTTTAATCGAGTAATAATTCATCACATGTTCAATGGTTGTGGTCATTATAGATGTTAAACTAAATAACTTTAAATTCTAAAAAAACTTCATACTAATTCATGTAATCTTATCAATATCAATGACTCCTGTTTATTAGTCAACACAAATGATTTTGGTAAATTAATGACATGATTTCTTTTAGATATGCTATTGTGTCAACACCAACAATGGAATACACATATTCTAATTCCTTACAAAGGCATTCTCTAATTTCTTATCAAAATAATTAAAACTAAATAATATATAGTATAAAACACCGTATAACATTAATTATTCTCTACACTGTATAAAACTTATGCTATTACTCAATACAAACGATTACCAATGTATTAGAGATTGTATTCACCATACTATAATGCAAGGTTCAAATTTCATGAATTAAATATTTCTGAAAATCTCGTGTCAACTTTGTCCAAAACTAAAAACTAAACACAAAATAGTTTGGGCTAAATTGAATTATTATTATTATTTTTAAATATTTAAAAAACACATGTAATTTACTTGACTGGTGGGCTGGGCTTGATAATCTCATGAAGGGCCCAAATTGTTCAAATCTGTCGACCTATATAAAGCGCGGCATCTTCATTGAAGCCCAAGAATTTTAGCGGGAAAAGGGTTTCACGAAGCTCAGTTGGAATCGGAGCAAGACCAATGGCGGGAGAACAAGATGGTGGTGTCGATGAAGTGGTGGAAGAATTCTCTATCTGGAAGAAGAACTCTCCCTATTTGTACGATCTTCTCATTTCCCACTCTCTGGAATGGCCGTCTCTCACCGTCGATTGGGTTCCATCGGCCCCCTTTCCTTACCAGGCCAACCCATCTCTCGCCGTCCACAAGCTCGTCCTCGGAACCCACACATCGGAGGACGTCCCCAATTTCCTCATGGTGGCCGATGCTGTTTTTCCCGTTAAAGCTTCAGAAACGAGAATAGGCATTAGTGGGGAAAATCCTATTCTGCCAAAGGTCAGTGATTAATTGTTGTTTACTGCGAACTAGGTGTTTGATGAAATGTCTAGCTGAAATTTTGTGTTGGGTTTTGGCAGATAGAGATAACTCAGAAGATACGTGTTGAAGGGGAGGTGAATAGAGCGCGATGTATGCCGCAGAACCCAGAAATTGTTGGTGCAAAGACGAGTGGATGCGAGGTGTATGTTTTTAATTGTGCTAAACAGGGGAAGGAGGATCAGGGAGCTGAGTGTGACCCTGATTTGAGATTGAGGGGTCATGATAAAGAGGGTTATGGGTTGTCTTGGAGCCCGTTTAAGGAGGGTTACCTCTTAAGTGGCTCAAATGATCAGAAAATTTGTTTGTGGGACGTATCCTCCATGGCTGACAAGAATGTGCTTGATGCAATGCACGTTTATGAGGTAAATTTTGGGGACTGAACTTGGTGTGTTTTGATTTGGGGCGATTGTTTTGAACTTTCTTCTGAATGGTATTGCTGTTTCCATATTCAGGCTCATGAAAGCGTGGTCGGTGATGTCTCATGGCATTTGAAGAATGAGAACTTGTTTGGATCTGTTGGTGATGATTGCTTGTTGGTGATATGGGATTTGCGTACAAATAAATCTGTGGATTCTGTTCAAGCTCACGAGGAGGAGGTAATGCTATTCTGAACCTTTTCGTAACAATACGCAAGTAACTCTTTTACTTTTCTTCAATACAATATATCTCGAGAGTGAGTGAGAGTTCGGGTGCAATAATTAAACGACTATCTTAAGGGTGATGATTTGGTTAGCTGTAAGGTTTTTCCCTTACAATGTTGTGATATAATGAGAAGGAACTATCTCAATGGCAATACAATTTTACCCGGCATATTTGAGAGGGCTGGTAAACTCTCCTCTCTCTCTCTAGACAACTTGTTCACTACTCAAAACATATGATTAAGAGAAAGTTAATCTTTCCCTTTAGAATTCCTTCTCTTAGCATAACAGACTCTACGCCCACAACATTTCTTTTCCCTGGTTCCCCACAGCCTTCACTGAAGTCATAACGTTTATCCAACATTCACTCTATTCATGCCTAATTTGTCCCCTCTGATACAATCCTCTTACCCCTTCTCTTATATCAATGAATAATTGGGTGCTAAATAGTAGCTTACGCTACAGGATTATCAATCGGTTAAGATTTTGTAGTCGTGAGTTAGAATTATCTCTTGAGCACAGTGAGGAGCACCGTCTTGAGTTTTATTGACACAAACTTTCTGTTCCATGGATTACAGGTGAACTATGTTTCTTTCAATCCATACAACGAATGGATTTTAGCAACAGCATCATCAGATACCACGGTGGGTCTGTTTGATCTACGCAAGCTCGCTGAACCACTGCACGCTCTTAGCAGCCACACGTATGTCTCTACACCTCCCTTATCAGATCATCAGTCTTAATTATACATTAAAGGAAGAAACTGCAATGTAATTATCTGTCTGTGATTGTTTCTTTAAGTATCACCTGCTGTGTGTTTGTTAAATTAAGGGTCTATTCAAAAGGACTTTTTTCTTAAAAATTCATTTGGAAAAATGTTGATTTGTGGTGGTTGGTGACAGGGAGGGAGTGTTTCAAGTGGAGTGGGATCCATATCATGAAACTGTGTTGGCATCTTCTGGTGATGATAGAAGGTTGATGGTGTGGGATCTAAACAACATAGGGAATGAGCAAGATGGAGATGCTGAAGATGGGCCTCCAGAGTTGTTGTTTTCACATGGAGGACACAAGGCTAAAATATCAGACTTCAGTTGGAACAGCAATGAGCCATGGGTCATTTCAACTGTGGCTGAAGATAACTCAGTTCAGGTCTGGCAAATGGCCAAAAGTATTTACCGATGATATCTACTTGACCCAAAGCTCATTAGATCCATTGCTCAACTCATTTGTTTCAAGGCTTTTTCAGCTAATACTAGGTTTTCTTCATCAGTGTCAACACTATTCCAGTTGAGCTATAATCAATGTTTTAACAAACGGGTTGAACGTTAGTAGTTAAGTGCGTGTTAATATGTATTTGACTATTTATCGTTTCGATATGTTTTAATTTTTAAGGAAAATTTTTTATTTTGAAATTTTGTGAGATTTTGTGTAATTTTATATTTTAACTTAATAGTTTTAGTATCTATTTTGGTTTTTGAGAAAGTGTGTTAGAATTGGATAAACATGAGATATGAAAACATATGATGATATATATAATTTGTTTTAAATTGACTTCTTTTCAAACTTAAAATCTAATTTCTATACTCAGAACAAGTACTTTTAATAAATATATATATATATATATATATATATATATATATATATATATTGAAGTTCTAGAGTTATTTTTACAAATGAATTACTAACGATTTTTATTCATAATGACAATTTTTACTTTTTTTTTTAAAATTCATATACTAGCTATTTTTTTTTTAAGATAATTTTTTTTTATACTTCTGAAAGTTCGAAGAGGGTTTTTTTAAACAAAATACATCATTCTCATTCAAAACTAAGTGATAAGGTTATTTTTAAGTTTCTTCTATTTATTTATTTTAATTTAAGAATATCTTTAGGACTTCAAAATTCAGAGCAAAGTGAAGTTTGAGGGTTTTATTATTGGATAATTATAACAGCTAACAATTTAAGAAATACTAATTAAGTATATATAACAACGTTAAATTTATTGGCAGACTTGATCTATCAGTGATAAACTAATATTTGCAGTATGATTTATCAATGATAAACTTCTATTGTAAATAGACTTTAACAAATTTTGCTATATTTGCAAATTTTTTAAAAATATTGTTATATATGCTAATATTTTGAATGCAACTATCTTATTATTATTTTTATTTTTTTTAGTTATTTTATTTTTAAAATTTAGCCTAAAGAGAAAACTGTAGGACGACGAATTACTTTTGGAATGCTTATTATTAGAAACTGTAATCAAATAGAAAACAAAACCAATATAACTTGAGACTGCCTTCTGTTGGTCTTAATAGAGAGAAGGCCAAATTGAAATATTGTTCGACCCATCCATTGGAGCCATTCACTTTTGCCATACTTTCATTCATTAAAACTCTGCCATGCTCTACTCAACTCCACTTCTCAAAATTCGAAGATGTTAGAACCCACAGTACCACGTATGAAGAAGCTTCGCCATTTCGAGTACCTCAAATGGGTTAAGAGAAAATCGATAACGAGAAGATAATCAGACATTGCAGTTGCATGGCAATACAACACTTATTGATCACGGTATGCACCACCCCACAGGCATGGGCGGATGAAGATGTTGACATTATGATTGATTCATTCATCAGGTCCATGTCTCTTTACGGCTTCCTCCTAATAAACAAAATGATAGAGTTATAACTTGAAGGAAACAGATTAATTACTTTCCGAACAAATGATTGTAATTAAGGGCATCTTTGTAATGATTTTTTAAGTGCTTAAAATCCATTTCTTAGGCACTAAGAAAGTTACTTCAAATAGACCATTAGCCATTCATTGAGGAATATCTCCTTTTCATGATCCCATAAAAAGTTGGGTAGATCACTTATCCACAGAGCCACATGGTTGGTTCAAAATGTTAAAACTTTATTTTGCTATCAGAAAAGTGAAAAAGATTAGGTGCCACATAACCTTTAACAAGGAACACTCAAATATGGTAAACAGTGGGCACTGTTTTTTACACAAGTGTGACCAAACAGAGCCATGAAGTGTAGAATAAACACATCACTGTATTCTGGTTCATACGAATGCTTACATGCCACAGGCAATTCTCCCATGGCAATAAAATTAGAGCATTGGATTTTTGGACATTACATCACAGAGACAGATAAACAGAATGTCATACATGGATTTGAGCAACCTATTTGGGCATCAATCTCAATCTCGATGTCAAGTTCCTTTATATTTTGTATCCACAGATGAATAATTCCAAGATCTGACCTTAAGTGTGCTAGTAGTAGAAAACAGGTATCAAAACATACTCCTAAATCGAAATTCGAAACTATATATAAATAGAAAGAAGTGCCAGTTGGAAATGGCAATCAACTAAGTTCAATATATAGACTATTGCTCATACTTCCTGAACAGTTTCCCTATCAAATTACATATTTGTAAGCCGCCAAACTCAAACCTGCTTCAACGAACACATCATAGAACAAACAATGAGAGAATAAAGAAATACAAGAAAGAAAGGATTGTCATCATAGAAGATGGAAGCCTCAGTTTTTACCTTTTTTCTTCGTCGCCCCTGAAGAAATATCATTTGAAACCGCATTCCCTACTCCACACCCAGGTAGTTCTTTTGATCCTGAGTCATGATTTGCCAAACATTGAAGATTTTCAAATTCACAAGCACCAAAGCTTTGTCCATTAATCACAGCACCTTCACTACTTCTGCTGCCATCGACCCCAGGATGGAGGCAGTAAACCTGATCCTCACACTGCATATTACATGGGTTCATCACATAAGCACCAGGCATGCTTGGGTTGGACAAGTTAGGATTAACAGCTTTCTGGTAAGGGAAAGAACCAATCTCCCCTTCAATTCTCCCCCTAATATCAACAAGCAAACACTTAAGCCTAGCAATCTCAGCCTCAAGTGCTGCTTGCCCCTGCAGCCTCTTCATCAAATGCTGATTCAAAGCCCTCAATCGAACAACCTCATCCTCTAATGAGGCTGCCCTAGCCTTCTTCTTCTCACGGTACTTACGAACAGCTTCACGGTTACCCAACGGACGTTTCTTCGACTTCTTCTCAGTTGATTCTGCAGTATCATCAGTAACAACCTTGTCTTCATCAGATGGGGCAGGGACAATTTTAGTGTGGACATGAAAACATGTGTGGGTATGAGAGTAGTCAGGGCCTGGTGGATTGCAAGTATGTGTATGAGTACAAGTATGAGTATCTTTGAGAAGTTCATCAAAGAAACTATCCATTGAACAACTGCTTGGAATCTCCATATTAGGGCTGGAAAACACATCCTGATTTGAAAAATCAAGCTCCCCGTCGTCCATCACTTATACACAATTGACGATACAAACTGGAAGAAATAATTCAAAATTTTGAGACCAACACGGATGAATTATTGAACTCAGCTACCAATTCCTTGATTCCGAATAAAAAACTAAGCTTCTAAACTGAATTAGGCAAATGAGGATTGGGCATAAACAACAACGATGGCAAAACTCACTAAACCCACGAAGGGAATTTCACTAATAACGTCAACCAACTAAGAACAATCAACGAGCGTACTAAAAATCAGGCGGCCGCATTAATCAAAAGCACCAAAAAACAAGGCAATGCTTACAGAAAAGAAAAACCCACCACAGAAATCATTGAAACGCAAAAAGGAAAGCATGCAATAGAACAGAAATCAAAAGGGAAAAGAGCATTTCATGGAAAATGAAAGCCCAATTGGGAAAACAGAGGAAAAAGGGGTTAAGAAGAGAAACCCTAGGGAGGAATGTCACATGGAGACCACGTCGGTGAAGAACATTCAGCGAAAGGGAAAGGAAAAGGGAAAGGGCCAAAATCAAGCAAGGGGGTTAGGGAATTCCATTAAAAATTTGTTTCATTTTCTTCATAAGGTAGAGAACTCTTGTCTGATATTGATTGGCCTTCATTGATGGTAATTTTACAAGTATTTGGAGGACTCAAATGTAATTTCCCTATCAAGATGGGAATTATTCGCTGCTTTTAATAGTACGAGAACCTGACATTTGTGGGTCCCCCTGACTTCTCGTGCGTTGTCGAATCAAATCAGGACCGTCAAATAGTTCGGATCTTTTATTTATTATTTATTTTTCTTTTTAAAAAGTGACAAATATCAATTATTCCCTTCTCTGTTTAGTTCTAATTAAATGTATGGTTATTGTTACGATTATACTTTAAAATTTTTAACACTAAAAATTGAGTCTTTGCATTTATTAAGACGTTTGACAACTTACATATAATTGAGTTGGATGGATTAAAAAAAAACTCATATACCGTTTGAGTGCACTAACAATGGTAGAAGTTTATTAATTCGTTATTTTTAATAACTGAGATTTTTCATTTCGTTCTTTGTGTTACCTATATTTTTCTCCATCTTCTTCGTGTCATTACTCTTTCATATGATAATTATCAATTTAACTCAACCAAAATAGGTAATAGGTTTGCATGGACAATATCATATGATAGAGCTCAAAAGTTTTGTAACGAAAGAAACGATCCAAAAATAGCTCGCAAAATCATATAGTCATTTTAACGAAATCTTGGATTTCAACGAAACAAATAGTCCAAAAGTTTTATCAAATTATAGAAATTAAAACGATAAATTTAAGACAGAGCCTTCTCAATATTTAAATTCAAATTTGCAACTTAAAATAATGGGTTCTTTCAAGTTTTGGAAGGGCACATGGTTTAGCATTCAAGACTTTAGATGTTTTAGTGTAATAGCCATAATTTTCAAATATTCTATTCCAAGTAGAGAAGTTAATTTGTGGAGAATAAGCAAACAATGGTCTATGGCCTATGGAGAAAAGAGAAATTCTCTTAGCATTATTATAAAAACAATAAAGTTAATTATGTGTCTTAAACCTAATAATGACTATAATCAAACCTAAAATTATAATATTTTAATTCAATTTGTTTAATTTAAAAGCTTATAGAAAACATATGGTATTCAAGATTTATATTACTTACTTTGTGATCTCAACTTAAAATATTATAAGCGAGTGAAAATTTATTTGCAAGTAATTTTCTTTTAGAGAAAAGAAAAAGATTCAATAACTACACAATCCACGAGTCAAATTCGCCTCAACCAAAAGACAATCAAATAGGCAATTATCCCATCAATAACAATAAGATTAAGAGAGCCATTTGCTACTTAGTGAGCTAACCTATCCATACCGTGTTTTGAGAATATCGGATGTGATGAAACTTAATCTCGAGTTAAGCCGTCATAGGTAGAATATTGTCTACCACTGATTTCACTGAGTTAACACTTCTTCCTCTCTAACGAGCTACCCACAACTGTTACAAGGTTTGACTCAACCACCACAGGCAATATTGCACCATCATAACCACATCCCACCACAATTTAATATTTATAACTCAAACCTATCTCTACAGAACCACACACTGAAACTTTCTCCCAAGCTCTAATAAGAAGGCCCCTGTGATTCTGAAGCAACAATCCAATACCACTGTTGCATTTCCATGTGTCCCAGGTAGCATCACATGACAATGTCAACCAATGTTGTAAGGGCACACCCACCCAACCCTACCAACCCCTTATTCTCACTCGAGCCACCACCACCAACCGTCAATCCTAAGTAGGAACCCTAATGACTTGACTTTATATTTAGTGTGTCTGATCAAACTCTCCACCAAAATTCACAGTTTCAAAGACAGGCTTTTTGTCCAAATGGAATGAACATAAAACAGTATTTTTAATTTTGTAATTTGTAAAAAAAAATAAATTATGTTAAAATAAAGGATGAACATTCTTATGATAGTCGCAGTTGATGAGTAGGGTAAAAATTAAAAGGCATGCATGATTTTATTTAAGCGCATATAGAGAGAAAATTAAGATATTTGTTACCATTTATTTTATCTCTAAAATATGCAAGGACAAATTGCAAAAAACACCTTTAAAATATTGTGGTAGCTATAATTATATCCTTAAACTTTCAAATTTAAAAATTAAGTCCTCAAACATATGTAAGTGTTAAAATCTAACGCTCATACTTACATTTTCATTTACATTCAATTTTTTTCAATTACAAATCATTATCACATGGAGGAGGGAATAAAACATAACATATAAAATAAAATAAAATTTCAATGTAGATTAAGTTAAATTAATAAATAAAAAAACTATAAAAAAAAAGGAAGAAATCGGGTTTTAAATCCAAGACCTAGGAGACCTTTTTTTAAAATAAAAAATCTTTTAGTAGGACGGGTTCTCAACATCTGCCCTTATGCTATTTTAAACCCTAAACCTTATTTTGATAAATATTTCTCCACCTAGAATAAAACCTCCTTTACAATACTCCAAAACTTTTGAGATAAAAAATCAATTAAAACTTCAAACTAAATGAATAAAATTTTGAAATTCATAAAGTAAAATACTTTAAACCATCTATTAAGATTTTTTTTTTTCTTTTTTCTTTTAAAATTAAAAAATCATTAATATATAATTCTAACATATGATATAAGACAATTTATATAGTTAGAGATTAACGTAATATTGAAATGATCCAATCAATAGTAACCACCTTTATTAATATTAAAAATAGTTGAATCACTAATCTAAAATCAATTGATTCACTTTTAATTTTTGTATATAATTAGTAATTTTATTTTAGATTACTTTGTTGTTACCCTATTTTAATTCTCAATAATTTATCATTATTGCACTTAACTTGTTACTTAGTTTTACACCATATAAATTATAAAAATAAATACTTTTGTACTTTCTGAAATTGCAATATTATCGTAAGCTTTTATGTAATAGGTTTCAATTTCAATATTATCGTACCGTAAGAAGAATTCAAATATCTATCAAACGTAAATCTGAAAAAGTTCGAAAGAATAAGTTTGTTCTTAATTCTGTAATTTAAGGATTACATAAATTATTAGTTAAAAGTGATATACACAAATACATATCCCTTTTAAAAAGAATGTGAACAAAAAATTACAAATACAAGTCATCTTAGCTACAGGGGCTTTCTTCTTCAATTCTTCTTTTACCTTTCGCTATCTTTCTCCACTTCATCTTTCTCTCTTTCTCCTTCGGCCTCTTCCAACCACGCTGCAAGCCACCGACCCAACTCAACTCTCTGTCTTTGTGACTGCATCGACGACGACACCATCTTTCTCTCCTTACTTCTTACTCGTCTTCGTCGATGCCATTTCTTGTTCTTTATCG
Source organism: Cucumis cinereus (assembly GCA_037974625.1). Classification (NCBI taxonomy): domain Eukaryota; kingdom Viridiplantae; phylum Streptophyta; class Magnoliopsida; order Cucurbitales; family Cucurbitaceae; genus Cucumis; species Cucumis cinereus. The sequence continues at coordinate 9,146,907 of JBBPDJ010000001.1, forward strand.
TTGTCGGTGCGTCGTCAATGACAATATCATCTCTTTCTATTTTTCTTGCCTTTCTATTATTACCATCTTCTCGTATGCTTAGCACTTGATTTAATGCCCCCACACTTGACAAGGAAACAACCCATAGGAAGAAAACGAAAGCAAATTATTTGTTTTGTTTTACTTTTTCTTAATAGACATAAAACCAAATCAATGGATTCACAGTCTTGTTTAGTACTGTGCGAGCGAAGTTGTTTCTGATCGAGAGAAGTTATATAATAATAAAACAAACGATGAAGCTTTATCTTAAACATTCATTTGACGATTTTCTAAGGCTACAAAGAAAGGCTTCCATTTATATAACAAATAATTAGCCACAAACTACTTAACAAAATTTTGTTTGGGAAGGTACGTCCGTACGGTACAACAAATAACACTAATATAATGAGTTGTCTTAATACCCCCATTGACAAATCTTTGTTAATTAAACATATATATTTGAAAATGCATTCTCTTAGAAACATACATACACACACACATATAGATACACACACATATTTATATTGATGTAATAACTTATTACTTATTAAAGTTAACGACTCAGTTACTTTAAGTTGAAAAATAGACCGTTTGAATCCTTATCGATTAAAATTCAGAAACTAAATTATTAGTACCGATTGATCGAGAACCATGAATTAGTTTAAGCATAATTTCAACAATAGGTAGATATAGACATATTTCAAAGCTCCAAAAGTTTTGTGACATAATGTTATATAATTATTATATCATTATTATTCCAACCAAATGTATAAGGTGTTTTGAATATGATGCCAAGAGATGGAGCAGAAGTTTGATTAGGCTATCAATACATTTTTTCTAAGTGAAAAACAAAAAGAAGAGTGATGAGGAGACTAAGGAAAAGGATTAAATCAATACATAAAAGTCATAGAAAAATTGGATTTTTGTTGTGTTTTTAAATTTTAAATTTAACCCATGGCATATTTGTGAGTCCAGCTCCTTGCAGTGGATTCATATTTGAGTTTGTCAGTCTTGCACATATGAGCAATCTCAGGAACCAATGGATCATCTGGGTTTGGGTCAGTTAATAGAGAGCATATTGAGAGCAAAACCTACAAAAACAAATACCAAAATTAAATTAATTAATCAAAACTCAACGAACTCGAGTTTGAGTTAAAAATTTGTTAGAGAATTCCACGTCGAAAAAATGAAAATGAGGGAAGGCCTAAAAAACTTAGGACCTGACCCAAGAATGATGGAACCCAAATAAAATAGCACATGATCTTGTGGGACATATTAAAAATATCATATCGGATCCGACACAAGAACGTGAACCAACATCGGAAAGATGGAGAGAGTTCACAATTTTTATGACATACGTCTTTTTAAATTACTCTCTTACGGTTCAATAAATTTTAAGATGAAACTTTGTGTTTTGTGTTTACGGAGGAGAATCTTAAATTAGAGTTTGAAGACGATGTTACCTTTGAAATTGTGAGGGCAGGACTCCATTGTTCCTTGAGGATATCCAAGCATATGTTGCCATTACTGTTTACGTTAGGATGAAACACCTTTGTCCTAAAAGCAACCTGAAATTAAGGGTGTAATTAGTTAACTTTTTTAAGCGTTTAATTTCGAAAACACGTCATTCTCGAAGAAAAAGGCATACCATTGCTTACCTTAGGAGGTTTGAAAGGATAATCAGGAGGAAAATGAATGGTAACAAGAAAAACTCCACCAGAATAGGGACTATCACTAGGACCAATAATGGTTGCTTGCCAATGGAACATATCCTCTGCCACAGGACCTGAAGAAATGGACCATATAACACAAACTCACATTTGATTAGTACAGAAGATTTCCTAAAAAATAAACAGCTCATATTTATCAAAATCTGGAAACAAGAAAAAAGGAACTACAGACATAGAACATTAACAAACGGAGTCAAAGTTGCATTAATGGATCACCTGCACTGCAAGAAGTTGGTGGATCTCTCTGCAAGTCTTTGAGCTCCTTCAATATTCTCTTGGAAGCCATTTTCTGGAACCTCTAAGCTTTTAATTGTGGTAAGGAAAATTAGAAAGAAGAAGAGAAGATGGAGCAAGATGAACAAGAAATACTTGGTTTATTGCACAAGGCAAAGGGATGGAAATCCTCTATATAATGGCCAAAAAAAAAGGGTGGGTAGAGCCAATGTAGAACTTGAAGACGTCCATTGTTTTTTGGACTTCTCAAAGTGGGAACAGAATAGATTCTTTCCATGAGGATAGTAAGCTAAGATATTAAGAATATGGTAGTGTGTTTTTTTATCATGAAAAGGGGAAGAATTTGATACATATACTTTTTGGGTTTTCTATGATTTTCCTTTTTTTTTTTATGAAACATAAAAGTAAAAAAAAATCTATCTTTATCCTCTTGAATGGTCAACATCGATCGAGCGTTAGAGTATAAAGATAAATTGACATAGAACTTGTACTATTGACTGTAAAAATCAGATGTCGACTTTCTCACTCAATATATTGTAAAAAAAGAAGGGGGGGAGGGATTTTGACTCAAATTTGAAAATATAAATTTGTTTATAAAGATATAACGTCCCATCTATGTTTGTCTTAGCACATAGTATGTATAAGATTATTGAAATTGTTCAAGATAGGGATATGACCGTGGTGCACTCTTAGAGAAGTCACATGATTTTGGATGATCCACATCTCCAAGTCAAAGGTTGATGAACAAACTATGTATATAGTAATCTTGCAGAAATGATACCTACAAAAGACCTCACACTGGCGGGCGATGTGATACCTAAGTTAGTACATAAAGTGTTTAGTTCGACTTAACACTCAAGTGAAGAAAGAAGATAAAATCCGCTTAGAACATGTGCAATATTGACTATGTCGTCAACATAGTAGGAGTCTTCGAGGGTGCAAGGTTCTTATCAATGAACTTAGCTTGGATGTTATTGTCGTTGAGCACAACAATTAAAATTCAAACCACTACATTCGAATGTCAGTTGAGTTAAATTCTTGTTGTTGGCATCTTATTGTCCTTGATGAATAACTTAGGCCTAGTGGAGTGTAGCTAGGCTGGTTTTGAACACCGTCAATAGTATATACGGTATAAAAAGTGAGTTTCATACGTAGAATGTATTTTTAAGTGGTGAATAAAGGAATATTTAAGCACATTCTACAACATGGAGGCAAAATATTCGAAGTGAGCTGAAGGAATTAGATGGTGATTATACATATATATACGTGTATATAGCAGATTCATTTGGAAGTGATAGGGTTTCATTTGGCAGAAGGGTCTAGAATACAAGTTAAAAAGAATCCCATGCAGATAGCAGATTCATTTGGGTTTCTGCATTTATCCACTGATATAAAATGCTTGAAAAGTACCTTTTTATTTATTTTATTATTATTCCTTTTGTTTTGACTATTTTATTTTCTTGGATTCCAAAATCTATGGTCTATCTTAGTCTTGGACACAAAGTTACCAATTGTAACAGCGTTATTGAAAGAGACCATGCAGAATTTATTAATTCAGGCATTATTTTAGGTTAGGTTAATATTGGGCTTTGTGTAGTCATCTTCTCTTCACAACAAACTAATTAAATGAAATGAATTGAGGCATTCGTACACGTGCAAAAAGTTAATAAAAATTAGGTCCATAACCTAACAACATGAGATTTTGCAAAAGTGGCAAATACCTATTGTTATCCAATTGCTAATGATATTTTTTTGTTATATAATTGTTGTCGAGTTATTATTTGATAGTGATAGTTATTTGATTGTCAATGATATATCTGTTGCAATTGCCATTTAATTGTTGTCGATTACTATCTAATTATGACCAAAGTGCTCTTGTAGTTAAAATGGGTGATTGCATTAAATAGTCATCTGATCGTCATGTTTTAGAGGGGTGGAGAGATAGACAAATGTAGATTTGTCGATATCTTCACGCTTGCTGTTCTTTCGGATGGGTGAGGTATAACATTATTATTATTTTATTAACTATTTATTTGATTATTTTTTAATTAATAAAATTATTTTTCAAAAGGTTGAATTGAGGTGATGAGATTGTGTTGAGACCTTGCAACACGTTTAGATCATGATGCGTTGAGGGGTCATTGAACGCATTGAGTCGTTACGCTTTGACTAGTCGTTCAAACGTTATTTATGATCGTTGAGGCGTTACAAAACTTAACACTGTATATAATCCTCTTTCTCCTCTCATTTGTATCATCCAAAAATATTTTCTCTTACGAAACTCGCTTAAAAGTTCTTCTCTTTTTAGTTTCTGAGTAAAGTCATTCAAGAGTGTTGGTTCTCCAATTAGTTCTAGTGCAGCTTCGATATTTTGGCTGTTTTATCCTGATAACGACGTGACAAATAAAAAACTGTTTGCACTCCAAGCAGAGCCACAAAACGTCTTAGAGCGTGATCTGCAACTCAACCTTCATCTAACAAGTTTATATTTTGCAAGGCGTTAATACAAGCGTCCATCAGTCCAGACGTTCTATTTAAGCGTCCACCATTCAAGCATCCACTAATCCAGGCGTTTTCTCATCTAGGCATCCAAACATTTAGACGCCTAATTGATGTTTCCCGTATTAGCACAGTCAATAAATTAGTATGTGCGTTTAATTGAATAAAATTTAATTACTCTTATTCTTTTCGAGATTTTTCTTCATCTTGGAGCATGAATCAAAAGAAAGCATTTGATATAATAATGGGAGGAAACCTTGTTATGCATGCCAAGTTAAAAAAGGAAACCTTTGTTCTTCGTGAACTCACGCCAGCCGCTACCCTCCTTGGCTTCAACCAGTTGCCATCATCTGCCTTGGGTCTTGTCCGCTGGTCGCCGCGTCTTCAAGTCACCGCCAGAGATCTCGTCGTCCCACTGCGGCCCTAGATTGAAGCCCAGCAGTTGTTCGGCTCTCTCTCTCTCGTTCGTTCCCTGTGTCACCGCTGGAGTTCGCGAGCCGTCGTTGTCGCCGACTCCTAGTTTTCATCCGTCGTTCAAGGCGCGCCGCCATTGTTGAGGGGGTTTCGCCGAATTATAGTGACCGAAATGAATTTTTCTCTCTAAAAATGCACAAATTAGCTCTCTCTAAGAGTGGTGTGTGGCGTACCTCTAATTTTTGTTCACTTTATAGGTTTCTCACGATTCAAGCTCTAAAGGAGGAAGATCGAAAGAATTTCAAAATTGCCATTATGTGCAATTTACTCTATTACCCTCAAACTTATAATCCATTCAAAATTCTTAAATAATTTTGCTATAGATGCAAATTAAAAAAAAGGCAGTCACACTTGCAAATATATAAGTATATTTTGCCATCCAATGCAATTTCTCATTATATAGTGTGGTGGGTGTTAATATGCACTGTTCAACTAGTTAAGGCACTAAGTTCGAAGGTAAATGTTTCAAAAATTTCCTAAATATTTGTTGAACTAAAAAAAATTAAAACAATCAGAATTTAATGATTATCTAACACGCGAGAGAGAGAGAGTTGTTCATGATTCAATCTTTCCCACTGTTTATAATATGGAGTGTTTCGAGGGTACATCTATGTTTAAAGAAATTTATAATAATTGAAAATTGGAAAAAATTAAAATAACAATATTCAATATTATATAAAAACAATATGAATAAGGTACAATTGTGTAAAACACCAATATACTATTAGAAAAACAACTCTCTTGACGCTTGTAATTTTAAATACTTAACGTTTTTAAATTAAAAAAAACGTTAAGTAATTGAGGATTTTTAAGGAAAGACTTCAAGAATTTTTGAAAAAATACGAAAGTGAGGTAAGTTTTAGGAATTTGTCATGTTGCAGATTGCTTGTCGTTTTAAAAACATCGAGTGGAATTTATATTTTCTTATTATTTTTCAAATGTCAATAACGTTAGAAAAATATAAATGATTATATTATTAAAATATTTAGTTCTCCAAAATAAGGGTTAGGTCATACACAATACTCACGCCGCACACTCATGACATTGACAATGGTGGCCTACGACCTTAAATCTCTCCTCCTTCAAATTGTGCGTAACCTAACAATCGTAATAATTTTCATGAAAAAAACACAATATGTGAAATATTTTTAAAGTTAAATACTAATAAAAAAAATTTACAATAAACTAGTAGTAAATACTAAATTTAAGATTTATTAAAAAAATAAAAATGAAATATTTAAACTAAAGTCGAAGAAAATCAGTAGAAACTAAAATAATATTTTATTATAGTGGTATTAATACGAACCACTCCAATAAGTTAAAAAACAATATATTTGAAGTAAAATGATAGTATATTTGGAAATAAAAATTAGATTAAAAAAAAAACGTTAAATATAAAATGCGCAAATATTTGAAAGTTGAAGCTGACGTGGAGCGGAAGCATTGATGAAGAGACACGAAATATAGCAAATAAGTGAGCGCATAGGATAGAAACTGATCGAATAAAAACCCGCCAATTTCGAAAAACCGTTATTTTGGGGTTTCATTTCTTTCAAATTTTGTTTTTTGTTTTTTTTATAACTTTTAGAGGTGGAAGCTCCCAATTATGGCAAAGAAGATGAGAGCCAAGAGATTGAAACTCCCAGTTTGAGGTTCAACTCCGAGAATTTCTCCGGATCCACATGCACTTCTTCTGGGGTCACACTATATAATTTCCTTCCCAATTTCCATTTCAATTCAGCTTCTTGAAAGCCTCCAACTCTGAAGGGATGCTAGCCCTTGAATGCTCATTTGAATCTTCCATGTGTTTCCTTTTACATCCCTGAGTCGTTTATCCCATCAAATTTGTTTTGTTTTGTTTTGTCTTCTTCCCCCCTTGTCTCTCTCTCTCTCCCTCTCTCTATATCTGTCCACTACTTTAATTTCATGGCGGTTCATAGAGAGATTCTTCCTCTTTTCTTTCTTTCCATAATACTGGCTTTTCATATTACTTCTCATGCCCATAATGATGGTAATAATACTGGTGTTACTTACGATAGTAGATCGCTTATGATTAATGGTAAAAGAGAGCTTCTGTTCTCTGGTTCCATTCATTATACCAGAAGTACTCCAGAGGTATATATATATATATATAAATAAATTGTCAAACAATCTGACCCCACGTTTTGGTTTGTTTAAATTGATTAACCGTTGTTGAAATGTTATTTGTTTTGGAATTATATATTGGGTTGTTGCAGATGTGGCCAGATCTTTTAGACAAGGCGAGACGTGGAGGTTTGAATGTGATTCAGACTTATGTTTTCTGGAATATTCATGAGCCTGTGGAAGGCCAGGTAAAGATGAACATCTTGGGCTTTGATTTTTTTTATTATGTCATTCATAACACTTGATTCAACTGTGTATTGTTTTTTGCAATGTGTAGTTTAATTTCGAAGGAAATTACGATTTGGTGAAATTCATCAAGCTCATTGCTGAGAAAAAGATGTATGTCACTTTAAGGGTTGGACCCTTCATCCAAGCTGAATGGAACCATGGGTATTAATCATCATCCTTACCTTTCTAAAGCTTCTAAGTCCCTGTAATGTAATTCTTTGTTTTTTTTGTGGGGGGGGGGGGGGGGGGGGGGGGGGGGGGGGGGGGGGGGGGGGGGGGGGGGG
>JBBPDJ010000001.1:9154528-9187148 GCA_037974625.1 Cucumis cinereus
TTGGGGTTTTTGGGGGGGGTTTTTTTTTTTTTTTTTCCCCCCCCCCCCCCCCCCCCCCTCTCTCTCTCTCTCTCTCTAATATTTGCTTTCATTTCAGAGGACTTCCATATTGGCTCAGAGAGAAACAAAACATTATTTTCCGTTCATATAACTCACAATTCAAGGTAAAATTGGACTGTCATCTTTACAGTTTGAATTTGTCTTGGAAATTGGAGTTGGAAGGTAGTAAAAGAAGATTAATTATTTCATTTGCAGCATTACATGAAAAAATATGTAACGATGATCATAGACATGATGAAAGAAAATAAACTTTTTGCTTCTCAAGGAGGACCCATCATTTTAGCTCAGGTTTGTATCTATCTGTACATATATATTCCCCATTGTTGGTTTGTGAAATTTTTTCTAACACAATTTTTTCCATCGACGATTCAGATTGAAAATGAATATAACCATGTTCAACTTGCATATGATGAGCTTGGTGTCCAATACGTCCAATGGGCAGCAAATATGGCAGTTGGATTGGGGGTTGGAGTTCCATGGATCATGTGTAAGCAGAAGGATGCTCCTGATCCAGTGGTATGTTTGACGATCTCTTTACTGGGGCTGTTGATTGGTGTAGAAACAAGAAACTGATATGGGTAGATAAAAGGACAAAGTATTGAAAGTCTTATGATTTCATCCTCGTTCTTGGAACTAAAAAGACAGCTTCTATGTTCAGATCAACACCTGCAATGGAAGGCACTGCGGAGATACTTTTACAGGACCCAACAAACCCTATAAGCCTGCGCTGTGGACCGAGAATTGGACTGCTCAGTAAGCATATATACCTAGTTTTGCTGGCAATTTTGGATGGGGAAAATAATTTGAATGACAAAGGAATGTTATTATATACACGCATGAGTACAAACTAAACATCAATTGTTGCCTGTCATATAACAGGTACAGAGTATTTGGAGATCCACCTTCACAAAGAGCAGCAGAAGATATTGCCTTTTCGGTTGCCCGATTCTTCTCCAAGAACGGGAGTTTGGTCAACTATTATATGGTAAGACATATATGGCTTTTCCCATGCCCATAAATCTTCTAAGTTAGCAGATTTCTACTTCACTGGCAACCAACGGGACTATTGTACCTTTGCAGTACCATGGTGGGACAAACTTTGGTAGAACAAGTGCCGTCTTTACAACAACTCGGTATTATGACGAAGCACCACTCGACGAATTTGGTAAGTGCGTTTGCATGTCTAAGTACAAACTATCATCGACCTTTAAAAATGTGCTTGAAAGCTAACTCAAATGTCTGAATTCTGCACTGTTGTGATGCCAAAGGCTTGCAAAGGGAACCTAAATGGGGTCATCTCAGGGACGTGCACAAGGCATTGAATCTGTGCAAGAAACCTCTCCTCTGGGGAACTCCTGGAACCCAAGTGATGGGCAAGGGTTTAGAGGTACTATGATCATGTATATGCATTCGATATAATGTTTAAGTGAAGGCACATGGTTGATCCTTCAAAACCACCAAGATCATCGTCAATTGATCAAGTTGTTGTATTCCGTATAGGCTCGCTTTTATGAGAAGCCAGGAACTAACATTTGTGCTGCTTTCTTGGCCAACAATGACACCAAGAGTGCACAAACAATAACCTTCAGAGGTCGGGAATATCTTCTTCCACCTCGATCAATTAGCATACTTCCTGACTGTAACACTGTTGTTTATAACACTCAGACGGTAAAATTCCTCTCTCGTGAAAACTTACGAACGGTTAAATTATAAATCTTGTCTCGATTGAGCTTCATGGTTTCTCAGGACTCTAATTGACTCTTCCGTTACCAATTGCCAAAAAAAAAAAAAAAAAAAAAAAATCACAGATTGTATCACAGCACAATGCCAGGAACTTTGTCCCATCAAAAACTGCAAACAATTTAAAGTGGAAAATGTCGTCTGAACAAATTCCAACTGTTGAACAAATACCAGTAAATAATAAGATTCCATTGGAACTCTACAGCTTACTTAAGGACACCACAGATTATGGATGGTACACCACTAGGTAAGACAAACACTATTTTTTTTTTACAAAAAGAATAATAATAATAATAATAGCCGAAATGATGAGCAGTAAAACTCTAGTGTTTGAAGTTATAGTCAATATTTAACATCTTAGCATCAATTGATAACAGCATTGAGTTGGAGAAAGAAGACGTATCAAAGCGTCCTGATATTCTACCAGTCCTACGTATTGCAAGTCTTGGTCATGCTATGCTTGTATTTGTCAATGGTGAATACATTGGTAAGCGTTTATTCAAATGTGAAATGCTATATTGCAGATAAGTTTCTCCACATAGCATACATTCAAAGCCTGGAAATATTCACTGCTAAGAACTTGGGGGTCTTTTAATTTCTAGGAACGGCACATGGCAGTCACGAGGAGAAGAACTTTGTTTTCCAAAGATCGGTGCCCTTCAAGGCTGGAGTTAACCACATTGCCTTGCTAGGCATTCTAGTGGGACTTCCTGTAAGGAGATTACAACCCAGTGATTGTTCTTTTCTTTGATTGTATTTTAGAAATTATAATCACTAGTTTCTTCTTTTGTCAATCATACAGGATAGTGGAGCATACATGGAACACAGATTTGCAGGGCCTCGATCTATAACGATCCTTGGTTTGAATACCGGAACACTTGATATTTCTAAAAATGGCTGGGGACACCAGGTAATATTACAACATGCCCATTCACACTCAACCATAATCAAGTAAATGAAGTTGATTGGAAAAACATAACAGTCACTGGCTGTCTGACTTATATACTCACACTCTGCAGGTTGGTCTCAAGGGAGAGAAAGTTAGAGTATACACTCAGGGAGGATCACATCGAGTTGATTGGAGCGAAATCAAGGAAGAAAAATCTGCTCTCACATGGTACAAGGTAATAATGTTAATAAGCAGTGGTATCAACTCTTTTCCCAGTTCTGGCAATGAGGAGAAAATGTACCAGTAAAGAGAATCGACTCACACTCAACGATCACTCATTACTCTTGCAGACGTATTTTGATGCTCCAGAGGGAAATGATCCTGTGGCTATTAGAATGAATGGAATGGGGAAGGGACAAATTTGGGTGAACGGTAAAAGCATCGGTCGGTATTGGATGTCCTTCTTATCCCCTCTAAAATCGCCAACTCAATCAGAGTAAGCAACCACCCATCTCTCCTTTTAACATATCTGGAATCTCAATACTCCGTTAAATTTTGTCCAACAAAACAAATGTTGCTCTTTCTCAGGTACCACATTCCAAGATCCTTCATAAAGCCATCAGAAAATCTACTGGTGATATTGGAGGAAGAGAATGTGACACCCGAAAAGGTCGAAATTTTACTAGTGAATAGAGACACAATCTGCAGCTTAATAACACAATATCATCCACCAAGCGTCAAATCCTGGGAAAGGAAAGACAAGCAATTCAGAGCTGTAGTAGATGATGTGAAAACAGGCGCCCACCTCCGGTGTCCCCACAACAAAAAGATCGCCGCCATTGAATTTGCAAGCTATGGTGATCCTTCTGGTGTTTGTGGAAACTATGAACATGGGAAATGCCACTCATCGTCAGAGACAAAAAAACTCGTGGAACAGGTAAAAAGAAACTAATACAAATATAACACAAACAACAAACTTCTTCCTTGTTTCTGTTTGATTAACCCATTCAAATTTTTCAGCATTGTTTGGGTAAAGAAAACTGTTCAGTGTCAATGGATGCATTCAACAACTTCAAGAATGAATGTGAATCAAAGACACTAGCAATACAAGCAAAATGCAGCGATTAGAATCTGAAATGACAAATACTTTCAAAGAAAGAAGAAGAGATCAGGGAGAGGCTGGTCTAACACATTCTGTCTTACTGCTAACAAACAAACAAACATGCATGTTAGTTCAGAAATCACACACCCCCTTCAGAGTTGGGGCTTCTTGAAGCTCAAAGTTTTACTTCTTTCTTCTATCTTCTTTCTTTCTTTCTTCTTCTTCTTCATCATCATCATCATCTTCTTCTTCTTCTTCTTCTTCTTCACTTTTTGTTTACCATCCCTTTTACAGTCAATTATTATTTAAAATTCGTAATCAATAATTGAAACCTTTTCTTTTTTGTTACTTACCTCTAAAGCTCAACGCTTACCTCTTCTTTTCATTAATGTAATCCAACACTTTCTTGAGCATTCTTCTTTTCAGTTTTTAGTTTTGTAATTGAAGTTAAATTTCCAGGTCTTCTTGACAAGAATGAGAGTAAATGAGGAAAAAAGGCAACTAAGTAATGCCCACTTCATCATCATCATGGAATACCTTTCTTCATTAATAATACTCAATTATAGTTGAAGAGTCCAGCATTAATATGGGTAATAGTTAATAAAAATATGGATAGGATATAAAAATAATATAAAGGTAATTATATTTTCAACCTATTTAACTGTCACTTAAATTGTCCAAAATAAGAAGAAAAAAAAAAAACAATCTTAATTTCTATAATTTTTTCTTTGAAAGGTGTCCATCATATATATATATTCACATAACAATTTGTTTTTTTTAAGCAAAATAAGTGTCATTTGCAAAGAAAGAATTGTAACACTACTTTTAGGGTCAATAATTAATATGCATACAATATTTTTAAAGAATTGCAAAAACAACAAAATATATAAGTGATAGAGTCTATAGCGTCTACCACTCAGACTTCTATTATATTTAGACCTGATAAGACTTTTTAAGCTATTCTCTCTGAAAAATACTCCGTTATTTGCTTGTTATCAAATTACAACACCATGTTTTTTTAACAACTCGAAAACATCATTCTTTGTGTAAAAATACTAATGAGATAATGTTGGAAATAACCCACATGCATTTTAGGTCCACAAAGGAACGTAGGAGTAGCATCTCTCACTTGTCCCATGCATGCACATTGAAGAGTTAAGGAGTGAGCAGTAGGTTCTCGTAAAAGTCAGTAGACAGTTGAAGTATAATTTTTTAGATCTCAAATTTGCTTTCACCTTATTTTTGTTTTCTTACTTCTTTGGAGTTGTGTTAACCTTGGGGAGAATCATCAATGATTCACACCACGATCGTATCTAATTTGCTTTCAAGCCAGTGATTTCTACAACACAATAATTAGGTTCCGAATCTATCGACGAATTACATAATTCAAATAGCGATGAGTGAATGCTTAGTAAGAATAAAAATTTAAATATAAATTACTTAAAAGCTAAAGGCATGGATTATGTTAATTAAAGAATGAGAACAAAAGTGGACCAAAACATTACTGGAGAACTATAAGGACTCCAAATCTCTGAGCATTGAGTTGGTAAGAGACTTCTTAGATTATGTTCTAAGGAAGAATGAAAGTGTAAGAACATGAATAAACGTAATGGATAGTAAAATTATATTTTAGAGATTTTTTCATGATATATCATTTATATACTCTACCATTCTCATACATTTACACTTCTCATTTCAAAGTCTATCTACGTTCATGACAGACTTCTATTCTCGACATATTATATTAACAATCTATCACTAGTTTTACTTCTGATAATAAAAAACAAATATAAATTTTTTTACTACCATAATATTGATAGGTCATCGTGAGTTTATCATCAATAGTTGTACAATTTATATATCATCTACTATAGACTATTTTATTTACTTACATGTTTACAATTGAATAGACCACCCAAGAAATCCTCTAATAACATTTAATAAAGTAAAATAATATGATTCTTACATACAAATCAATATTTGTTATAATTTACCTGTTTATATGCTCAAATGACACGTGGCGAAAAACATTACATACATTCACAAAATGACACGTGGCGGAAAGTAGTATTGAATTTTCCCGCTTTACTATTATTTTTATCATTAACGGTATCTTTTGAATATATATATATATATATATTTAGGGAGTTGTGTGCCACGCCATAAAAACCGCGAATCAAATCGTTTCCTATTTCTGAGATCCTCAAACTAAATCATCAAACAAAGTTTTCATTTCTACAAATTTTGCGAGAAGAACGAAACCGGCAACAAAAATACGTAAAATAATGCTTCCATTTTTCAATTTGACTGTTGGGTTTCGATCTTGTTGTTTTGGCCGTTGAAATCGAGAAGGAAGCTTCGGATTTTCCATAGAATTCCCATCTCTAGAATATTCTATTTCATTGATATAACAGAGGGAGCTATTTGCATTGTTGGAACTGAGTTCAAAGGCCGAAGCTGGGAAGTTTTTCTGAATCCTGGAAGCAGGAATTGAAATGGGGTTTTTCGGTACTATATTGGGCCTTTTTGGATTTGGAGTTGGGATCTCCATTGGCCTTGTTGTTGGTTACTTCCTTTTCATCTATGTTCAACCCACTAATGTTGAGGTTAGTGTTCCATTGCTTTTGGGTTTTCCACCAATGAGTGGTTCATTTCACTTGGAAAAGAAAATGTTTTCTACTAATAGATTCGATTCTATATAACCATGAGTTTCCATGAAAATGATCTTGTACCACTTACTAATGAGGGCTGATTATTAGATCTACTCTTCGTAAACAAACTTGAGATTTGAGATTCTAGGTAAGGATAGTTCAGGATCATGGGATCATTTATCCTTTTCCATCAGATACAAAATGTTGCTGCACAAATTGTTCTTCTAATAAGTTACTCCATAGATTCTATATTTATTCATATCGAAAAGAAATTTGTGTCACAAAAGAGGTATTTATTTGTACCAATGGTACTTCGAAGTTGAAACAAGCATGAAGAAATTATCAATGTTTCATTATCTTTTGAGTTGCTCGGATTGTTTGGATTGAATCTTAAGGGTCAACCTAAATAGTAAATAGGTTCAGGTCATGATGATCATCTGCTTAGGATATCCTATTGGGTTATCTTGTCAATAAAATATAGTAGGATCATGAAACCATGATTAGATTTGGAAATTGAGTTCAGGTTGTGGACAATGATCTATTGAATTGGTTATCGAAGATTTTCTTTCACAGAAATGGTGAAGGAAGTTTGTTCGTATGCCCAAGTGTTTACTTTGCCATGGAATTAGCCTTTCTCTTGGAAAATGATTTCGCTTTTTGCTTGAGTTATTTAGAGGGCATTTAGGATAAGGAGTGAAGTTGCTTAGCATAAAAATTTGTTAAATATGGAATTGTTTAGTCCTGGTCCCACAGTGTAAAGAGTTGAAAAGTTGCCCAATTAATGTTTTTAGTCGTGGGGTCCACAAATTCATTGGGTAAAACAAGGAGTGAAGTTGTTAACTCCACTCCTCCAAGTCCAACTCCTTGAGCTAAACATGCCATCAGAGATTCACGATGTGATCTCCATGTTATCAGTTGCTTCTTGTGTTGCATTCACAAGTTTAGTTCTATGCAAAAATAATTCGATTGCTTTGGTCAACTTTTCAGTTTATTCTCTTTATAATGCCTCTCCTACATTGTATGGATTTTGAAGAATTTATGCTCGAATGGCCTGTTTAGGATATTGAAATTCGTCCACTTCTTGAAGAGGACACAATAAGGTTGCAGCAAATGCTTCCTGAGATACCACTGTGGGTGAAATGTCCAGACTATGATCGTGTATGTAACTTGCATTAAATTTGTCTTGTCCAATTATCTCTTTTCCTTTCGACTGAATTATCTTATAGTCAGTCTACAAACTTTTTTGTAGGTTGACTGGCTTAACAGGTTTATTGAATATATGTGGCCCTACCTTGATAAGGTTTAGTCATCTGTTTCATCATCAGTACTCATTCTTAAGTCATTCTATCAATTTTTTTGTTTGTTAACTATGTTAATTCCACTGTCATGCTGCCACATATTTTATTTGCCCTTTCCTTTACTTTTCGATCCCCCCCCCCCCCCCCCCCCTCCCTGTAGCTTCTCCATTTCTTATGAGTCTGTTCAGAAATTTTATGTTTTTTTTTTTTTACACAGGCAATATGCAAAACAGCAAGAAATATTACCAAACCTATGATTGCAGAGCAAATCCCCAAATTTAAGATCGATTCTGTTGAATTTGAAGCACTCACATTGGGGTCCTTGCCGCCAACTTTTCAAGGTAGTGATGTGATTCAACTCTTCCTGGTTCAATATATTAGCTTCTCCATTTAATGCATGTACACGCTGGAGTTGATTTTAAAAAATCTTCCCTTGCATCTTAGTTCTATTTTGTGAATTTAGGCAAAGCATTCTATAAGAGGAGAAGAAAGTACTCTTACCGTATATTAGTTATCTATTTTATATTTATGTTGGCATCTTCACATTGTAAGGCTGTGATACATGCTTCTTTCTGCACTCTAGAATATCTTGAAAAAAGGAAAAGAGCTCAATACAAGACTAGGGAAATAGAACTCTGCTACATTGCATCGTGTGGACCAAGAATCTGTTGGTAGCTTATCAGAGTTGAACAAACCAATATTTGTCATCTTTTTATTTTGCCTTTTATCTGTTGCATCTGAGATTTGAATTCTCTGTATCATTATTTCTATTGAAGATAACAACTGATATTATTTCTTATGATCATTGTTCTGGCTAGGCATGAAAGTCTATTCTACTGACGAGAAGGAGCTGATAATGGAACCTTCAATAAAATGGGCTGGAAATCCAAATGTCTTGGTTGCAGCCAAAGCATTTGGACTGAAAGCAACTGTTCAGGTGAGAACGTGAGATGCATTTTCTTTCATTATATGGATAAAATTTTAGATGACTTTTTGGATAATGAGACAGAACCATTGTCTGCTTTTTCATTCTTCTTTGTGTGACAACCACAGATCCTAGATTTGCAAGTTTTTGCGGCTCCACGTATTACCTTGAAGCCATTGGTTCCAAGCTTTCCTTGTTTCGCAAATATCTTCATCTCACTCATGGAAAAGGTTTTGTGATCACGAGTCAGCATTGCATTTGTTGTTGGTATTTACCCAAGTTTTGTGACTGGGAACTTTTAGTGTCTGATCCTTGCCACTTTGCAATATCCCACAATGGGCTGAAGAAACTAAATCTTCTGTTAACTGTATAGAAAAAAAAATTAGATAAGATGTTCATATCATATTCAAATTTTCTGATAATTTAAACTACACTATTGGGGGAAATTTCTAATTAATACTGATATTAATCCAGCAGGCTAGAATTTGGTCTCACTTTCGCTAACATTTATGAAAGGTCCTTATAGTTAAGTTTAGACAACTTATTGTATATTTATTATGTTGATGGACTCGATTCTGCGGTTGGTTTTGCAGCCACACGTTGATTTTGGGCTGAAGCTTGTTGGGGCTGACTTGATGTCAATTCCGGGTCTCCACCAGTTTGTCCAGGCATTATAATCTCTCCTTACGTTCTGCTTTCCTTTTCACAAAAAATGAGTGACATGGGAACTATAATCATAAGCTGAACGAATGTGGGTTAAACGTTCCATTCCGAGTTAATATAGTACAGCATTTAAAGTGAAGTTAACTCTCTAAAGTTGTAACATCTATCAGCCTCTATCATAATTCACTCTGAAGATGATAGCTATATTTGGCTATGATCTTCCTTAGTTTAAGATTGAATGCTCAAAGAATGCAAATTCATTTCGATAAGGCGTGTCATTAGGACAGATAATCTCCAAGTTGTATTCAAATGAGTTTGTGTCACCTTCTGTTTGAGGCCGACATCTGTAAATCATGTTCCTGATTCCATTGAAAACTTCAACTGCAGGAGACTATTAAAGATCAGGTTGGCAACATGTATCTCTGGCCTAAAACCCTGGATATAACAGTTATGGATCCATCAACGTATGTTCCTATATTCTTTGTTTCAATGTTATTAAACTTGTGTTTAGGCTGTCTTCTTTTATGTGCTAACATAATTGACTTAAATTTCATAGAGCTCTAAGGAAGCCAGTCGGAATTCTAGATGTGAAGATTGTAAGAGCAATGAGGCTGAAAAAGAAAGACCTCTTAGGGGCATCAGATCCTTATGTGAAACTGAAGCTTACTGAGGACAATCTACCTTCAAAAAAGACCACTGTGAAACATAAGAATTTGAATCCTGAATGGAATGAGGAGTTCAGTTTGGTGGTTAAAGATCCAAATTCCCAAGTCATAGAGTTTCAAGTTTACGACTGGGAACAGGTCAGTAATTTTGATGTCCTTTCTTGATTCTTCTCTATTTAGTCTTATAATTTCTTTTTCTGAATCATTTGTTAATGTTCAAAGGTTGGTAAGCACGACAAGATGGGCATGAATCTAGTTCCTTTGAGAGATCTTCCTCCTGAAGAGTCAAAAGTCTTCACCCTTGACCTGCTGAAGAACATGGACTTGAATGATGTTCAAAATGAGAAGAACAGGGGGCAGATTGTGGTTGAATTGACTTATAAACCATTTAAGGAAGACGAATTAGCTGGAGATTCGGATGATCCACAGAAAGTAAAGAATGCTCCGGAAGGAACCCCAGAGAACGGAGGTCTACTCGTAGTTATCGTTCACGAAGCTCAAGATGTTGAAGGCAAGCACCACAACAATCCGTACGTGAGGCTTCTGTTTAAAGGGGAAGAGAAAAGAACTAAGGTACTTGATATTCCTTAGGTTCTATTTGGTAACTATCTAGTTTGCCGTTTTCGGTGGTTGAATATTAAGTTTGTTTTCTCTCAATTTTTACGATAGTTTGCATCTTTATTAAGTAAAAGAGTGGAATTTTCAGTCAAATTCCAAAAACATGCTTTTAAAAAGTAATTTTTTTAGTTTGTAAAATTTGACTTGGTTTTAAAAATATTTATAAAAAGTAGATAACATTGCAAGAAATTTGGAGCTGAAAAGAGTGTGTTAATAAGCTTAATTTTCAAAATCCTAAAACAAAAGATCAAATAGCGAACAAAGGGTCTTTTAACTATCATATCATTGATTTCTAGGAAGAAATGATGCCAGATTTCATTGCTTGTCCTCTCTTCTTGTTTATGAGACATAGAAATGACAAATAAGAATCCTATTGAGATAAACAACAGGAATTGTCCATATAACAAGTGAGAGTTTCTAGAGATCAATATTTCTTTGTTCACTTGTCATTTCTTTTATAATGTTTAAGAGTTTTGCTCTTGAGGCTCCCAGCCTTTACATTACAGATAATAAATTATCCTTTTACATTTGCAGCGTTTGAAGAAGAACAGAGACCCTAGGTGGGAAGAAGAGTTTGAATTTATGCTTGAAGAACCACCCACAGATGACAAATTATATGTGGAAGTTCTCAGCTCCACATCAAGAATGGGCCTCTTGCATCCGAAGGTACATAGTTAACTAACTCAACTACTTTTCTTTGTCATAGAAATAGCAAAAGTTTGAATCTCTACGTGTTATAAACTCAAAAGAACAATACTCAAAATGACAAAAAATTCACAACATTTTATGATATAGAGGTTATGGATGTATTATTGTGCAAATAAAATAAGTAAACCTCGATACTTTGTTATATGTGGGTACAACTACCTAGCTATCATCTTTATATCATCTTTACATGGGAGAACATATCATGTTTCATGTTCTTAGAGAAAATGAAATTAAAATTATTAAGGAATTGTTTGGAGCAAAGAGTGAGTTGCTAGGTTTGGATACTTGTGAAGTCGTTAGATTTACCGTGGGAAAGAGTTAATAAAGCATAAAATTAATATCTTTAGTTGCTGTTCATGAAATCCTTAGACCATATAAGGAGTGGCACTCCCCCAACTTCAACTCCTTAGGCCAAACAACCTGTAATAGTTTATGGTTGACCATTGATTTCTAAGGTTCCAATCCTTTAGCTTTAGGTGTAGTAACTTCTCAATAAACACTTTTAAGTGATTTTGGGATAGCTTTTGAAAATATTTCTTTCGCTTAGAAGTGCTAATTTTGTTGTTCACTTAAAAGTATTTTTAATGTTTCTGACCGGCTACAAATCACCTTTTGCCTTTTAAAAGCCTTCTTTTAGCTATGTAACCAATATTATAAAAAAATTGAAAAGTAGTTATAGATAAAATTTTGTTTCTTCCAAAGGTAATGTCAAAGACAAAGTGATCGCTTGGATCAAGATGACAAGATGGGTAGTAAAAGTTAGGATTAAAAATATCAATAGTGAGATTTCACTTTTACAGATATATGGATAACATATCGATATCAGTAGATAATTTTGTAAACAAATAAATTTTAATTGAGTCGTTCTTACTTTCGTATTAATACTAATAAGAACAATTTGCTATGTTTTATATGTATTTATAAAGACATATGAGTTATCGGTTAATCTATAATATCAATGTCGAATCACAGAATTATGGATATATTGATAGATATATCAATGTATCAACAAATATTTTCAGTTTATCCTTGTGTAAAAGTTAGGAGTGACACTCAATATTTTGAAACAGGAATCGTTGGGATACGTGGAGATCAGTCTTTCTGACGTTGTTACAAACAAAAGGATAAACGAAAAGTATCACCTTATAGACTCAAAGAATGGAAGGATTCAGATTGAGTTGCAATGGAGGACGTCATCTTGACCTAACGATTTTTCTTGGTTAGTTTCAGTCTTCTCTTCTAGGGATCAAGAGGAATACAGCAAAGAGACAAGAAACACATTTACCTCCCTCATTTTCTGACACAAATTCATTTGTTATACTTTCATTGTCCATATGAATAAAGAGGCATTTAAATCCTTTTCCTAATTTAGGTTTGGTATCAATATTCTTTTCGTAACAGAGTAATAGAACCAAAACATTTGGTTATGTTTTCTCAAAGTTAACGTAAATGAAATTAAAATAGTTATAATAAGACTTTTGTTAACTATGCAAAAAAAAAAAAAAAAAAAAGTAGCGAAAGTTAACACAACATACTAAATGTGAGCCTAAAATTGTAAAATCTTGAAATTGAGACAATATGGAAATCAAACTCAAAACATAGAAGTAAAGTTATAAATGTGAAACTTTGAAATATATAGATGAAAAAGAAAGCTATGCATGACACTCTGCGACAAAAAGACGATCCTCGAGTTGAAGTTTGAAATCAATATCTATATGTATTACTATATATAAAAGAAGTTGCGAGGAAAAAATCTTTACCTTTTGATTTTGCCCTATTAAGATTAAAAAAGTTACTTTCAAACGTTCCAACAAATTTGTAATTTAGGAGAAAATGTAACCTACGAAAGAAAGGAACAAAGGTTTCAAGGTTAAAAGAAATTGAAATATTTTAGTTACCACAAGAGCTATAATAATATATTTATAAAGTAATTGACTTAAGATTCATCGTAATCAAATTATGACTAAATTCATTAACATTAGTAAATTCTGAATTTACTTGAGCCCAATCTACTTTCATCATTTTTATGTTTTGCAAAGATAATATATTGCTAAAAAGAGAGAGAGTTCACAAACTTGATGTAAGACAAACAAAACACAACATAATAAGAAGAAACGAACAATGGCAAAAACCAAAAAATACAACAAGTCCATATAGAACTGCAAATAAAGTGGACTAATCACCTGAAAGAATGCACGATGACACCATAGACTTGTAAATTGTACTCGTTCGAAATATGATAAATAACTGTACACCAAACAATTCTTTGAATCTATCACCTCAACTGCTTCCAAAGTTAAACTACATATCCCACGTTGTGTGAACAACAGAAAAATGATGCATTAAATTCCAAAATAATAATTATTATTACATTTGGTGTTTGACCTATTTATTTAGATACATAATTTTTTCTCGAAGAAGTGAAGTCAGAGGAAAAAAACGATGCATTAAATTCCAAAATTATATTCATACAGAAGAACATGGCGGCCTGACGACAACACAAGACCGCGAGGCTGGGCTGATGTGGCAGTAGGGAATTCCAATTTCCAATCAACAATAATAACCAAAATTTAAAATTAAAAAAAGAAAAAAAAAAGGAAAATAATTTTGGTT
The DNA here is from genome assembly GCA_037974625.1 of Cucumis cinereus. Lineage (NCBI taxonomy): Eukaryota > Viridiplantae > Streptophyta > Magnoliopsida > Cucurbitales > Cucurbitaceae > Cucumis > Cucumis cinereus. The sequence goes on from JBBPDJ010000001.1 coordinate 9,168,461, forward strand.
CACTGAAAATTTTCATATAAATACATGTGGCGGTTCATGGCCCAAAGGATGAGCTTTGAAGGTCGCGTTATCAAAATTTGGGGAAGCAGATTTTTGCTAACTTCGAGGTACTCTCTTCACTTTTCTTTCCCTCCTCTCTCTCTCTATGCTAACTATAATTTCCATTCTTCCATCAATAATTCTTCATCCTCTTCCTTAGCTAATCTCTCTTCTCTACCAATCAAACCCCGTCCGTTTTGGTGCACTCTAGCCTCCTCCCATGGCGTTACCCGTCGTAGACACAGAATACCTCAAGGAGATCGACAAGGCTCGCCGTGACCTTCGCGCTCTCATTGCTAATCGGAACTGTGCTCCGATCATGCTTCGTTTGGCGTATGCTCTCTCTACATTGACTTTCATTGACTATTTTCAACTATTATGAGCAATACTCGTTTTATATGTCTTGGATTCTTATTTCACTTCTCTATCCAGTTCGGTTGATTGAATTAAAGTAGACGGACAGTTGACTTTTGTATAGTCTGGTTGATTTACTTTGTTGTTGTTGATTTTCTCTGCTGTTTTATTTTTTCTTTTTTTTGCTGGAATTGCATGGATGAGATTAGGAATTCTTTGATTTCGCTGTTTTTCTCATTTCTGTTGAATGAAGTCTTGCTTTCTCTTTGATTTTGATGGATGATTGTAGCAATTTTATTTTTTAATGTTTCAAACACTATTCCGTCTTTTGTAGTTGGCATGACGCTGGCACTTACGATGTGGTTACGAAAACTGGTGGACCTAATGGATCGATTAGGAACGAGGAGGAGTTTTCTCATGGTTCTAATAATGGACTGAAAAAAGCTATTGATTTTTGTGGTATGCTTTTTTTTATTCCTTTAGTTTTTTCTTCTTTGCGTTGTGGATCATGCAAATTGAAAGTCAATCTAATAATTTATCTCAGTAACGTTCAAAGTATCTCTACTGTTGTTAGATTCAAAATTATAATGGAGTCGTTTCAAGATTTTGTCTTATTTATCGAGAATTTTCATTAAATATTGCAAATTAACATATTTGACTTGCACTTCAAGTATAGGAAATTCTACAGTGTTTTGTCTCTCCAAATGAGTGTTGAGAACTGATATTTCTTGATGTTGATGATTGCTTCTTTCTTTAATAACAGAGGAAGTGAAGTCTAAACATCCGAAGATTACTTATGCAGACCTGTACCAGGTAATTGAAACTGTTATGGTACTATTGATATGCGTACATTTTTGTAATTCTACACCACTCTTGATTTCACCTTATTTTATGTGGAATTGAATGAATTTGCATTAAAGGAATCATATGCGTTTTATTTCTTAGCAGGAGAAATATGTTATCATTGACCAGCAATATATAAATTGAGATTAGATGAACAGGTCTACCTTGTGTTTATGGGGTTGATATATATGTTATAGAAGATTATGCTGCTTCAGTGTGTTTGAATTTTTCTTTTTTGTTAATTAAACGTGAGAAATATGTTGTCATTGAAGTTTTATTAGCATAGTTGCACGAACTGTGATTTTTTAATTTCTTTATAGTGGAAAAGATGCGTGCGTCTTCCAAGTTCATATGCTATATGTGCCTAAGTTTGTATTTTAAGAAACAAGTTTACATATGCTTTTTCATAACTCCCGATAAAAGCTTGATAAATTGTGCAAACTGTAATTGGTAGATTGTGTAACACTGCACAATCGTTGAAGATTAACTTTAAAACTATATATGTCCTGTACTTTAATCAGTTTTGTTGAATCTTTTTGGCAATGATAAATTATTTTGTTATAAGTTGCATTTGGAGTTGGTGAGAAATTGGCCACAAACGCTGTTCACATTTGCTCCCCACCTCACTCCGAAATAAAAATGTAAAAAAAAAAAAATCTATGATCTACCTCTGCCCAGAGTGTTGGATGCGTATTTTCATATATTTGTTCCTATAGCCTCTGTGAGCAAAAGGTGGCGCCAGTCATGGAGCAGTACCTAGTGACGATGTAAACTTTAGGCAAATGCAGATACAAGAGTTTCAGAAAATCATTTTTACCTGATCTTGGCATCAATAATTTTTTCATTATTACACATGACTCAGAGATTGTTATACATTACTATGCTTCTACTATGGCAATAACAATGAGTTATCAAGCTTACTCAATTCATCAATGCTATAGAGCTTTGTACGATTGACTAAGATCTGATAGTGTTTAAAATATACTCAATTTAGCTAGCTGGCGTTGTTGCTGTTGAGGTCACTGGAGGCCCCACCATTGACTTTGTTCCCGGTAGAAAGGTATAGTAATTTATTTGTTTACTTTGTGGATGTAGAAGCTGCTGGTTATATTATTTGTTCAAGTAATAGCTGAATCCTTTGTTCTCAGGATTCAAACACTTGTCCCAAGGAAGGCCGACTTCCTGATGCCAAAAAAGGTATAATAATTCCTTTATCTTGTATGTAGTTTCCTGCAGTCCTGCAAATTGAATGATATCTGAATGCCTTCTCTGCATCTAGTGTGAAAGAAAACTATTATGGTTGAGTTTCAAGCTAACTGGTTTAATTTGATTATTTTATTTTATAACCATTTGTCAAAGAGAGAAAAGGAAGAAGATCTGCAATCGTTTATCGTGTTTTTATTAGTTGCACAATTTTCTGTAAGATTGTGGCTCTTGTTTAAGATGAAAGTAACTTGTAGATGTTTGGACGGCTTAGAGGTTCTATATGGAATCATAAGGTGCCAGTGCCGGAACCTAGATTGTGATTTAATCATGTTGATATTGTTAATACTATCACAGTATATGCCAATGTTTTCAAAGGCTAAAGGCAGCCTTGAAGCTTTCCCTCTTCAAGAGATGAGGCGTAAGCTGAAGGCAGTATGAGGTGTAAGCCTCAAATAATGAATTAGATACATTTTGCAAAACCTAAATTGGTATAATCAAGTATTGCTAAACATGATAATCACATAAAAGGCACAATTTTCACTAAATAAAAAAATTTCGAAGGACATATTCATCATCATTGATAATGCTATTATTAGTAATAGGATTTGTTTATACTGTATATGTTTGCTTTCAGCATTCTTAAGTTCACAACAGTAAAAGTAGTCCTAGTTCAACTTGTCACAACTCAAACCTTGATATTTTTAAGAATTAGGCAAATCCCTGTTATTTTTCTAATCACTAGGCGAGACATAGAGGTTCTAAGCCTCAGTGCCTTTTCATGAAGGTGTAAGCCTCATGGTCATTTGTGAGAGGCGTAAGCCTCTTATGAACCTAACAAAGGGCTAAGTCTCGAGGCTAAAACGCAGCATCTTGCCTCGAGGCAAGCCTGAAGGCGGGTCTGGCGTAAGCCTCAATAGCTTTTCAAAATGTTCTATATGCTTTTTGACATGATAATTCATGTTTAGACTGCTTTTTTAATAAAATATTTTGTCCTATTTATTTGTACTTTACTGGAAGTTGCTTCTTAATTTCTCTCGGGGTTTTTCGATAAAGATACATTCAAATTCTACAGAGTTTCGTGCATTTTTGCTGTCGGGCTTGAGTTTTGTTAGGAACTTGTCACTTATCATACTTGATTTCTTAAATGTTAGCCTTTTTCTAATTTTGGTGATAGGTGCACCACATCTGCGTGACATCTTTTATAGGATGGGCCTGTCTGACAAGGATATTGTTGCATTATCCGGGGGTCATACTTTGGTAATTTCTTCACACATTTTATTCTTGCATGGGTTTATTATTGTTTTACTAATTGAATCATATGTTGTGAATTCTGATGTTATAGGGAAGAGCACATCCGGAGAGATCTGGTTTCGATGGTCCTTGGACAGAGGACCCTCTGAAGTTTGATAACTTATACTTTGTGTAGGACTTGAGCTACATCTCAGACTAATCCTTGTATCATATTAATAGGCCATGCATGCTGTTATTTCTAATTGTTGGAAATTTGATGTTGATAGGGAACTGTTGAAAGGAGAATCGGAGGGATTATTAAAACTCCCTACGGATAAGGCTTTACTTGAAGATCCTGAGTTCCGCCAATATGTGGAATTGTATGCCAAAGTAAGGTCTTCTTTTATGCGTTATGGAAAAGCGGTAAAATTTGCTATTTTGCTACCAAAAGAGGAAATGAAAAGTTCTGTATGTCTGATTAATTCAATCATTAAATAAAGAATTAGCTTGGTTTGGACTATGAAGTTCTTTGAAGTGACCTAAATGGAGGAACTAGTTAAAAGAATACCACCAATTAGAACTTCAGATCTGGCTGGTGTGTATAGTTTCTCAGAAGGTCACAGGAGTGTCTTTTTTTAGTAGAACTGCGGGTAAGGGATTAGGTCATAGGATCGTGCTTTCCTTTTTTTCAGTAAAACTGTAGGGTGAGGATTTGAGTCTTGACCTCTAGATACAGAACTCATGTCAATACGACTGAGCTAAACTTACTTTGGCAGGATAATGTCTTTGTTGATAAAGAACAATCCCGACTTTTGATTAATTTTTGTTGGGATAATTGTTATTATTATTATTATTATTATTATTTTATAAAAAATTTAACTTTCGTTATTGAAAACTTTGTAGGCTATTTTCTTATCAAAAAAGAAAAAACAAAAACTTAGGTTGGCTATATGGGTCTTCAGAATTAATGATTATGATTATGGTACATTGTAGCATTGCCACATTCGTGACATGATGACAGATATAAAGTTACGATCCAAAGAATAAATGATAGTGATAATCCAATTGATAACAACCGGAAATTAAGGATCCATTTGAAATTTATGCCATAGTTTAGGGAAGTAATGAATATGACTAAGCAATTCTTCTATTGAGTTACCATATATATTGAGCCATTTCTTATTATATTTTTGCCAATTTGTACAGGATGAAGATGCATTCTTCAAAGATTATGCTGAATCACACAAGAAACTTTCGGAGCTTGGGTTCAGTCCAGGTTCTGCTAAGGCAATTGTGAAAGACAGCATTGTATTAGCACAGGGTGCCGTCGGAGTTGCGGTTGCAGCTGCTGTGGTAGTTCTGAGCTACTTATATGAAATCCGCAAAAAATCGAAGTAATTACGGTAGCAAGGTCGACTAGCTGTCTATATACCAATCACTATTGAGTTCATTTCTAGAACTGGAAAGTTATGCACTTGAGATCTGATTACTTCATATACTGATTCTATGTATTAGCTTTATAACACAATCACTCTGCAAGACTATTATCATAACATGAAAAATTTATGTCTTGCTTTATATGTTTAATTCCTTGGGAAATTTCTTGTTGCCCATTTTCAGATCATCACCTCATATCTGATAATTTAGTTCAGGTAATTTCTAACTTACTTCTTGTACACAAAAGCTTCTGTTAACTTTAGGATAAATTGGCCATTGTTGGAGTCAGATTTAACAAACAATTGTTAGAGCACCTTTTTTTTTCTTTGAGATGTTTGGCAGTATTTCTATAAGCCCTCCGGGGCACCTGCCTAAGCTCAAGGTGTCTGGCTAGGGTCTCGGCCGCTCGCCTTGGAAAGGCAAGATTCATAATATAAGGTGTGCGTCAAGTGCATGTGCACCTTTCGTGAAGTCTTGTTTATTAACTAAGGAAATTGTCTAGAATCTTCCTTTTTTGTTTCTTTTTTCCACTCTAACTATGTTTTCTGTCTATTTTGAAGCTGGAGGAATAGTATTGATCCTTGAATTTGATGGAAGGAATAAGATGAGAGTGTGGTTAGATGATAAAATAATAATATTGAGTGAAGGTGGTCAAAAACAGGCAAAAGGAAATGCACCAAATTAAGATGGACAACTTAAGTAAGTATTTGGAAAAGATGTCCAGTAGATGGAATTGACAGCATAGTTTGGAAAAAAAAAAAAAAAAACAAGAAACAGAATGATTTTAGAGGCCTTTTTGTTTTGGTAATTACAAAGTGAGGAGGTTGTGGGTGGTGGGTATCCACACAATAACACACAGCTGCCTTTTGTTGAATTGTGGAATCTCTCTGTTGTTTTCTTTTATCATCTTCAAACCCACTCCCAATCCTTTTCCTTACCAACCAAAAAGAAAAGTTTGAGTGATTCTAGAAACACAACAGACTGTAGCCTTTTGATTCAACATTCAAATCTTAATCTTTTAGCTATTAGTATTTGTGTTTTGTTGGATTTGAATTTAATGTTATTTTGTTTAATACTTTGTTTATACCTTTTTGTACTCTCCCACACCCACACCCACACCCACACCCACACCAAACCCAGGGGAAAAATATATATTTATATAACATACTCTATTTGGTCTTTCTTTTTTTTTTTTTTTTGGTAGATTTAGACTAGACTATTGCATCAAAATTACACATTATGTCAAATATTCCACTTTCCATCTCTCTAGAAGCCCTTTATGTAGATAATTTTTTTTTTTTTTGTAAATTTTTATTTATTGTCACAACTTTGATTATGTTTTTTTTTTTTATCATTGAGATATTATTAAAATATTCTAAGCTTTTGTTTCTGTATTTCTGTGGTTTGGTATCTTCTTACAAACATTTATTTCAAACTTCAAGCCGTCTTTCCAAAACTGGAAGAAGTAGTTTCAAATTTTTATTTTTATTTTAGAATTTGGTGGAGAATTCAAATGTGTTTTAATAAAATTGAAAACATATCGAAGAAATTGTGAAAAAAAAGAAAAAAAAAAACTTAGTCCAGATGATTAAATGGTTTTTAATTTCTCATCCCTTCAATTGCTAATACTCAAGCAAAAAATATAATTAAAGTGAGGAATTGAACATTAACTTTTTAAAATAATAGTTAATGTCTTATCTATCTATTAAGTTATATTTGATTTAACATTTTGGTTAAGAAATTGTTAGTCTTCTACTAATGTAAACAAAAAATAGAATATTGATCAACTAACCTAGTTGGGTGATTTTTTGTTACTCATATCTTCAACTAGGGTGATTCTATGAAGCACATCCATAAAGCAAAATGTAAAACTTTACTCTCTTAATCAAAACATCAAACACTCCAACTTCCCCAACTTGCCATTCCATTCCTCTTCCCATTTTCTATCACAAGTACATTCTTCTCTAACCATAAAATTTTCAATACCAATTGTCAATCACATCAACATTATCTATATATATTAGAAGATAACTTGTCATAGTACTAAAAATTTTCAGCAGGTCAACATACACCGACCATCCATCGTACCATTTCTCTCGTCTCATTCAAAAGGTAAGTAGTTGTTAAATTTTTAATAGAAAGATTCGTATCGTTTCGACCGATGAAAAAACGGAAATATTATTGAGTAAGTGGTATCAAAGCCCAAAGGGTAGCAGTAGTCAGGTAGTTGGTAGCAGAGAACATTAAAACCACCAGTTTTTGACATGAGAGAGAGAGAGAGGAGCAGTAGAGAGTTAGGTAAGTGCTTTTTGAGAGAGGCCCACGAGTGTGTCTTATTCAAATACCTAAACACGTGATCATCTCATATATATATATATATAATATATATATAATATTTTTTCATTACCAAATTACCCCAAAGTGCTTCTATGCTGTCTCACCGTCACCCATTTTCCTCGTCTCTTTATTTCCAGAAGATTTTTTTTTTTTTTTTTTTTTTTTTTTTTTCATATTTAGGTTAAATGTATATTTTTAATTTTAATTTTTCATTCGTTTTTATGCATTTCTTTCTACATCAAAGAAGATAAGAATATTAAAATAATATGTCTTTTACGTTAAATGTCTAATTTTTGCATTATACATGTAATACTTAGTTGTACTCATTTCTATCCATTTCTTTGAATAATAAAAGAAATAATAATATTAATATAATAATTTTTTTTCTTCTCTTAAATGAGTGAAGGGCCTCATAATTATTCAACCATTGATTTAATTTCCTTTTTCCAAGTGTGGAATCAAATCATACTAAAGGATGTGAAAATGTTTCATTTTCATGTGAGAGTGAGTTGAGTTGATAGTCTAAGAAGAAGAAAGGACACTCTGGGTTACAATAGATAGTGGGTTTTAATTTTTAGGATGAATCAAAACAAAAAGTTCTTTTTTTTTTTTTTCTAAACTCAAATCCCCTAATTTCTTTAGGATGTGTTTGAAGCGTTAAGTTGATTATTATAGTTTGTGGTTATTATAGTTATAGTTAGTGAGTAATAATAGTCGGTGGATTTTAATATTTAATGTTTTGGGTGTAAATTATTTTCGTCTGAGTTATAACAATTTGTGTTTGGGGTGTAAACTATTTTTGTTGGATAGAAAATAGTAAACATTGTACCAAAAAAGAAAAGAGAGGAAAATAGTATGGCAAATAGGATTTTAAAATAATATTTATTGTGGTAAATTATAGGTTATAAATAGTTGAACACATCACAGTCATAGTTTGTGTCTCAAACATATGAAGTATACTATGATAACTCACTCACCAATTTCAAGTTTGTGCCCCCAAATGAACCTTTTAGTGTTCGTGAGAAGTTTTGCACACTTTCCAAGGAACTTCATCTGCCCAACTACACATCCTAAACAAAACTTTCTAACTCCAAAGTTCATAACTCAACTCAACGCCCTACACATCACCTAAACTCAAACATATTAACTTCAAACTTGTGTAGGCATGTGTTTCATCTTCAACTTCAATGTGTGTGGTCTTAGAAGTTCACTTTTTTCTTCTTTTCTTTCACTAATTTTGTTGCAATCTGTTGAATTTATGTTATATGGTAATTCATATGACTCCTAACATATTCTCTCTAATTAGATTGTTTTCTCTCTATCTCGTAGATGTAGCTAACACACTTTTAGTGAATCACATACATATGTGTCGATTATCTTCTTCTTTTTACGTTTTTTTGTATATATATATATATATATATATATATTTGGCGATTTCGTAACGAATTTGATAATGCCATTGGAATTGTTGGTGAAGTTTGTGACCCCTTCCTCTTCCCTGAACCCAACATTTTTGTTGGCAAGAAAAATACTATGTATTCTCGAGATATTAAAAGACTTAGAAACAAATACGTTCAAATTTCATGACAAACAAAATGTCTAAATAATGCATTAACGATTTTGCCTTGGATTTGAGGTAGAAAAAAAATTGCGACATTTTTAAATATAGTAAAATGAACTAAAATATTACAAAATATAGAAAATTTTCAGATTTTATCAATGATACATACTCATCAGTGATATTGATAAACTTATATCTATCAATATAGAAATGAATTTTTATTATATTTTATAAACATTTTCAACCGTTTTGTCATTTACCATAATTCTCCAAAAATTTTCAATAAATAATTTTATAACCATTAGTGCCCACTCATAATTTATATTAAAATCCTATATGAGATCCATGGTTTAATCTTCAACTCTTTAAAATCTATTTGCCAACATGAAAATAACTCAACAATTTAGACATGTACCTCACATTTGTTTTATATAATTAATTAAAGATATTTTACAGAATCGTCTTAAAAGTTTTTAAACACAACTCTAAAAGTTTAGAGCATGTTTGGTAACCCATTTGTTTTCTGTTTTTTTATTGCAAATTAATTTTTTTTATAAACAAGTGTGTTTGGTAACTAATTCACTTTTTGTTTTCTAAACAAGAAACTTGTTTTCAAAAATTATGAAGGAAAATTTGAAATGAAAAAATAAAGTTTTCAAAAAAAATACATTTTGTTTTTCAAAAACAGAAAACAAAATCAGTTAACAAACAAATATAGTTTTTGTTTTTGTTAAATATTTTCCTTTTTTGGACCCCTTGAGAATCTTCCTTATTTTGATTATCTTATATGGATGTATTTGATTGTCTCCAAAATTGGATGTGATATAAATTTATCACTTTGCTCATTGTGTAACCTAAACACGTAGACTTATAGCCGTAGAGTTTCTGATACAAAGGTATGTGGAAGATGTTTATGTTTTGTTTCTTCCAATAACATGTCTTGTGAAGAATGTTGCAGGACACATTGTTGAATCTATAGTTATTGACATCATGAAGAACGTACGCGAAAAGAGGTATATAAGTTAGCGAGAGCCTAATCAAATTAATATCTCAAGAATTGTTTTCAGGGGGAGCCTGTGATCTAGGGATATAAAGATAACTGTAAGCAACACGATTTTAGGAGGAGCCTAAATCTATCTTGTGTAATCTTTTGAGTTTTAGTTGATGCAAGATAGTTTATCATTGTATAAGTTGGACACATTCTGAATTGGACACCTAGCCCCCGATGTCGGTGTGAGTCACCGAACTAGGTTACCAAGTCCTTGGTGTCTTTATTATCTCTTCTGCACCTTGCGTTATCCTCTGTGTTATTAGTTTTGGTTCTAACTAAACGTTTCTAGGTTAATATAGTCTGCTTTTCAGTTTTTAATAAGCAAAAATTCAAAAAAAAAAAATTTAAACACACAAAAGTAAAAATAGTTATCAAACGAGACATTAGGATTAAACTAATATTTCTTCGAAAGAGTATTAAAAAATGAAGGAAGTTGAACCAAACCCCAAAAGAGACCACAATCATATATTTTCATATTGTATTATATCTTTTAACCTTCCACCATAATATATATATATATATATATATATATATATATATATATATATATACACACACACACATACACACATCATCTTCCTTTTGGTACCAAACTGCCAACTTTTCTAGAAACCTTTTTCTCTCCATTTGAGTTTTTGTATGATATGATACCTAAAGAATAAAGAACTTCACAACTACCACTTCTTGTTTTTGCTCAACAAAGGTTAAAAAAGGATTGATAATAATAAAATAACCTCAAAACCACTCATTGTGACATTTTCTCACAACATAACAAAATTCAGCTAACTAATGTTACCAAATCTCATTTCCCCATTCATAATGTCACCAATTGCACCTTCTTGGAATCATTTTTTAATTTTAAACATAAAAAGAAATCCTATATTTGTTAGGTTCAACAATACAATATCTAATTTTTATTATTGTATTTGTACTTTAGAATAAAAATAATTATCATTTGTACATGCAACTAACACTATATTTATAATAATGTTTTGATTAACTTACAAGTTTAGTCAGTATTTTCTATTTGATTCCTGAAATTTCAGAAAAAGCATGTTTTATAGGTATAACAATATATTAAAAAAATTAATTTTGTAAGTTTTTTAAAATGTCAAATTCGTCAATGATGTTATTAAACATAAAGTGGAAGTTCAAATATTTATTAGGCACAATGTTGAAAATAAATACTTGAAAAAATTACATTTTAATTCTTCAAGTTTTGAAAAATATGTGCATTTTAGTTCCTAGATTTTCTAAATGTCTCTTTTTAGTTTCAAGTTTTGAATTTAGAAGGTTCAATATGACATTAATTTAAATCTAAATTAAAATAATAATTTTAAGGAGATGATTTCATTTTGTAAAAGTAATTCTCCAACTTAAAATGATATATAATTATTTCAAATAATAGGAAAAAAAACTAAAGATCTTTTAAACCTATTTTTCATAATTCGATCACTAAAAAATATGCTTTGAAAATATATGGATCAAACACACTTATTTTTAGAAACTTAATGCCTAACAAGCTACATATTGAAAATCCAAGAATGAACAAATACACTTATTCTTAAAAGATAAGGATTAAAAAGGTAATTTTCCTTAAACACTTTCAAAGTTCAAATATAAAATAGACATAAACCTAAAACTTCAAACACTAAACTATTTATATAATTTATTGTTGTTTTCAAATATAACAAATTAAACTAAAATATTTACAAATATAATTAAATGTTCATGTCTATGAATGATAGACTGTGATAAACACTAAAGGGGTGTTTGGAGTAAGAAATGAGTTATTATAGTCCTAGACTATTATAGTTGAGTTATAATAATTTGTGTTTGGGGTGTAAATTATTTTAGTTTGAGTTATAAAAGTATGTGTTTGTGGTGTAGATTATTTTAGTTTAGGAAGGAAATAGTAAACATTATATCAAATAAAAAAATGAATGTCAAATAGTAAAAATTGTAGCAAATTGGTAGTTTGGAAATAGTGTTTACTCTAGCTGATTCGTGATTTTTAAATAGTATTTACTATAATTAAAGGTGGTTATTATAATTTTGCATAATACTCGATCCAAATCGCTCCTAATAGACTATAATCATCTATCACTAATGGACACCAATTAGATTATGAAAGATGTCTATCAGTATCATATAGTAATGTTTTACTATATTTATAAATATTTTCTAACTGTTTTACCATTTAATTTACAACAATTACCCAATAATTTATCTTTGATATTATATATTATTTATTCATCATGTTCTTATCTAGTACTCTGTTTTTGAGTTCACAAAAAAAAAAAAAAAAAAAAAAGAAGAGAAAAATATATAAAATTACAATTAGAGAGAGAGAGAGAGTGGTACACACACATATATATTATTGTATAGATATATATTATATATATAAAAACCTCTCACACTTTATACCTACCTTAAGTTTACCCCATGATTTAATGAAATATAGAGTATAAGAGTAATGCTAATTTTCAATAAAAAATCAAAATTAAGAAAGGTCCCACTAGCCACTCCCTAATTAAACCTATCTTACCAACTCACATCTAGAAGTTTTTATCAAAATCTCTCTTCTTTTTCTCTCTCTTAATAACTCTCAAATTGAGTCAAAACTCTATTAAAAGGCCCATATGCCCCCATTCTCCCTCACAATAAAGTTACAAAATTTCAACAAACTTCTCCTCCTCCTCCTCCTCCTTCTTCTTTATTTCTTTTATTTTTCTTTAATTTCAGAAAAAAACAAATCGACCCATTTCAAGATTTGCAAAACCCATAAGGAAAAACCAAAACTTTTTTTGTTTTTGTTTTTGCTTTCCCATGGGAAGATCTCCTTGTTGTGAGAAGGCTCATACAAACAAAGGGGCATGGACAAAGGAAGAAGATGACCGTCTTATTGCTTATATCAAAGCTCACGGCGAGGGCTGCTGGCGCTCTCTTCCTAAGGCCGCTGGTCTCCTCCGTTGCGGTAAGAGTTGCCGCCTCCGGTGGATTAATTATCTTCGCCCTGATCTTAAGCGTGGCAATTTCACTCAACATGAAGATGACCTTATTATCAAACTCCATAGCCTCCTTGGAAATAGGTATGTTTTTACTCACCTATATATCTTTACAATATCATGATATTGTTTTTAAATTTGCATTTCAATTCCAAAGTTATTGGGTAGCTTTTCCGTTTTTTGTTTTTTCTCAAACAATAGAATTTGTGTTTTTGTTTTTTCTCAAACCATAAAATTGATTAATGGCTACTTTTTATTCCATCCACACAGATGGTCTTTGATAGCAGGAAGATTACCGGGAAGAACGGATAATGAGATCAAGAACTACTGGAACACTCATATAAAACGAAAGCTCCTAAGTCGAGGAATCGACCCAACAACTCACCGACCGATCACTGACTCATCTTCGGTAAAAACTCCGGCGACCACCATATCCTTTGCCTCCAATTCTGCGTTGGAGGATCAGGAAGATAGAAAGAAACCAGTTATCAATAACTTTGCTCCACCAAAAGAAGAAGAGTTTTTGGATTTGAATCTTGACCTTAGAATTAGCCCACCACCGTACCCGACGGCGGTGACGATAAAGAATGAAGTGAGAAATAGTCTTTGCTTTTTTTGCAGTTTGGGGTTCGAGAACAGTAAGAATTGCAGCTGTGGAAATGGTAAAATTATTGCTTCTAGTGATAGCAATGGTAGTGGGTATGATTTTTTGGGATTAAAAAGTTGTGTTTTGGATTGTAGAAGTTTGGAGATTAAATGACAGTTGATTTTTTTTTTTTTTTTTTTGGTTCTTCTTTGATTTATTTATGATAATATATATATGTAGTTAAGAAAATATATATAAATGAGAAAGAAAGTGTTGTTGATGATCCATTGTTTGTATGTTTTGAAGGAAATTTTATTCAACTTTCCATTTTGAGAACTTTTAAATTAGAAAATGCCCATTGGATTGATGAAATGGAAAAAAAAAATCAAATTCTTTTGGTCAAATTTATGATTTGTTTTTAATGTAGAATTTTCAAATATAGTAAAATAGATTAAAATATTTATAAAATATAGTAAATTTTTATATTTTATAAATGTATAATAGACAATTTCAGATTCTATCAATTATAGACGTTGATAGATTTTTATAGTGCCTATCTATATATTGATAGATACTTACAATAATTTTCACTTCTGATGAGGATTTTCACTTTCTTAAAAATAATTTGAATTCTTAGTTAAAAACTAAAAAATGAAAAGAAAGTCTTGATTTTTTTTCTTTTAAATCTATGGTTTAATTTCTGAAAATTTTAGTAGTAAGTGGACAATATATTATTAACATATAAATTTAGGGGGTGAGACATTGGGACAAGTGAAATTAGATAATTAAAAAAATATTTGATATCAAAATGGATTTAAAAATTTAATAAATAAATGAGATTTTTTTTGAAAAAAAATTAAAATTTTGAAAAACAAAATGAGATTTAAACCATGAAAAATTGTTAAAAATGATAAATTTAACAAAATATTTACACTCCAGAACAAAATTGTATTTAGTTAATTTTTGTCCTTAGTAAATATTTGCCAATACCCCTTCAATATTTGGTTTGACATAAATTAAGAATAGTTTAACTATTTAATCAATTATAGATAATGGACTAAAATTGTTTCTTTTTATATATATATATATATTACCATTAGTATATTCATAATAAAATGATAGTATAAATGAACTATTAATTAAATTTGTATTAACAATAATTAAGAGTACGAAGAGATTTAAACCTCAAATCTTAGAAAAATTGTATCATGTCAATTCATTCAACCATTTCTAAAAAAAGTCATATGTTTTTTTTCTTTATTCTCTAAGGTTAAAAGATACATACATACATATATATATATATATATATATATATATATATATATTATTTTGGTTTGCCTAATTATTTTTTTAGTTATATATGTTTGGTTTGCCTAATTATTATTATTTTTTAAAGAGAGTTATTTGTAGTATTCGTATATTATATTTACTCACATTTATGTAATCATCTCATCTATTTCTTAAATTTAGGCCGTTTGAAGTTTATTTTTCCTAACTTATTAGGTTCATTTCTATTTCTTTTCTTTTTCTTTTTCCAATTTAACAATGAAATATCAATTTTACCATTTTAACCTTTCTCTCACAAAGAAGAATGATCTATTTGAATGTATAGAACAAAAAAGAATTGGTTCACTTTCCAAAATCACAAGTTCATAAATTTATATTTTGAATCTTTTGTAGCCCTCAACAAGTTGTAATAATAATGTAAATAAAAAGTAGAACAAATACTATCAAAATGCTTAAGTTAAAGAGATTAAATGAAAGTAGGGATATGCACAATTTGGTTCAGTTCGACTTTTGGGTGAAATCAAGAATCGAACCAAAGCCCTCGGTTTACACGG
Source organism: Cucumis cinereus (assembly GCA_037974625.1). Lineage (NCBI taxonomy): Eukaryota > Viridiplantae > Streptophyta > Magnoliopsida > Cucurbitales > Cucurbitaceae > Cucumis > Cucumis cinereus. The sequence goes on from JBBPDJ010000001.1 coordinate 9,183,954, forward strand.
ATGATGAACCCTCAAAAACTGAGTTATCTCAGTATTAGTTTATGTTCCGAACTAACTTCATTCAATTTAGGTCGATTCAATTTGATTCCAAATCTGTTTTTAGTCTAGATTGAACAAAAATTCTAGATTCTCGTTGTTGAAAATAGGGTGGATACGAAGAAAGGAGTGATATGAGAAAAGAAGTGGACTTACCAAGTAATTACTAATTAAGGAGTGGGTTGGACTAGATAATATCATTAAATTAGTGAATATATTATTATTATAATAAATATCTAGTCTGAATTAGTTTTTCATGATTTTTTACAGTTGCTAGAACCGAGCTAAACAATTTGATTATCTTGTTTGTGAAATGTCAATTTTATTTTCTTTAAATTAACCTGATCGAACTAGTCGATCCATATCGGTTCAGGCCAGTTTTTTTGGCTGATTCTTGCACACTCATGGAAGAAAGATGACGATGTATCGATCTCTAATAATAAGTAACAATAAAAAAAACATATATAAATATTTTTTTAGAAAAAATTGAAGACTTTGGAAAATTAAATAAATGAATTGGAAGAACTAACAACTCTCCAAATTGGTACCATTTATCAACCAAACCTCCTTAATTAAAATTAGGTGTGTATAGTTCCATTACTCTCCAACCTACCATTTATTTCCAATATTAATTGCAACTTTACTTTCTATATGTATATTGTGTATGTTATGTATACAATATGCATGCATTTGCATTTCATCTTTTAGGTATTTTTGGTTGACTTTGATTTGGTTATGGTTGTGTTCATTAAAAACTTTTAAATTTATGAATATAAATGCATGAACTTTCCCTTTTAGGCTTTCATTGTTTCTAATTGCAAGTAGGTGCAATTTTCAAAACTATATATATGTGTTTATAAGTTTTGACAATTTTTTTCACAATTATATTAAAACACTTTTATTATATTATATATATTTTTTAATTTAATTATTTTTTTTTTATCCAAATTGATTATGTTAACATTTAACTATTATTGTATTTTAGTTAGAAGACACGTGCATTACGCGTGGCTTAAAATGTTTATAACTTGATTTTACGAAGAAGTTTAAATTTTAATTTAATTAATTTTTTTATTGAATTTAATTAGAATTAGTGTATTATGAAATTAAGTAATTAAAAAATCATATCTAAAAATTAAAATGTCCAGTTCGATTTGAAATACATAATTTTAAGAAACTATTTTTTTAATCATTATATTAAGTTAATTTACAATGTAAACATGAGTTTTATTGGATGTGGTAGAAAACTTTGAGACAAATGGTAAAATAGTTTTTTTTTTAAAAAAACAAGTATACTTCTAATTAAGTTTAAGTTTTAAATATTTATCTATTATTATACATAGGTAGGAAAAAAAAAAGAAAATCATTTTAAATAAAAAAACTCTTAAAAATATCTACAAATATAGTAAAATATCACAATCTATTTCTAAAAGACCACGATAGATTAAGATAGACTATACGTCTAGCTATCATATGATAGGTACAGATAGTAATCTATCTTGATTTATCGCAATCTATCGTAGATAGATGGTGATATTTTGTATATTTTACAAATATTTTAGTTCATTTCGCTATTTAAAAAAACAGCCTATGAAAAAAATTAATAAAAATGTATAAATTAAACAAAATTAAAGTACTCATGATATAATTGAAATAAAAATTTTAATTTGAAGAAACCAATGCTACCTCTTTATTACGAAAAAACCAAATGATACAAGCAAAAGTATTTTTAATTTTAAATAGGTGTAAATGATTGTAATTACTTTTTTACTCTCTCATCTCTTTACTCTTTTATGTTTTTCCTCTAACCTCTCTCCTCTTTTATGTTTTTCCTCTAACCTCTCCTTTTATGTCCCTTCCTAAGAGATAGTTGTTGGAGACAAATAACAAAAGAAAATGGCATAATAGGAATTATGAAAAAATAAAGGGCAAAATCATTGTTTGTAGAATTAGAAATTTTATTATTTTTATTAAAAAAAATATAAAACTACAATCGATTTTCTTGTTGTTAATTTCAATTGTTGGTGCAAGAAAAACTTAAATGTGTTCATCATTATATTGATGTGAACTTCTCCAGGAATCGTCACAAACTCACTTTTTTCGATGATTTTGCTTTTTCTAGTTGACTTGTGTGATAGTTCCTAACACCAATGTGATGACGGGTCTACTGCACTCTGATGCGTAAGTTAGTACATGAGGTGTAATGGTTCAGTTAAACACACAAAAGTAAGGTTTGTCGATGATAGCCCTTTAGGATGTTACATATTTGTGGTCGTTGAATCTGGCTATTTATAATAATGTCTTTTGTCCTCTGACACATGCAAGTGGAGTGCATAACTCTAGCAAGGTGTAGGTAGTTCCAACGTCGAAGCTGCAGGGTGTTAGACCTAGCACGACTCTGTTATTTTTCTATTGGTATATATCGACCAGCTTAGTTGGTCCACTCGAAACTCGAGGTTCTGACTTTTTTCTTTTGGAACATGTGTTTTCTCATGTCTTCTTCCAATTTCCCTTAGCCTTGGATTCACCCGTCTTTGGACGTTGTCTACAACAATCCTTGATTAGTATGCTCATACTCAATTATTCCTTTTTCTTTATACTTCAATATAAGTTTTAAAAAAAACCAACATAATCTCTAGAACTAATAATAATAAAAGGAAACTAAAGGTTTTCAAATATTTTTTTTTTTTAAAAAAAAAAAGTCTTAGGGTTGAGATCTTACTAAGTTTAGCTTTCACATTATAAAACACTCTTACAGGTTGAGCTTTTCTTATAATAACTCCTCTTAATATTAGTTTAGAAAAATACACTTTTCACAAACTTTTTCTTTTAAATTATATGGAGATCGAAAACTTGATACTAATATTAAAACTGTAATTTAAAAATAAAAATTTATTTTTACAAAATATGAAAAAATATATATATGGTTGAACTTGAAAGGTTTTCGTTAAGATAATGAACTATATACGTTATCATGTTATTGTATATAAATGGTTAGATTTAATAATGGTGGTGGCATGACGTAGGAGCTATACGTATATTTGGTAATTTACAATAATATCCTTTAGTTAATTGGATATATATTAAAACCAAAATCTTCAAGTTCACTTTTTTGTGTTTTGTTATCGATGAAATTGAATCTTCAAGTTTGAGTGGATA
>JBBPDJ010000001.1:9202101-9216991 GCA_037974625.1 Cucumis cinereus
TGTTTATCAGCTAAATTTCAAAAACACAAATAAACTTTTTTAAAAATACTTTTTTGAATGTTGAATATTGATGTTTATAAGCTTAATCTTTTTTAAAATTTAAAAAAGAAAATTTTATGATTATCAAAATATATACGAATATTTCTGAGTTTAATCGTACTCAAAATTTATGAGTTGAAATACTCCAATTACAATTAAAAATATTTACTCTAGATGTTCGTGAAGAAAAACATCTAAGATCCATCAAGAAAAAACAGCTAGATTATATTATCAAAAGAATGTTAAAATGTTTTTTTTTCCTTCAAATAAGCAATAGACTTTTTAATGTATTGTGTTAATATCAAGGTGCATACTGGTTAATTATTTGGCTCTCATTTCGTAATCATTTGATTTTTGTTTATATTTTTTTAAAATTAAGTATATTTCAATTCATCTTCTTTACAATGATATAGATCATTGTTAAAGAGTAGAAATCTGACCCAAATTCTGAAAAATAAAAACGAGTTTAAAAAAATATTTTTTTTAGTTTTCAAATTTTCACTTTATTTTTTAAACATGGGTAAAAATATAGTACAAAGAAACAAATTTATAGATGGGATGAGTGCTTATAAGTTTAATTTTCACAAACCAAAAAAAAAATAAACAAAAAATCAAATAGTGATTTTTGTTTTTAGTTTCTGAAAAATTTATATATAAACACGTCTTTTATCTCTAAATTTCTTGTTTAGTTCTATACTTTTTACCAATATTTTTAAAAAGAACCTAAGTTTTAGAAACTAAAAATAGTTTTTATAAACTTGTTTTTTGTTTTGTTTTGTTTTATTTTTTTAATTTGTTTACGAATTCCATTATTTTACTTTAGAAATATGCAAGAAGTCGTGAGAAATTCAGGAAAAAAAAGACTTGATTTAAAATAAAAAAAAAGACTTGATTTTCAAAAGAAAAAAAGACTTGATTTTCAAAAAAACAAAAAAACAAAAAATCAAAGTCCTGTTTAGTAACCATTTGATTTTTTTTTAAAAAAATACATCTATAAATACTTATTTCACCTCTGAATTTTTTGCTTTTTATATTTATTTAATTTTCACCAACATTTTCAAAAACCAATCGATCCAACTTTTGAAAACTAAGAAAACAGGTTTTAAAAACTTATCTTCAATTTTTAAAATTAGGTTTAAAGTGCGATACAAATCATGGTAAAAAAAAAATGCAAAATAATTATATGCATCAACTAAATTAGCAAAGCATATCCCTACATCATAACTTTTTATTAAAATAAAAAAAAAAAAAACAAAACAAACTACCTAAAAGTTGGTACATTAAAAGTCAATTAATTAAATTTGAGATATTAAAAGTCAATTAATTAAATTTAAAATATTCAAACCAAATGGTTAGTTGGAGTTTTTTTGCCTATTTTATTTGAAATTAAAAAAAAACACACACACACATGGAATTAGTATAAACATGTTTAATTGTTTTTTAGATAATAAATTAATAGAAAAAAATATAATTTTTTTATTATTTAATTAAGAAAAAAAGAATAGCCCACTGAAATAAAAATTGTCTAATTGTATGTTCCCCCAAATACAATATATTAATATATTATATAATATATTTTCAAATTAATTTCAACAAAGAGATTCAATAATCTTTCATATTTGCATTTTCATGATACTTTCTTAGAACCTTCTTTCCCATAGGAAAATTATAAGTTGACTTTCTTTCTTTGACTTTCATTTTTTACCATGCTTTTTAATCTAATAATCACTAATTCAATGCATGGTTTTGAAAATAGAGTTAAAAATTGTAGATTCTAGAATTTTCATAATATTTTCGCTATTTGAAAATATTTTCTAAAATAATTACTCTTACAAATATCGTTATAACATCATTTTGGTTTCGGGTTGTTCAATTTTAGTCCTTACACTTTTTAATAAATCTTAGATTCAGTCACTACTACTAGTTTATCTTATTGATTCTTTTTTTAGAAAAAAAAAAAACATGTTGTTACCTTCAATGTTTTTACTATAAATTTTGAAAATATTTTCACAAATTGAATTTTGTGGCATGAATATTGTTGTTAATATTTAACAAATCTGGATTAAAAAAATTAATTTTAAAGACTAAATTGAAGATACATTGAAAATACAAAAACTAAAATTGAACAAACTTTAAAATATACAGACTAAAATATCATTTAAACTTATATACATATTGTTTAAGTTGATTGGTTTTGGTAAATGAATATTATACCAATACTCCAGCACTCACTCTCGTTTGTAGTACCACCGTGATTGTACAAATCAAAATTGTATTTTAATCCAAAATTTGAAATCAGTCCACATAATTCAATAAAATTTGTAAAGTTCCATAAATGAAGAAATTGATATTGAAATAGTTGACCTAATCAAACAAGAAATTACAAAGAAAAGAAGTATGTATAATAACATTGTTAATATATATGGTGTCACACCTAACAAAGGCCCAAAAGGATGAACATATTTTGGTCAAATTCAAAATGTAATCATTAAGTTGAAAAAACAAATATCCAAAGATTACTAGGGGGCACATTGTTATAAACAAAATTAATTAATTAATAAAATCCATTAAACACAACCAACAACCATCACAAAATTTAATGTTTGAACTAAAAGTTGGTGGAGGAAAAGAAAAAAAAAAAACTTTATTATTATGAATTACCACATGCTTCATTACAATAATTTTTTTAATTATTAATTAATCTATGAGTTTACAATATTAATTGTATAAAATAAATATAAAAATATAATTTTTTTTCTCTATAGACCTTAACTTAAGCTTCGTTTGGGATTGTTATAGGTTTTATAATAATTGTTGACAATTGTGATTCGAAAAAAATCAGTTGTGAAAAGAAAAGATAGTGTTTACTAAATTTCAACTTAATCTTGAAAAACTAGGTTATAGTGTTTCATAAATTTTAAAAAAAAAACATCTTATATTAGATATAATAACTAAAATAAACTCGTAATCAACTTGTTCTTAATTTTAAATTATTGTTTAGAATGATTGTTGAATGAGAAATTATAGATCAATCACAAATTGTCACATCAGTTCTTAAATTAATGGTGAAATTACAATTCATCGATTTTGGGACTAATTATAAGTTAATATTTGTCTCAAGTTGAAATTGAAGACATAAATTGGTGAATCTTGATGATGTCATGTGTTTTCATCTTGACCGATGGATTGAATAAAATAATTTGGTCCAATTAAATATTAATATTTGGGTTAAAGTTCATTTGAGTCAAAAGGTAGACTTAATTTAGCCCAAATACTATAATTAAGGTCCAAATCCAACTACTTGAGTCCAAGAGCCAGATTCATAGACCAACCAAGCTCAAGATTATAAAGTTCACCTAAGAACTCTATAAATATATTTAAATATACCGTTGTTTTAACTTTTCTATTTTTTACATGAATAGCTTAACTCAATTTACTTTTTCAGTCCTTTTTATCATTCTCTCAATAATAATAATAAAGTAAATTCATCAAATTTGAATCATTGAAAATTATCAAAAGAATACTTCCAACAAAATGTCACTCAAAATTTCATCACCAATATCATACTATTTTTCTTTTGATTTCAGAAATTAAGTTCTAATTCTAAGATCAAAATTTTAAAAACAAAGTTAAAATCCATTGATTTAAATTTCATTCAATAAAAATACTCCTAATAAAATCTCAGGGATCAAATAGACACCTACTCGAAACTTCAAAATAACCAAAAATGTATTTTGTCTAAAAAATTTATAATTCTAAACTTTACAATTCACATTGACTTGATCAAGTATTTGGAGTCGATTGAATTTTTGTTCATTTGAATGCTAGTAGGAAGCAATTTCAATTTTTACGCAAAGAAAACTTTTTTGATTGGTCAGGCCCAAATGATGAGGGCCTCAGGCCCAAAGTCTATAGGCATTCTAGTTTTCAAAATTTTCAAATTATCATATTATTTAAACTCCCTAACTATTTCGTCTTTTTCTTTTTCTTTTTGTTTTTTTAAAGTTAAAGCAATTTTTTTTGGGTTTAAATCCTATTTTGATCCTTAAATTTTGTGTCTGGTTCTATTTTTGTTTCTAAACATTTTAAACGTTTTGTGTCTAAACATTTTGTGTCTGGTTCTATTTTTGTTTCTAAATTTAAACGTTTGTTTTAGTCTCTTAACTTTTAAAAACAACTTACTTTGATTCTTGTCGTTAGGATTCTGTTAATTGCAATTTTGTAAAGTTTATTTTCTGTATAGGTTGTTCTTAATTTTATTTCACCTTTTTATGGATGTTAACACCAATACTAGTTCTATTTTATTTTTTTTATTCTACTAAATTGATATGAAAATCCTAAGATTTGAAAATTAGAAATTCAATTGGCGAACTTCTAATAATAAGTTCTAAAACTTCAATTCAATTTGACAAAAACCCAAGTAAATGGATTAGATTTGGATTACCCGTTATCGAAGACTAAGAGATAAGGAGAACCAATTTTTACTCCAAGTTTGAACAACACAAGCAAGGTGATCAAACTTATTTGAATGTTCTTAGCTTACAATTCTAAATCAAGAATTGTAAAAGATGGCGATGAGACTCTGTCATCTACCAAATAATTTTCATTCATAGAAAACCCTAAAACTTCAATTATCAAAATCTGCTTAAAACAACCTAAAGGCAAGACTTAAATAGTCTCCCAATAAAAACCTTAATTCATTGTTAAAAGACTAACTTAATCCTATTTAAATGTTATTAAAACGGACAAAATTGAAAACTATTAAAAATATATCACAATTATTAAATAAAGTCTAATTAATAATTTGATAATTGTTTAGTTCATATCATAAATGTTCTTATGATTTGTTTCAAGATTTCAATTTTTTTTTAAAAAAAAAATCATAATGAAGGGTGTGGAATCCGAGAAGGGAACGTGAGAGTTGAATTTTGTAACGAAAAAAAGAACAAAGTTAATTTTTTTGGTTTATTTGATTCAAGTGTGTTGATTATGCTTTTGTGTTGCCATAAAAGATTTATAGAATTAGAAACATTTCTTGGTTATTTATCAATTTAATTAATATGATGAATGTAGAGTCTAGTCATTCAAATATTCAAATAAACCTTTCTTTTTATGTCTTACAATGACTTGTATATTTCTTAAATACAATAATTGAATTCTTAATTAAATTTCAAAAACAAAACACAACTTTTGGAAAGTTACTTTTTTAAGTTTTCAAAAATTGGTTTGATTTTTCAAACAACTGATAGAATGTAAATAACAAAAGAAGAATACTGGAGTGGAAAGTTTTATTTATTAATTAATTTTCAAAAAAAAAATTACCAAACAAGGTTTTAAAGTTTTAGAGAAGCTTTATTCTCTTCTTATAAAACTTGTAAATCTTCTCTTACCAAACAATGACATTTTGTTTGTAACGTAGTGAACAGCGGCAGAGCCAGAACTCTGTTTTTGAAAATTAACTGACACATTTAATAATATTTCTATTAATTATAAACAAAACTAACTGACACATGACATCTCTATTGTGTGTTAAATATGTCGTATCAAATATTTTTTTTCTAAATAAAACAATATTACTATTGGCTACAAAATTGAAAATTTAAGGTTTAATTAGAGACATTTTTTTTTTGTCTAATACAATAATTAATTTTTTAGCATTTTTTTTTTATATTTTAAGAGATTTTTAGATGCTAAATTAAAAAGTTTATATATATCTTAACACATTTTTTAAAAGGGTTATTAAAGTTAGGATTGAAAGTTTGAATATTATGCTATAAATAGGCAAATATGATACTAACTTATGTAAATAAATAAATAAATAAATGTATTTATTTATTTATTTATTTTCTTTTTCAAACCATTCTTAACCCCTCCTTCAATGTCAAGCAACTGCTAAAGATGGAAATTTAATTCAAAACAACTTTCTAAATGATGAGATGTTTTTTTGTCTTAGAATAATAACCTCTTTTCATATTTTTATTGTGTTGTTTACAAAAGATTATTTTTCATTGTCCATACACACTTTTCAAAATTAGTTTAAATAGAAAACTATTTTTCAAAATCATTTTCTTAAAAAAATGATGCTATTAGTTGCAATTATATCCTCAAACTTTAAATTTTTAAAAAAAGGATCACTCAAACTTACACAGGTTTTAAATTTGATCTTAGCCTAACATAGTTATATAACTTGTAACAATGGTAGAAGTTTGAGTATTCAATTTTTATCATTTATGTTGTTTCAATTGATATAATTATTGTAAGTTTGAGAGCCCAATTTTAATAAGCTTAAATTTTGCAATTGTACAATCTAATGACAACTACCATTGTACTTTTGGTTTTGGAGTGATTCAATCTGCTTTTTTCTTTTTCTTTTTTACCATCGAAGGGTTAATAAGGTCTCATTCAATCAAATATAATTAAGTTGATATATTTTTTTGTTAAATTACCATTTTGGTTCTTATACTTTGAAGTTCGTTCAATTTTATTGTATATATTTTTAATGTCCAATTTTAGTCTCTATTTTTCAATAAATCTTAAATTAAGTCCTTAATACTAGTTTATTGTTCATTTTTAAAAAAATAAAAAAAAAATGATTTTTTTTGTTATCGATAACATTTAATTTTTACTACAAATTTTAAAAACAAGTTTGCAGATTGGATATTTTCTTGAATGAAAATTATTATTATTATTATTATTTATTACTCATTTTTTTAAAAGAAAAAATTAACGTTGAGAAACTAAATTTAAGATTTATTGAAGGTAAAGTGATTAAAATTATACCATTAAAAATATAGGAACTAAAATTAAACCGACTTTAAAGTTTAAAAACCAAAATAAAATTTTAGCCTACAATTTATTAAATTAATATTCAACAAACTAGTTTTTAGGGGCATTTTCAAATATAGCATAATGAATCAAAATATAGCAAAATTTATTTAGATTTTATCAACGATAGACACTAATATCAAAAGTGAAATAATTTAGCCATATTTTATATATAATTTACGTGGTTTTAATAGTATATGTTTAACCATATAAAGTAAGAAAAATAGAGGACCTACTTTAAGTAACTTTTGGTATGTCATTTTTATTTTCATATAAGTTTCCATCATTTGATGGATCTTTGATTGTTCCCATATAAATTAAATGATGAGTCACAAAAGTGTGTATATGAGAAATACACTTATATTTTGAATTCTTTCATGAATTAGTCATTGAAAGTATATAAATTTGTCAAAATATGTACATTTCTTGTATTTTATTTCAAATTGTATCAATTCTTTTTTTAAAAAAAATAATGATATTTTAATTTAGGAAAAAAAAATAACATTTTAAATATCATATCATGGCTTGAAAGGATGGTTTAGGGCTAAATGCACCCCAAATATGCCAACACACAAGAATGAAAAATAAAACTCTTTGCTTCCACTAACCCTAAAAATGAAATTGACTAATAATGTAAATAATGTTCTTGCAAGGATTAAATTCAAAACAAAATAAATACTATGAGTGTATTTGGAAGTATGGTTTAACGATTTCGTAGCATATATAGTAACTCGAGATAAAGTTTTAAGAATATTGTAGTTTTTTGAAGTATTGACAAAAATAGAGTGAGTTTGTGGGGACCAAAATCATGTATTCAGTACACGATTTTCTTTAATCCAATCACGACTCATGTGGACGGTCTGTGACCATCATATTAGCGTGTGCGTAGACCAAAATCGTGAACCTGATCCACGATTTTAGTTTTTTTTTTATAAATATATTTTTGATAATTCTTCTTTTCTATATTTAAGTTGGTATTTCCTAATTTACTTTTCAAATCTTGGATTGCTATTTTAATTTCAATTTTTAACTAACTTCTTTTGATTTTTTAATCATAATTTTTTTTAAATAAAACAAATTTAATTTTCAATTTCAAACAAGGGTTAAATTCTACATCAATTTTCCACACCCACCCTTAAATTTGATATCTACAAAAACTCTTGAAGAAAATTTGAAAGATTCCAATTCTTCTTCTATATTTGATTTTGATAATGTTAAAATAACAATCAAGAAAAAGGAGAATAACTAATATTTACGACTTTGTTACCCTATTTTTGTCAATTTTTTCTCTCCAACTTTATTTATGTGAATAACTAATAAAATAACATTATTTTTTAAAAAAATCATCAACTACCATTCAAATAATCATTGAATTTTGGTGATATTTGGATCCACATGAAAATAAAAGAAACAAAAACAAATTGAAGGAAAAAGATCTAAAATTTTGAAATAATATTCATTTTAAAGTTATTCTTAAAACGGACCATGTAATCTACTTTATCGAGTAGACTACGAGTAGATATTTTATTGACGATTTACGTTGTTTTATTGCACTGACATTAAGATATTTATAAATTTTGTCCTTTATTATATCAAGAGTTGTAAAATTATTAATTTTTACCTATAAAATTATCATGTAACATCAACTTATAAGATAAACTTTAGTTGAAGCGATAACTTATTAGACAATTTTTCAAAAATTTATCACACATTGATAATTACAACCTCATAATATTTGAATTTAAAAATTAAAAAAAATCCCCTAATTTAAGAAATCTTAGTACTCTTCTTCCCACGTGTAAAGCCATGCTAACGAATTCGTGTCACTTTCTTCCATTTTAAATCCTTTTCATAACTTCCCAGAAAACAAACTCCCTTCTCTACTTCTCTTTTCCCTCCCTTTTTCTAACTTCAATGAACATCTTCCGCCGCTCTCCGCCCTCCTCCTCCGCCCTCAAATGGCTCGGCTTAGTTTCCGCCGTCTGGGTTCAATCCATCTCCGGCAACAACTACACCTTCTCCAACTACTCCGCCGCTCTTAAATCCCTCATGAACCTCTCTCAGCTCCAACTCAACAATCTCTCCGTCGCCAAAGACCTCGGGAAAGCCTTCGGTCTCCTCGCCGGCCTCGCCTCCGACCGCCTCTCCACTTCTCTCCTCCTCCTCATCGGCTCCATCGAAGGCCTTATTGGATACGGCGCTCAATGGCTCGTCGTCAGTCAAAAAATCAATCCCCTTCCTTACTGGCAGGTACTCTGTTCTAAATCTTTGTTAAACAAGAATGAATTTTTATCCGACGTTTTGTTGATTTTGGTTGGTTTTAAATGTGTAGATGTGTATATTTCTGTGTATGGGAGGGAATAGCACGACTTGGATGAATACTGGCGTGCTTGTTACTTGCTTAAGAAACTTCCGACGAAACAGAGGAACTGTTTCCGGTATTCTCAAAGGCTACATCGCTCTCAGTACCGCCATTTTTACCGATCTTTGTTCCGCTCTTTTCTCTGATAACCCCTCTTCTTTTATTGCCCTTCTCTCCCTTGTCCCCTTCGCCGTTTGCCTTAGTGCTATTCTCTTCCTCCGTGAAATCCCCTGTTCCGCCGATGCCGAAACAGAGGACTTCAAATACTTCTGGGTGCTCAACGCCGTTTCCGTCGCCGTTGCCGTCACTCTCTTGGTATTCGATTCGATTCCAAATCCTAACACATCCCTATCGAGAATCTTCTCCATCGTTTTGCTGAGTTTGCTGGCTTCACCTCTGGTAATCCCACTTCACTCGTTCTTGAAAAACAGGGGTGAGTCCGGTGAAGTTGCAGAGGCGCTGCTGGAGGGTGAGAGTGCGGCGCATGATGCGGTGGAGGGGCAGCCTGTGATTGGAGAAGATCACACGATTGTTGAGGCGATGAAGACGGTTGAATTTTGGATTCTGTTTGGGTCGTTTTTGTGTGGAGTGGGTACGGGATTGGCAGTGATGAACAATATGGGACAGATTGGATTGGCTCTTGGATACGACGATGTCTCGATCTTCATATCGTTGATGAGCATTTGGGGCTTTTTTGGCCGGATTTTATCGGGATCGGTATCGGAGCATTTCATCAAGTAAGTATGTAATAGTCGGTGATGATTTAAGGTCCTTGGAATTTAAAAAAAAAAATTCTAAAATATGCATTTTCATTTAATCGTTTGTTTTAAAAATTACTTACAATGAAAATACCCATGTGTTTGACAACTTTTTTCAAAAGAGTGTTAGGTAAAAATTTGTTTGATTGGTTACATAGTGAGTGTTTTTATAATTGTAATAAAAGAATTGTTCCCACAAACTAACTCTAGTTTTTATGAATAAGTCGTAAAAAAGTAAAGTACATCTTGTTGGTATAGATAGTAACTTTAAATTCTTGTAAGCATTTTTTAACATTACTTTCATGTTCTCAGGATTCCTCTCATTCAGATGTGATATCGGTTAATTTATGTTTTCCTCCTAAACTCGAAGTGTTACACGATCATCGAAGATGGTGATCGGTGGTGACCGACGACGGTCACTGTAATGGTAACTTGAGATTGACGAAAACAATCGTCAGAAGTAAGTTAATAGCAGTCACTAAAAAATGATTGTTAGCAGCTGGTCGGTAATGGTCACTGAAAAACAATCGTGAAAGTTGTCGAGCAACAGTCACCGAAAAATGGTGGACAAAAGTTGACAAACAAAAGTCACCGAAAGTTAACGGACAGTGGTCACATGACATTAATTGACAAAAGTTGGTCGACAACAGTCACCAAAAAACGGTCGTCCATAGTTGGCTACAAACTACTATCGAGAAAATGATCAATTAAAGTAAGAATACAACGTCCCAAAAAGGATTGACAATGGTCACTAGACACATTCAACTAAAGTAAGCAGATAACGTTCCCAAAAAGCGATTGACCAAAATCAACCGGCAACAGTCACAAAAAAATAGTCAACAATGGCCATTGAACAACAATCGACAAAAGTTGGTCGACAACAGTCACCAGAAAACGGTCATTGATAGTTGACCAACAACTATCATCGAAAAATAGTCGATGAAAGTTGGTCAACAACGGTCACCGACCGACAATGGTGACCAAAAAACGATCAACGAAAGTTACCGACAAAGATCATCAAACAACGGTCGAAGTTGAACAACAACAATTACCAAATATCAATCGACTAAAGTTGGTTGATAACGGTCATCGAATAACGGTGCTCGATAGTTGGCCCGCTCAAAAAACAGTCAAAGAAATTTGACTGAAACGGTCAATGAAAACGGTCGATGAAAGTTGACCGAAAAAGGTTGACGAAAGTTGGTTAAAAATGGTCACCGAAAAGTTGTTGTTGGAGGTAGGCCGATAGCTATTGCGAAAAAATGATACACGAAAAATGACCATCAACGGTCGACAAAAAACAGATGCAAGAAAAAGGATGATCAGAGGTTCACCGGCGACAGTGGACAGTGGTCGATGGCGTGCCGACGAAAATTGCCAAAAAACGATCATAAAAAATATCGTCGAAAGTTAGTTGGCAATGGTTGTCGAAAATTGATTGTCGAAAAACGATGACAAAAGGATATGAGTAGCGGTTGTTGAAAAACGGTCGCTAAAAGTTGATAGGTGGAGGACATCGAAAAGCGTTATTTGAAGATTGGTCGACAATGGTTGTCGAAGGTCGACCATTACGACGATCGACGAAAAACATTAGCAAAGAAATGGTTACCGGAGGTTCAACGACGATGGTCAACGCTGGTTGGTAGTTGTTCTGCGATGGTCTCTAGAAAATGGTCACTAGAAGTTTAGTCAGTGACAATTGTCGGAAAACGATCATCAAAGGTTGGCTAGAAGCGGTTATGGAAAAAATAGTAGACAAAATTTTGTTGTTAACAATCGCGTGAAAAACGGTTGTCGGAGGTTCACAGGCGACAGTTGTTGGATGTTTGCAGACGACAATTATTGGAGACAATTATCGAAGGTTGGTTGTCAAGGATATTCGTGTAGGTGGTCAAGTGATTCATACAAATTAGGGGATTAACCATTAAACACTCAAAATTCATTTTTCTAAAAGTTGATCTTAAGTGTTTATCCTAAACCACAATTTTTTAACTCATTAGGTGGTTGCCAAACACGTGTATTTGTTTTCAAAACAATTTATTTTTTAATTTAATTACTTAAAAGTGCAATCCAAACACATCTTTAGTTTTATCCAAAATACTAGGTATTGACTCGAACTTTTAAAAAAAATGTCAAGAAAATGTCAAAGGATCTTTGTTGATGTTAAGTTGGGGTAAAATTACAAAAATAAATTCCTGCACAAGAAAATTAGTTATTTACTCAATAAATATTAGTTTGATTATAAATTCTTATTAATTAATTTAAAATTTTCATGTTAAAAGTTTTGCATTATTATTACTTTGTAATATCATATTATATATTATATTATATATTACATATTTTAATTTAAATGGTGAAATTGAGTTTATAACCAGAAATACTATATTCGTTTTTGTTTTAATCTATTTTTAATATAATTTTTCATTTCAAAATTCTGAATTTAAAATCTTAATGCATTAAAAATATAGAAAAATTATTTTCAAATTTTACATTATTTGGAATACAAAATCTAAAAACAAAATTCGAAAACAAAATCGAGACTATCAACTAAAGGCATATTCATTGAACTCAGTAAATTTGAAAATATATAATAGAATCTGTGTTTTCTATTAGACATTAAATCACTTTTTCTTTTTTTGGTCAATATGGGAGGTGAGAGAATCAACCTCTAATTTCGAAGCTAATAATACAAAAATTTATGTCAATTGAGTTATTTTTATTTTGCTAAAATTTAATCACTCCTCAATTTATTATCGATTGGTTTATTTAAAAATTGATGAACATATATATTTTTTATATAAAATAAAAAGTTTAGAAATTTATTTAACATTTTTAAAGTTTAGAAACTCATGGAACGGACATAAAATTAAAAAAGTGGGATATCTTATATATTTTTGGAACTTCTAAATAGTTTAAAAGTTAAACCTAAGTTTGAGATTAAAATGGAACTTTCTTCAGGTTGAATCATAAATGAATCATTTCAAAATTGAAGATAGAAAATAATTAAGATTTAAACTCTAATTTGTCTAATATCTTAACTTTATTGGATGTTTGTTTGTTTGTTTGTTTTTTTTAATTTGTCTATGAATTTAAATATTTTATTAAGGTTTTGTTTGTTGCACATGTTTTTTTATGGGATTTCAGAGAGACATTTAATATTCATGTTTGTTTCATGAATATTTTTATCTAGGAAACTTTAAAATCTACATGATATGAATTTTTTAATACCCGTAAAAGCGTTGATTTTTATGTCTGGAGGATGAACAAAAGAAATATAACTAAATTCATTTATAAATTAATATAAATTATTTCTTACTATTAATTTTAACTAATTATTAAATATAAATATTATTATTTAGACTTAATAAATTTTAGCTAATATTTTTGCAGTTAATACTTTGTGTTATCTTAACTATTTAATATAAATCATTATTGTTAATATTTAATATTCTAATTAATTTATATTATTTTAATTATTTTCAGAAATTAATTTAATTATGTTTAGTTAAAAGATATTTTATTATTATTTTTTTTATTAACTATGTAACTAATTAAATTTATGTTAATTTAATTGATTTCTAACATTTAGTTAAGTAATTAATCAATTTTATTCTTTTTAAATTACTAAATTAAACACAAATATTTAACTTTCAGACATCAATTATCGTGCACATTCAAATACAAAGAGACATTTAAAACCCAAAAATTCACATTTCAAATATTTAATATTTATACTTATGAAACAATATCCAACAATCCCTATTAGGATATTTGGAGGTTTGAGTTGAAATTACTAATTCTAGAGTTGTTTAGTGTTTAGAGTTAAATAATATGTATTTTAGAATTATGTTTAGTTTGGAAGGAAAATATGTATGCTGATTTTTTATTTTTTCTAATATTTTTTTATTGTAAAATACAATTAGAATTATATTTCAATCAAAATTTTCAATTATAAAAAATTTGATTTCAAGTTTTTCTATGTTAGCTGTTGTACTTCTAATTTTAAATTTTACTCAATTTTTTCTATTGATAGAAGTTTATTGTATATCAGTTTTTATCATTGATAGAATTTAAAAATTGTTTGGATGTTGGTTAAAATAAAAGTAAATCTAAAAAATAGAAAAATAAAATAAAATAGTTTATTTCACAAAAGAAAAAAAATCAATATATAGTTATTTCTTTTTTTTATTTTTTAGTTTTTGAATAATTTTATTTTGGGCATTGATCATATATGTATACACAAACACACAGGAAAGCAGGAATGCCAAGGCCACTATGGAATGCCGCTTCCCAAGTTCTAATGGCACTTGGCTACATTCTCTTAGCCATTGCCATCCCCGGTTCCTTATACATCGGCTCCATCGTAGTCGGTATTTGCTACGGCGTCCGTCTCGCCATCACCGTCCCGATGGCCTCTGAAGTCTTCGGTCTCAAGAACTATGGCATGATCTACAACGTTCTAATCCTCAACCTCCCTCTTGGTTCATTCCTCTTCTCGGGGCTCTTGGCCGGGATCCTCTATGACATGGAGGCGACAACGACTAAGAGAGGCAGCAATACGTGCATGGGTGCGCATTGTTATAGGCTTGTGTTTGTTGTTATGGCTTGTTCATGTGTGATTGGGTTTGCCATGGACTTGTTTTTGGCCTTCAGAACCAAAGGATTGTACTCCAAAATGAGGGCTCTAGAGAGATGAAGGTGGCAAGGTCATTGGTCCAACAATGTCTTTTTGGTCTTTACAGCAATGTCTTTGTTATTATTATTATTTCTTTTTCTTTTTCCTTTATTCTTGAAGTCTTGAAATAGTTAATTATTACTGTTTTGGTAAATATTATGTTATGTAGACTACAAATAAAAAGGTTGAGAGAGTATCAATCTTCCCTCTACTTTTTAATAGATTAAATTA
>JBBPDJ010000001.1:9221742-9258433 GCA_037974625.1 Cucumis cinereus
ACTTGAAGTAAAGAAAAAACAAAAGCAAAGTAAAATTAATAATAATAATAATAAATAAATAAATAAATAAATAAATATAAAAAGTTTGTTTTTTGGGTGTCTCCCAAAATCCAATCACAATGTTTTTTGTTCTTACACTTTGTTTTGGCCTTTTTTCTTAAAAAAAAAAAAAGAAAGAAAGAAATTATAAGGGGTGTTTTTTGAAAAAGAGAGAGAAAGATAGGGGCATGTGAGAAAAGTTAATTTGGATTTGTAATCATGTGGTCTTCTTTTTTATTATTTCTTCAATTTTTTTTTGTCTCTCTTTCTTTCGTTTGTAGAAAAATTAAAAAAAATGTTACTAATTTAAAAGTTATATAAACAATAAATTAGGTTAACTTGTTATTAACTAATTTAAATTTATTTTTCAATAATGTTCATTATATTAGCATTTTATTGATATTTTAATAAATTCGTTTTTTAATACAACAATGGGAGTAAAAGAATTTTGAACCACATACCTTGTCAATTGAGTTATACTCGATTTGACTTTCAATAAAAGTAAGACTTTGAAATTTCTGTTGACATCAACATTTAAAACATTGGTCTTTCGAAGGGAAAAATCTCTTTTCAACAAAATTAATTAATTAATTAATTAATTATCATGTCTTCTTTTTTCTTTAGCTTATCTTTTCGGTGTCTCATGTGAACTTTTCTTTTTGTCTTGGTATTATTCTATAGGTTACATAGATTTTAACTTTTGCATTTATTCTATGTTAAGCGAGTTTTAAATTGGACCTATATATGCAACATAATCTCTCGCTTTTTAGGGTTCGATACAGTATTTGAAAAGTGGAGAATTTAAATATTTGACATCTTGATCGCTAACATATATCATAATCAATTGAGTAATACTCACATAATCATCTAACTATAACCTAACCGAATTAAGAAAAATGAGTAGAGTTGCATTTTAAAATAGAGAAAAGATTTACAAAACTGGTTTTGTTTTGTAATAATAACACTCACATATCTAAACACACGTTTTTTCTTTAAAAAAAATAAATAAAGTTTCAAACAATTGAGAATGTTTAACTTTATAATTCAATTCTCGATAAGCTTAAAATTTCAAAATCGAACCATTTTTTCAGTTAGTAAATATTTAAATCTACACTTTATTAAATTTGTTATTAAAACTATAACTAGTCGAGTTATATTCAAATCAAATTCGATAAATTTAAAAATGTATTTTTTTTCTCAATGCACAAGTTGTTTGGAAAAAAAAGTAGAGGAGGATAGGGCATTGTAGTGATTAGGAACACTAATCAAGGTTTAATTAAATAATACACTAAACTGCTTGGGAACCCAAAATTTAAGCCACTCGTGCGAAAAACCCACTCACTCTAATTATACAACCCCCTTCCTTCTTTTTTTATTTATTTATTTTAACACCCCCTATATTTTATTGAATAACAATTAGGGACCTCAAAATTTGTTGAATTGCTTCAAGATCCTCATCAGCTTTTAAATATATATATGTCACTTCAAGCACAAATTTTCACCACCATACATCTTTGTCATCCTTAAAGATTAGTAAAGAGAAACTATCAATCCATCAACCCTATTTATAGATGTGTTGCACAGTTTTTTTACATAAAAAATATGTTGATTCTCCTAATCCGAGCGTTGCTCTGTTAATTTAGATACGTTATCCACCAAGATGTCATAGGTTTCAATTTCTTAACCATATCCTAGCCCCCCGATGTTCTTGAATTCAAAAGGAAGGGAAAAAAAAAACATTACTTAATGACTGATTAAGTGTTAGTCAAAAGATGTCCATTAATAATGAAAATGATCCCACGATATTTTGTGTATAGCATATTCTTAATCTTTTAACAATACTAATTTTGTATAGTAAGCTTTTCAAGCTTTCAATTTTGTGTAATATATCATTGACATATTTAACTTTTTCTTTTAAAAAGTTTATATTTTATAGAAATTCATAAATTTAATATCCTATTAAATATAAAATTCGATTTAATGTCTAATAAAGTTAGCCCCATTTTGATTGAAAAGCAAATAAAAAAAAATTAATATTTCTTTCTTGAGTGTAGTTATTTTTGCCGGGTAAATTTGTACCATTGATGTTAAAATTTAATCACTTGTCAAATTGTAATTTTGCTGTTTTTTTACCCTCAATATGTCTGGTAAAACTTTGACACAAACAGCTTTTTTTTTTTTTTAGTTTGAAAAATCAAAACTTTGAACTAAAAAAAGGTGTATCTAAGTATATTGTCTATTTATTTGTTTATATATATGATTCTATCAGAATTTTGGAGTTTGTCGAGGCAATTGCACTATTAGGTGATATTATCTAGTTAAGAAAACGGTAATTATTTATGTATGGACTATTTCATAAACGAGGTTCTAATTTTGTTACAACATTCAAACTTTTCAAGTCTAATTCACGGCTTTGTTTGTTGTTCAAAGGATGGAGACAATGCAACACATAACACATTACTTGGTTCGTCATGCAAGAAGTTCTCTCCATAAGTGAATGCAATTGTTTGTAGAGATATGCTTTTATAGTATCATTATTTTCTTCAAAAAAGTTTAAAATGGTAATATAAATGTTGTACTTATTTATTGTGTGGTCTAATGTTTGGCTTTGAACTTTGAATTAGCAGAGGCTTGAAGAAGCAAAAGAAAAGTTTATGGAAAGTAGAGAGATTAATTTAATAGGAGTGTCTCCAAAATTCCTCTCGAAGTTCAAAACACAGGCTTTTCCCACACTTGAAGAGACCCCACATGTTAGTGTATAAATATATCCACACACCTTTGTAATTCCTTCAGCAAAGTACCCTTCTTTTTGTTCTTCTACTTCTTCCCTAAAACCCCTTCTTCATACTCACAGAATCTGCAGCTTCACACCCATTATGGCCACCACAGCAACAGACAAAGTGGTGGAGACAGTGATCGCTGGAAATTATGTCGAAATGGAAGCTGATGGAAACGCTCCCAATGTCAAAACCAAGCTCTCCAAACTCTTCTGGCATGGGGGCTCCGTTTATGATGCTTGGTTTAGCTGTGCTTCAAATCAGGTCTTTTTTCACTCCTTTTTGTTTTAACCCATCTTTCACATTCTGGGGTTTGATCATTCCCCCCCCCACCCCCAAAATTACAGGTTGCTCAAGTTTTGCTTACTCTGCCCTATTCTTTTTCTCAACTGGGAATGCTCTCTGGAGTTCTGTTTCAGCTCTTCTATGGCTTGCTTGGTAGCTGGACTGCTTATTTGATTAGTGTTCTCTATATTGAATATAGAACTAGAAAAGAAAGGGAAAAAGTTGATTTTAGAAACCATGTTATTCAGGTTCATTAACTCATCTTCTTTTTGTTGCTTTGATTTTACTTCCATTTCTAGAAGAAATCCCTTTTAGGAGTGTTAGTTTCTCATGGGGTTTGATGTTTTTTGTTTCCAGTGGTTTGAAGTTCTTGATGGGTTGCTTGGGAAACATTGGAGGAATGTGGGTTTGGCATTTAATTGCACTTTTCTTCTGTTTGGATCTGTCATTCAACTTATAGCTTGTGCTAGGTATTATGTATTTTCCTTTCTTGTTTGTTTGTTTGTTTTTGTTTCATTACCTAATTCCATTCCACTGCAAATTTCACCATCTTCAACTTGGCATTGTTAATCTTATCCTTGCTTTTAAAAATCTGGTATGCAGTAATATTTATTACATAAATGACAACCTAGACAAGAGAACTTGGACATACATCTTTGGAGCTTGTTGTGCTACCACTGTCTTCATTCCTTCCTTTAGAAACTACAGAATCTGGTCCTTTCTAGGTCTCGTAATGACCACTTACACAGCTTGGTACCTCACCATTGCTTCCATTCTCCATGGCCAGGTATCATATGTTCCATTATACTAAACCCCATTTTGTAAAACATGAATTGTAGTGAACCTATTTGAGTAAAAACATGGATTTGGGTGTGGTGTGGTGGTAAGTGATGAAGGTTTTTTTTTGGTTTAATCTTTAATGATGTGTTTTTAGGTGGAGGGAGTTAAGCACTCTGGTCCAACCAAGTTGGTCCTTTACTTCACTGGGGCCACCAACATTCTTTACACATTTGGTGGGCATGCTGTTACAGTGTAAGACAATCTCAAAATCTTTTTATGTTATTAATGTTTTCTTGTTGGTTTTTGTTACTGTCTTCAAATTTTTAGCTGTGGAATGTGCATATGTTTGTTGGCTGTCTCTGTTGTTTGTGTGCCATTAAAAATGTCAAAACTCCATTGTTTGTTGTCATCTATGAAAAATCTCTTTAATTTTTTTTGGTTGATGTTGCCATTATAGATCTCAATGCTAGTTGGATTCCATTGTTATAAAAAATTAATATCAATATACAATTATTAATTAGTGTAATGTGTTTCTAAACTTCTCTTTACACTCCGTAGTGTAGAAAATATTCATCTTTTCCCTTTTCTCTGCCTTTATGAATTTAATATTTGTAATTGTATGTAACTACACTTTTTGAATTGTGTTGTCTTTATCAGCATAAAAAGAAATCCTCTTTTCCTGGGGAAAAACCCCTTTTTTCTTTATCCTGTTAGTAATAGTCTAATAGACATTGAAAGTGAAGTTTCTCTATCTAATTGCCTCTCTCTTTTATCATAAACCCTGTTGAAGAATCTGAAAAAGTATGAGGGAGAATGTCCCAGTGTTGTCTCCATACCTTAGTATTCATTCTTCTATGGGCCATCCCCACTGGCCCAATTTAGAAAAAAGCCCATCAAACTCATACCTGTTATGAACTGGGTTATCTGAACAAGACTTAAAACTCTAATTAATTTTGACTAAAGATGTTTGGTTGGTGGGAAAATGCAGGGAAATCATGCATGCAATGTGGAAGCCTCAGAAATTCAAGGCAATTTACTTAGTGGCCACTGTGTATGTGCTAACACTGACACTCCCATCTGCAGCCGCCGTGTATTGGGCATTTGGAGACATGCTTCTTAATCACTCAAATGCCTTCTCCCTTCTCCCAAAATCTCCCCTCAGAGATATGGCTGTCATCTTAATGCTCATCCACCAGGCATAATAATTACCATCTCCTTTACTTTTTATTAGTATGGGATATCGAGATTTGAACATAACTTATATGCTAATTATCATTGAGTTTAACATGCTTTCTTTGTAATTCTTGCAGTTCATCACATTTGGATTTGCTTGTACTCCTCTTTACTTTGTGTGGGAGAAAGCCATTGGTATGCACGAATGTAAGAGCTTGTGCAAAAGGGCAGCTGCAAGATTGCCTGTGGTCATTCCCATTTGGTTTTTGGCTATAATCTTCCCTTTCTTTGGTCCGATCAACTCCACCGTTGGATCGCTCCTTGTTAGCTTCACCGTCTACATCATTCCTGCTCTCGCTCACATGTTCACCTTCCGATCGCCTGCTTCCCGTGAGGTATGCTGCACTGGAATGTTATCCTCCCTCTCAGTGTGAATTGTTTTATTGGTAACGTGTGGTCACAGTCTAGCAGACAAGGAAACGGCTCATTCTCCTAAGTCTTTGTCTTTGGTATTAGTTTAATTAACTAGTATTTTAGTGTTGGTTTAAAAAAGTTGATTGGTTTTTGAAAAAGATATTGTCTTTGGAATTGCCCTCTCCTAGAAAAGTTGATTTCATAATACGATGAGAGGGAGAAAAAAAAATTGAAGGCACGAGATTCTTTGTCTTTGCTGCTGCCATATGCATGCGATGCGACAGAGTATCTGTTCGCTCTGATTCTCACCACCCCTGTTTTGTGACAGTCCTTTTGACACCTTCCACATGTCAAATGGCTGTTTTGTGATGATCACAAACTGATGGAAACCCTTTTGTTGTTGCAGAATGCGGTGGAGCAACCACCGAAGTTCACTGGAAGATGGGTCGGAGCGTATGTGATCAATGCATTCGTGGTGGTTTGGGTGTTGGTCGTTGGCTTCGGATTTGGTGGGTGGGCTAGTGTTACCAATTTCGTACATCAAATCGACACATTCGGGCTTTTTACCAAGTGTTACCAATGCCCACCGCAGACAGCGGCTCTACCACCACATTCGATCAATGTTACGGCTGCACCACCTCCACAGCATCACCTCCACCATCCTGGCAGCCATTGATAAGTAAAGGGAGCAAAAATTATGAAATGTTAAGGTTAAGGGGATAATTTGGGATGTATTTTCTTTGCTCTGTATTGCAGCTTTTGGTTTGATTAGAGAGACAGAGAGTTTCAGAGCTGGCGAATGTCGCTCTTTTCTTCCAAAATAGTACATTATCCTTATTATTCTGTCTCTTTTTTTTTTTTTTTTTTTTTTTTTTTTACTTTGGTGTAGGGCCTTTTCTTCTTTAATGGTACCCAAAAAAGAAAAAAGCTGAGAAATTTTTGTATCTAAAAATTTACATCCTGCTTGTCCCCAGTGATGCAAATAGCTGTTTTTCAATGATCACTCACAATCATCCTACTTGAATGGACAAGCCTTTGATTGGTAATTAGGTGCCCAAAATCACATTGACCATTGTAAATCAACACAAAAAAAGTTAATGAATGGCAGAGGAAAGGAGAAACTTGCATTGCTTGGTTTAATTTTGTTGTTTTCTTGGACAATGTGAGAAACACAAAAAACTGCTAATCAGTCCTTTTCTTTCTATTCAATTTAAACAAGATGATAATGAACATTCATTCAAATTCGTAATCAGGAGTAATGGGATCTGTCATAGTAAAGAATACAGCTCAAACAGGCTGCTTTTGAAAGGGCATTTAGTGTGCAGTAATGGGAACAAGTCTCTAATTCCTATTCATTTATTATCACAGTTTGTATGAACATATCTCCATCATTAGACAACGAGCCCTTTCACAAAAGTGAAACTACTTTATTTCTTTCCAGCCTGCATTTCCCTTTCCCAGTCTCTGCTCATTCCAACAATAATTGCATAGGAAAGAAGCAATGCAGAGAAATGCAGTATCACTGATTCAATCAAGAGATATTTTCAATTGAAATGAACTGGAAAGAAAAAGGATTTTAAGTCTAGTTACAAAATAAATCAGAGATGGATCCATTCATTCATTGAAAACCAGAAGGCATTGTATATGAAAATACTTGTATCAACAGTTAAAGAAACAGAGAAATCAAAGGAAGATATTCATCTTCCCTCCATAGATAATCTCGTTTTCTAAGGATAGCTGATAAAATACCCTAAAATCCATCAAACAAACATAATCATCAACACCCAACAACCAAAAGATAGTAAAACCAGATACTAAACTGATTGGAAATCCATAGATGACAAAAAAAGAAAAAGGCTACTACTCAAATCCTATTAAAAGATGACCTTACAGATCTCAGTAGATCAAAACTGAGATAGAAAGGTGAACAAAACCGAACAAAACACCCCCAGATTGAAGCAAACAAAAGTAAATTGACTTTGCTAGTCACCAATTTACGCGATGATCAACGACCGCTGCTCGGACATTCTCTAGCGAAATGCCCAGATTCACCACAGCTATAGCAGTTTCCACCACCGCCGCCTCCGCCTCCGCCATACCTATCACCACCACCTTGAGATCCACTCTGGTAGCAGTCCCTCGCCATATGGCCAGTCTCACCACACTTGAAACAAGCACCACCCCCACCACCACCGCCACCACCATAACCCCCACCACCGTACCCGCCTCCACCACCGCCGTACCCACCTCGGCCACTACCGCCGCTTCCACCGTTAAACCCATATCCACCACCACCACGTCTCCCCCTTCCACCACCGCCTCCTCCTCCATACCCACCTCCACTGGAGTAACCCCCTCCACCGCCGCCTCCTCCTCCGCCGCGACTTCCCTGCACAGAAGCTTCACCTGGGCCAGTGACATCAACAGCCTTGGAACGGCCATCAGACTCAGCCTCGATCAGAAACTCAACATCCTCACCAACACCAAGGCTCCGGAAACCGTCGGATCTGATGGAGGATTGATGGACGAAAAGATCTTCACCTCCATCGTTGGGGGAAATGAAGCCATAACCCTTCTGGTCACTGAACCACTTCACTTTTCCACTAACCCTTTCAGCCATTTTTTGGATCTCTTCTTCTTTCACAAAGAAAACCCAACAACTGAAAAACCCTAATCACCAAAATTTCTCTCTCTAGATTTGAGAGAAAAAGGGTTTTTATTTATATATATATATATATAATAAAAAAAACGTACTTTGTGAATCGAAAAGCTTGGAAACGGGAAGAGCGCCCCGTCATCCGTAAACGACGCTTTTTCCATTTGTGATTTTGTGGGGTCACATTATTCAACAATGACCGTCCGATTCTAATTGACGGCGGGTGGTTTCCGACGAGATCTGACGGCCAGGGCTTTTCCGTTTCTTTGCTTTGGAATGGAGCAACTCACCGTGGGGATTTGTGACGGAATTTTAACGGATAAGGGTACTTTTGGGATTTCCATCCTAAAATATCTTCTTTGCCGTTTTGGGAATTTTGTTATTATTCATCATTTTTATTATTATTATCTTTTTACAGTGGTAAGGTAAATGGTAATTTAGTAAAGTAAATGGTACAAGGGGGAACTGAACCTAGGGAGGTTACTAAAAGTAATAAATAGAAAAAAAAAAAATACCTTCTCCAGTATTCAATGTTTTTTTTAATAGGTACGTTTGGTTCAGTATTTTAAATTAGTCATTTTGATCCTTAAATTTTCAATAATATGTTTATAAGGTTTCTTTATTAACATAACTATTTAAATTAACGAAACTGTACAAATATATTATTTAAATGATGATGTGGTTTGCTGAATAAGTTGATGATTAGATTGTTTATTTTTAATTTTTATCTTAAAAATATTTTCTAAAAAGTCTCATAACTTATCACCGATTGAGATTTTACCACACGTCTCGTTCAAACCAACCCCACGCGAAAAAATATTATTCATTCAATCGACAATGAAGCTTCATCCAAAGCCTTTATCTTAAACGACTAATGAACTTCAACTGATTTTGACTGATTGCGAATAGAAGCAGAGCAATATTCATTTATGCCCATTATGTAAGTGAAGCATATTGATCCCACCACTTACATTTTTTTTCCTAACAGTTCGACTACCCTCTCATTAAATAACTTACACTTACAGCTAAGTGAGAATAACTTGAGCAATTCTTTTAAGGTCTCTTTGTGATTTTTGTTTTTAGTTTTGGTTCAAATTTTGGTGTTTTTATATTTTAGGATAAAAATATAATGGTAATATAGTGATTCATAATACTTTCTAACCAATAAGAAAAATCATATATTGATGTTTGGAATTTTTTTTTATTGCAAACGAATGATTTATTTAATATCACATTTCACTTAGCTGTGAAGAACTTAAAAACTGACATGTTGTCATTTTTTAGTTGAAGTCAATAATAAACGAAGAAAAGATACACAACTCAAAAAATAATTATTATGATAAAACTAGGACTTACTTTTCAAACTAGAATGATATCCATATTCACTGACAATGATATTTTGGAGATGGTTTCTCTACTTAGTGGAGCTAACACCTTCATGGAGATGAGGATTCCATCACCGTATGTGTTACTTTCTAAATTTATGACAATCACTTTACACTTATTCAATTTATGTACATTTTCTATTTTGTTCGCATGAGGTTGATATTGGAGCTACAATTGAAGGGAGGGTACCAGAACGTGAAGGACAAAGCAATAATGAAAATATTGGAACCTAACAATCTACAAATCATCCATAGTCTTTAATACATATTTAGAAACTTATTTTGTGAACTTTGATTTTGTATAGCAAGAAGATGTCAGATGTTCATATAGTTTCTTCTTTTGTGAACTTTGAATGTGTAGCAATCCCATGGTGCTACAATTTGTATGGCTATTACTATAGCTAGTCCATGTATGTTTCTGGACAAAGTCTGAATAAATATTTTTTTTTGTGAACTTTGATATGTTATGAATTAAAGTTTGTTCTTTTGTTATAAAAGAAAATGATATCCATAACTTCATGAATTAGAATCAGATAGACTCACCTGTGTACCAAAAGGTTACAAAACCTGCTGACCCATTGTTCGAATAGAGTCGACCTAATGAATTAGAATCCTGAATGCCACATTAATACATTTAAGAATGGTGAACAAAATCATTAAAAGCACTAGCATAGCAGGAGAATAACTTAAAAAATTAAGTTTGCAAATGATTTCAGAATACATATTAGATAAATGATCCAAATATACCATGAAATGTTTCATATTGTTAAAGAAAGCGTTGTCATGGAAGTTGTGTATCGGGTATACGACTATTAGGTGGTGATATGGAGCAAAGTCATAGACTTCGTACACAATTTATGTTTAAATTGTAAATATGGTATACGACTTTGAATAATCATGTATTAAGTACACGACTTCACTACTCTATTTTTGTCAATTTTTTTTCTTTCAACTCTATTTTTGTTAATAACTATTAAAATAATATTATTTTAAAAATAATTCTTGATCTCGTGATTAAAAATATAGCTGGAATATGCTAGTTTTTGTAAGACGAAATCTGAGACAATTTCCCAATAAAAAAGAAAAGAAAAAATCATAAGATGGAGAGTTAATTCAAATCTTCATCACTTTACCAAATAATGATGGTCACAGTTTAGGCAAATTGAAGCATTAGGTAGAGGGAGCATCGAACAACAACTCAGAGAGCCCCGAGGCTGAGGAATTTGGCGATGACGAGAAAGAAGAGGAAGACGAGAGAGGCAGCTACAATCCATCCCAGAAACAAATACGCTGAAAATCCCCCAGATTTCGCTCTCTTAGCTTCTCTATACCCTTCCTTTCAACCTTTCGTCTCTCTTCATCCCCGACCCCGAATCGACTGGACCGACTTCAATGCCACCCGTGAATTTACCCGGGTTTTGCTTCTCCATGACCATGCTCTTTATTGGTATCTCTCCTCCCCTTTAGCTTTCCATTCTTCTATTTTCTGTTTCACTGTTTTATCTTCCTCATAGCTGAAGGTTTTAATTTCTGTTCATATTAGAAGAGAACAGTGCTCTTTTGCTTTCTTTGGTCCTCTTTTCTGCTTCAAATTATGTGGGCTAAGTTAAATTTGGACTTTCATTTTGAACTCATGATGGGGTTCATTCATTTTTTTTTATATATATTTTGAAAAAAGGATTTCATAGGGTATGTGGCTGGTTTTATCCCTTTTAACTCATTATGTAATGCAGTTGAACTATCCATCCTAATGATGGGATCAATACAATCCCAAGGACCCAATTCATGCTATTATGTTGAAGAGGACCAACCATACTGTACACTTTTCTTTACGTTTACTATTCAGAGTTTGAACTTGTTTGTTTCAAATCATGTCTTTTATTTGTGAAATTATATGTTTTGAGAGTAATTTGATTGTGTTGCGCTTGTCGGTTTGTTGGCAATATGAAGGTGCTTTGTTTGTCAAATTAGGATGTCTTTATGATTGAAGTGTAATTTGATATCTACTTCTCAGGTGGATTCCTGATGGACAGCTCTGCCCAACAGTACCTAATAGATCGAATTATATTCATTGGCTTGAAGATCTTTTGTCATCTGATATCGTTGCAAAGAAAAATAGTGATTGCGGTCGTGTAAGAGGTTTTGACATAGGAACTGGGGCAAATTGCATTTACCCACTTCTTGGAGCGTCTCTTCTCGGGTGGAGTTTCGTTGGGACAGGTGACTTCCTTTACATATAGTTGGTTTTGTTCTCAAATTTCTATTATACCCATTGATCTGTATGTTTAACAATGACCAGGTCTTGGGTTCTACTCGGCTTGGTGCAGATGTGGCTGATGTAGCACTAGAGTGGGCCGAAAGAAACGTTAAAAGTAATCCACATGTTTCTGAACTTATTGAAATTAGGAAGGTAGATGATACCTCAGACGATCTTTCTACAGAATTACATAATAGTATTGCAGTCGATAGTGAATGCAAGATTTTCAATGAGATGGATGGTAGGGAAGTAGGGCCACCCCTGCCCTCATTCTTGTCAAAGGAGGCAGTCCACTTGGAGAAGCGATATCATGGTCCTCCCATTCTTCTTGGTGCTGTCAAAGATGGTGAGGAGTTTGACTTTTGCATGTGCAATCCTCCCTTTTTTGAGAGTATGGATGAAGCAGGATTGAATCCAAAAACTGCTTGTGGTGGAACTCCACAAGAGATGGTTTGTCCAGGTGGGGAGAGGGCATTTATCAGTCGTATGATTGAAGACAGCATTGTTTTGAAGCAGACTTTTCGGTATTCCTTACTTTAGTACTGCAAAATTGCCTATGATTCTTCTATATACCTTTTAGGAATCT
Organism: Cucumis cinereus; assembly: GCA_037974625.1. NCBI lineage: Eukaryota > Viridiplantae > Streptophyta > Magnoliopsida > Cucurbitales > Cucurbitaceae > Cucumis > Cucumis cinereus. Next base: position 9,234,095 of record JBBPDJ010000001.1, read on the forward strand.
TATCTTCTTATCTTTTTTGAACTCTGCAGGTGGTATACTTCAATGATTGGGAAGAAATCAAACCTCAGCTTCCTGATATCTAAACTTTGGAAAGTTGGAGTGACAGTTGTCAAGACTACAGAATTTGTTCAAGGCCAAACTTGTCGGTGGGGACTTGCTTGGTCTTTTATGTCCACAGCACGGAAGATTATATCACCTAATTTCACTAGCAAGAGTATCTTGTCTTTCATGCTCGAGGTGGATCAATGTTGGAGCTTTTTTAATTTTATGTTAGGCTTTCCTATGTTTTTCATGATACTATTTCCTTTTCTGTGGATATGTAGCTCAGTTTTTGTTTGTTTCTGTTGCTCAGGGCCTCCTTCCACAAGTCAGTGCCATGAGTATACTGCAATCAGTTGAACGTTTTCTTAGCACCGGTGGAGCTTCTTGTAAATTGAACACTTCTTTATTTACAGTAGATGTATGGTTGTTCACTTGGCTTCTTTTCTATTGTTCCAAGTGATGATTTCATGCTTACAAGTTACGTTACAACTAATATTTTGGTAGATTACTGCATCTGAGGATCAGTGCCGAGCAATTCTCAAGTATGGGGCATGTGAAGCGGACAAAGTTGCCAGTTGTGTAGCTTTGAAAAAATCAGAAACTCAACTCTTGACTGATCTGTGTTTTCGAGTTTCGGTATTTTCCGCTTGTCATTTTATGGCTGTGCGACTTCATTGCAAATGCTTAGGCACATAATTTTTTTTTTTATAATTTTTTTTATCATGACTATTTTCTTTGTTATAGGTCTTTCAGCAGATCCCTGGCACACTTCTCGTGAAAGGCTCCTTGCATCATAAGAGTAGTCCTTCTGCAGGTACTACTCACTCATGCATTGGACTTTGTTAATATATATAATATATATATTTATATCAATAGTCTTTCAAGAGGACTCTATCTCTCCTACAATCCATCTACGACCGATTCACCAAAATAGACCTCTCCTTTAAGATCCCTAATGCATTTATACTCAAGACCACTAGCTACTATACCCTTATTAATACCCTACCAATATTCTCAACATATCCCCTTTTAGTACTTTCACACAACACCAGAATTTTTATCATGTAATAGATTGAAAACAACACAGCAAGGTTTGTGAGTTTAAAACCTCTGACTCATTTATGGCTGAAGGATTTGGCTCTGTTAACTTTTTTAGTATTATACTCAATAGTTACAGGAAGAAACTCAACAGCCAGGAATTTAGATTTTATATATTTAATATATATGATCCAATGAAATAGGCTAATAGCATTATGGCCATGGTATATACCCTTGCAGGCTTATTCCAACTGATTTTCCACCGATTGGAGGAGTTTCTGAAAGCTGAATTTTGTAAATAAAAGGTGTTATAGGAGATCCCCTCTCTCCCTCATCATTGAGGACACAATTGTACAACTTGTAAACCAGATCCTGTTTACGTGAAAGCTTCATGATGGGGCACTTGTATTGCTTACTATGCAGGGGTGAAGCGAAGAAAGGAAGGTGATGAATAATTTTTCTTTGATATTCTCCCTTATACTTTTAAAGTTAAAAGTTTTTATATAGAAAGTTAGCATGCAAAATTTCGATCCTTCGTATCAAACTTTTTGGCTCTGCCCTTGTCATATTAACTAACAAGATTAAGTTGTTGAGGATAGTGCTGGAGGTGATTAATCTCATAAATGGAGTGGATTCATCCATTTCAAATATTAAAATTTTTTTTAGAATATTTCTTTTGGACAAGTCTGTTAATGCCTTTTGTTTTTGTTTTGTTTTTGTTATGTCCAGTAGGAGGAGAACAAAACGCCTCATGTCTCGCTTTTTTATTTGAAAAGATGTTTTTCTACGTAGCTTTATCTCCATTGGTGATGAGGAGGTTAATTTGTAATTGTGGTCGTTTTTTTTTTTTTTTTTTTTGTGCCTAGAAAAACAAGGACAATTATTTTTTGATCTCTTGACACTTGAAGTCTAGTCTTCTGCAAGAACAGGCCAGTTTATAGTGGCTAAGCCTTCAAACTTTCATTGTATTATTGCTAGTTTGTATCCAATACATAGCCCATGAACAACAGTAGAAGATTTTAACAAAGAACATTGCTAGAACACTGTTTCTTTGTTACACACATTTCTTCTGCTTGAATCACTGTTTCTTTGTCATACTCACTCACATTTCTGCCCCTCTGTTTCATTTTGTTCCCTGACCTCCTGCCTCGTCTTGCTCGACATGACGGTGCTTCTCTGTTTTCACAATTTCTATGGATACTTTAACTGATTTCTGTTTGTAATTTGGTAGGCTGTAGTAATTCGTGTCAGACTATGCTTTGCCTTTAGAGCTTTAGCCTAATTTTAAGAAGGCAAATTTAGAATTTTGCCATTTGTTTTAAACAAGAAAAAAATATATTTACGTTGTTTCAAAGTGATGTTATTATTGCCGATCATTATAAACGATTGACATCTACCATTGGAGTTGAAATCTATTAAAATTTTAAATGGAAGTTGAGATTTCAAAGAAGTGCAGTACTGATGTGAAAGAGTAATGGTGGTGTTTGCAGTTTAATCTCTAATCCAAGTCATCAAGAGAAAGAGATAGTCTGACTTGGGAAGTATTTTATGTTAAATTTCAACTAAAATGTACGACTCCTTGATTATTTTTTTCCTTATTTTAGGAAAAAAGAAAACTTTGCACAAAATAAGGGTATTTTAATCAACCTCATTGACAATTAAATACACATTTTAAAACTCACAACAAAATTATTGTATGTGTGGGTTTTTTTTTTTTTTTCTTTTTCGAAAACGAACGAAGACCCTATAATGAAGAGGAAAGTAGTAAAAAATTATTTCTTTTTTAATCTGTGAATGTGGTTTTGCGAGATTACGTAAATTTGTCTTACCAACTATAAATTGGAAGCTCCCTAGCAAACCTTTGTATATAATCTCTTTTTTCGTATTAAAATTTTTCAATTTGGACAAACTACTATTTTTATTCTTCGTAACACCTTTTGGTTTTTTGGCTATGAATCAAAGACCCAATTCATTCTCAAGACATGAGCAACTGATGTACCAATGTAGTGCATTGACTTGACCAAATCTTGATATTAACATAACGCTATGATTATTACTACCTTGGTAAAGTAAGTATTATTACCATAAGTACCAAAAAGAACCATAGAAAGAAGAAAGAATACTTTTTCTATTATTGAAAATACAAATTATTATCCCAATGAAAAAAAAAAACTAATTTTATTCGTAAAATGCTCATTTTTCAATGAAAAATATAATGCTTCCTCCAAAATCTATTTCCCAAAAAGGTTTGCAATTTCTGCCACGTGAAACACCCGTGACTAACCATAACCGTTCAATTTACATACCAAACAAACCACCGACGGCTCAGATTCATCCCCACGTGAAGGATTTGAACACGTACTTAATCTAGTATCGGAACAGGTAATTTTTCCACCATAACATCCACGTCATCACAATTGGCGAGTTAATCCTCTCTTTTACACCGTTGGATTAAAACGCTTAGATGAAATATCACCCGTTGATGAAAGTCTTATCTCTAATTCCTTCGTATTTTGATATAGTGAAGGTAGATAAGCAATGTGGAAAGGAAGAGTATGAAAGAAAGCATTTTGAGACAGAAAACTCTCTTCTTCCCTTTTATTTTTTCTTAATAAAACTTGAACAATTACAGACTTGTTTTCTCTCTCTACAAACCCACCTTTTTCTCTACCTAAAAGTTCTCTCTCTATATCTCTCTCTATTTCTCTTTCTTTCTCTTTCCCACCTTTCAAAATCTGGTGAGTTTCTTCAAGCTTTTGCTGTTTATAGCTATTTGATGTTTGTGTTTTGTGTTTCTTTTGGTTTCTATCTGCTTTTGGTTTGATTCATGTGACACCCAGTTTTGAAACATTGTTGCTTGAGGAGGATCTAATGGCTTTCAATTATGAGGATGTGGGATTGGGTGTTTTTGTTGTGGGTATTGGGAATGTGGATTACTTGTTCATTTCTGGATTTGGGCATTAGGGTTTTCGATTTTTTGGTTTTTTGAATTCTGGGTTTGTGTTGGATTTTCTGATTGGTGATGAATATGCCCTTATTGTTAATTTTTTTTTTGTTTGAATTGTTGTTGTTTTTGGTTTGATGTAGTTTTTTTGTTGTTGGGTTTTGGTGCGTATAGGACTTTGAGGCTGAGGTTGCTCTAGATTTGTGATGGAAAATGGGGTTGAGATTGTTGATGGATTGCACGATGGAGAGAAGAATTTTGTGGAAGATGGTGTTTCACGAGATATGGTAGATGAAACATTTGTAGTTGGTTCTCATGAATCTAAGGATACGGAAGGGGAAGATGTTTTTGAAGAGGCATTAGATGGGAAAGATCATTTAATAGAGCAGAGCCCGAAATACAGTTCGGTGAATGGCGATGTTGCAGAAGAAGAAGAAATCAACGATTTTACACCTGGAGTGACTTTTAACCATCCTAACGGTGCTCGTGATGAAGAGAAGTTTGAAGAGGCAATAGAGGCTTGTAGTAGGGTGAATGAAAACACGGTGGTGGAGGAGCAAAATCTGAATTCTGAGAAGGAGACAGAAGGCTTGGATGGGAAATTGGTCGACAATGCAGTTGTGGCTTCTATAATTGATGAGAGAAGAACTGAAGAGGAAGCAGTGACTTCCGAGTTGAATGAGAGGAAGGATGACGAGTTGGATTTCAGTAGAGATGATTCAAGAAAGGAGACATTAGAGAACGGTGCTAGCCCAGAGGTTGTAGTGCTGAAGGATGGGGATGAGGATGATTTGAAATATGGTTCGACGAGTATGAAGTCTGAAAATAATGATAGTAACAATTTGAATGTGACTTTGCCTTCAGATGATGAATTAGTGAATAAGAGTGCTGATTTAGTAGGGGGGACTAACCTGCATTCCACCAGTGAGTTTCTTACTGAAAATCGAGATCATGTGGAACTGAATGGGAAGAGCTTAGGTACAGAGTCTACAGACCATGTTGAGAAGACCAAGGAGCCATTAAATGCACCCGTCCTAGATTTGGACAATCTGGATAATACAAATGATGAGCAAAGGGATGATTCTCTTCTCGTGGATCTAGATCTGCCAAACAATGAGAGTGAAGACATAAAAGAGGCTACAACTAGTATTGATCCTAAGAAGGATGATAATAAAGATGAAGAAAGCTCTTCAGCCTGCATGACTACCACAAATCAGGATCACAGGACTGAGGAAGTGACTACCACTAATCAGGCTCACAGGATTGAGGAAGTGACTACTGCAGATGAGAATCACCGGATCGAGGAAGTGAAAAATGCTTCTACTGGGAAAGATTCAGAAGAGCAGTCCAGAGAATCTCGTGAATTGAATGGTACTACTTCTGCTGACCAACATGAACCTATGGATGAAAATGAAATTTCTCTGGAGACAGTTAAGAATATCTCAGCTTCTGAAAAGATAGCAGATGAGAAAATTGAGAAGATCAAGGGCAGTGAAAGTGATGGGACCATGAAGGAAGACAACACGCCTAGACATCAGCATCCTATTGATAGTTCCAATAATGGCCCCGACATTTTAAGGGTTGAAAAGACAGAGAGCAAAGATAAGGTTGGACAGGACAAAACTCAAGTGAACAGGGATCCAGAGATTCAACCTGCATCAATCATTGCTTCATCATCTGGAAAATCTACAAATCCCACTCCTCCTGCCCGTCCAGCTGGTCTTGGGCGTGCTGCTCCATTATTGGAAATTGCCCCTCGGGTGGTGCAGCCGCCTCGGGTTAATGGTACTGTATCCCATGTTCAAATGCAACAAATTGATGATCCTGTTAATGGGGATGCTGAGGAAAATGATGATACTCGTGAGCAACTCCAGATGATAAGAGTGAAATTTTTGCGTCTTGCACATAGGCTTGGGCAAACTCCACACAATGTTGTTGTGGCACAAGTTCTATATCGTCTTGGATTAGCTGAGCAACTTCGAGGAAGAAATGGAGGTCGGGTTGGTGCCTTCAGCTTTGACCGTGCCAGTGCCATGGCAGAGCAGCTGGAGGCAGCTGGGCTGGAACCACTTGATTTCTCTTGTACAATCATGGTTCTTGGAAAGACAGGTGTCGGTAAAAGTGCTACCATCAACTCCATATTTGACGAAGTTAAATTCAGTACCGATGCTTTTCAAATGGGCACAAAAAAGGTTCAAGATGTTGTTGGAACTGTGCAGGGGATCAAAGTACGGGTAATTGACACTCCTGGCCTTCTTTCCTCTTGGTCCGACCAGCGCCAAAATGAGAAGATCCTTCTCTCTGTTAAGCGTTTTATAAAAAAAACGCCTCCAGATATTGTTCTGTATCTTGATAGGTTGGACATGCAAACCCGGGATTTCAGTGATATGCCACTCTTGCGTACAATTACTGAAATATTTGGACCATCAATATGGTTCAATGCGATTGTGGTTCTTACTCATGCAGCATCTGCTCCACCTGATGGTCCAAATGGTATCGCTTCTAGTTATGATATGTTTGTCACTCAGCGGTCTCATGTTGTACAGCAAGCTATACGCCAGGCTGCAGGGGATATGCGCCTTATGAATCCTGTCTCATTAGTGGAGAATCACTCTGCTTGCAGAACGAACCGAGCTGGGCAAAGGGTATTGCCAAATGGCCAGGTTTGGAAACCTCATTTATTATTGCTCTCATTTGCCTCAAAGATTTTGGCCGAAGCTAACACTCTTCTGAAGTTGCAAGATAGTCCTCCTGGGAGGCCATTTACTCCTAGGTCGAAGTCACCACCTCTGCCGTATCTTCTCTCTTCCCTTCTGCAGTCCAGACCTCAAGTTAAACTGCCGGAGGAACAGTTTGGTGATGATGATGGTCTTGAGGATGACCTTGATGAATCGTCAGATTCTGAAAATGAATCTGAATATGATGAATTGCCACCTTTTAAACGACTGACAAAAGCACAGGTGGCAAATCTCTCCAAAGCACAGAAGAAGGCCTACTTTGACGAATTGGAATACAGGGAAAAACTTTTTATGAAGAAGCAACTGAAAGAAGAGAAAAGGAGAAGGAAGATGATGAAGAAAATGGCAGCTGAGGCAAAAGATCAACCCAAGGACAGGAGTGAGAATGCAGAAGAGGATGCTGGTGCTGCTGCTTCAGTACCGGTTACCATGCCTGATTTGGCATTACCTGCTTCCTTTGATTCTGATAATCCCACTCACCGGTATCGTTATCTTGATTCCTCTAACCAGTGGCTAATAAGGCCTGTACTCGAAACACATGGATGGGATCATGATGTTGGTTATGAAGGTATAAATGCAGAGAAGTTGTTTGTCGTCAAAGACACAATACCCATCTCTTTTAGTGGCCAAGTTACAAAGGATAAGAAGGATGCAAATGTTCAAATAGAGATGACCAGTTCGATAAAGCATGGGGAGACTAAAGCATCTTCCATTGGTTTCGATATGCAGACCGTTGGGAAGGATTTGGCCTATACATTACGTGGCGAGACAACATTTATTAATTTTAGGAAGAACAAGGCAATTGCTGGTCTGTCAGTTGCTCTATTAGGCGATGCCTTGTCTGCCGGATTCAAAGTTGAAGACAAGTTGATTGCTAATAAGCGATTTCGATTAGTTGTGACTGGGGGAGCAATGACCGGTAGGGGAGACATAGCTTATGGTGGCAGCCTGGAGGCTCAATTGAGAGATAAAGATCCTTTGGGTCGTTCTCTTTCAACTCTTGGGCTCTCCGTCATGGATTGGCATGGAGATCTTGCTATTGGTTGCAATGTACAATCTCAAGTTCCCATTGGACGATCAACGAATCTGATTGCTCGTGTGAATCTGAATAACAGGGGGGCAGGGCAAGTCAGCTTTCGGTTAAACAGCTCAGAACAGCTTCAAATAGCTATTGTTGGGCTCCTTCCTCTATTCAGAAAGCTTCTGGGTTGTTATCAATACTGGCAGGATGGACAATGATGGAATTTAGGTTACAGATGCAACTGAATTTTTGCAATATAGGTAATAACGGTGGTAATTGGCAGTCTCATACCGGTTCGCTTCAAATGCAAGTGATTCTAAGCTCTGCTCCTCTCATCTTTCCCACCCCCCGCAAGCTTTTTTCTTCTGTAGCGCTTTTAGGTATCGTTGTTAGATATCATATTTGGTATTTTTGTTCTCATTGAGCTACTGGTCAAGTTGTGTTTCTTGTTAAGTCAAGTCATCTTTTATGAAAAATATATCTTTTTCTGGAGTTGAGTTTCATTTGCATTACACTGTACACTACTCTATTCCCTTTATCCTTTACAATCCAATCCCTTTACCATTATTAATACTCTGTATGCTTGGAATTGGATGTAATATTTACCTCTCTCATGAGTATTGATAACAAACTGATACAACTTCGGCTTGGCACATCTCCAGAGCATGCAAAGTAGAAACATACGCCGAATCGACCAGACCGGTAAAACCCATGTCAAGACTTTCCTTATTCTTCCACATTTTTTAAGTTTCAATTACTGATAGTACATCTCGTTGGATGTCATGAATGCTGAATTAGTTCACAAACTTTGCTTATACAATGTCCATTGATGATTCAACTGATAAATCTAGAGATTGTTTGAGTCAGTGTCCTCACGTTTCAGGATATAGCCAGTGCATATGATTGCCTCCCTTCAAGACATCTATATGAGACAGGTGAATAATTGCTGTCAATTTGGTCGGTTGTTTATAGTACTGTGGGGATGGAAGCTTTGAGTCACTTTCAATGGCCAGCTGAGCTACAAGCTGAAGAAGATGGCAGAGTCTGATGTGCCTTTGTCGTAGCTGCTTTGTTTTGATTTAGCTTTGAACAACAGGTATCTTCTTCTATTCCCTTTTCAGATTCATTATTATAAGCTTCCATTTAGAATTTGGCTGCCTACTACATGCCAATGCTTGGTACTGTTCAGCAGGCCACACCACACCACTTCTAGCTTCATGTTGTTGTCTGATCCCAAGGACTTTTTGTTCTTCTTTTTCAATCAAATTATTTGTAGTATTTTTTTTTCTAGTTTTGTTGTGATTGAAATTTTGTGAGAATAAAAGACCAATTTGAGTCAAACTACTGAGTTAAGTTATTTTTAAGTTAAGTTATTGTTTGTTGTTTGTTTTTAGAGTATAAGTTGCCTTCTAGAGCCTTGTGTGAAGAAAGGTTAGCCGTTGGTTTAAATTCTAGACAAAATTTTACAAAATATTAATCGGTATCTGAGTTGAATATTATTCCGAAGTTTGTTTAGTTTTAGTCATTTTAATTTCAGAGGTTCAACTTTATTATTTGTATTTTGAATAAATATAAATTTCAGAATCTCAAATTTATATGTATTTTCCAATTAAAACTAAAAATGAAAGTTGGAAATCTGACTCAACTTGTCTAATCATTGATCTCTATTGAACATTATCGCTTCGTTCAATTAAATTATAGGGAATGCAACACCAATAGCAAAATGAAATAAAAGGAAAACCCTCATTTTTCCCATTTGGAGAACCGTGAAGAACTCGAAACCATCGAGGGTTTGTCGTCGTCGATTATTGGATGGAAAGGGTGAGGGTTTCAAAAACCGTGAAGAACTCTAATAGGTCATCCCCCAATCTTCTTCGTTACATCTATGGTACATTTGAGATCGAATTCTAGTATGTAATATTGGCTAAGTACTTTTATAATTGATTTCGTGGGTATATTCACGATCACTGATTTGGTAGAAAATGATCGACGAAAAATAAAGAACGCGGAGAAATAAGTTGGCAATGAGCTTCACAAATCTAAGTGACAGAGAATTGAAATATGTTGTGTGAGTCCATATCTGGTTAGCAACAGGTGCCGAAAACATTTGACAGAAGCAACGATTGTATAACTATAACATATGTCCCTTTGTATACTCCTAGTACTGCTCTGGTATATACTATTGTGTATATGTTATATGACAAATGTAAGGCCTAAAGACAGTAAGAAACATGGTTCCAACATACATTGTAACATACTAAATATATGTTATGTGTAGTGAAATAATGGGTTTCAAAAATGAGGTACACCATACGTTGTAATATACTAAATATACATTTCTTAACTACGTGAATGGTTATGGCGGTTAATCGTAACAAATAGCATCTCTTAGTATACATTGACACAACTGGGACATTTGAAATACCTTAAGTGAAATAGTTTATTTTAAAAAGTTATAGCATATACAACACAATATAAATTGAAAATGCAAGAATCAAGTAAAACATACCATGTAAATATAGGTAATATACGTTGGGTTCTACCAATAGAATAAATCATACAATATATCGTATTATGATCCATGCGATGTATCATTTTGCAATATTTATATCACTAACACTTGTTTTTATTACCTTTATATCAATGGTGAAGGGATAGTATTCCTCCATGAACTCAGCCTCAGTGGTGTAGATACTGCTTTGTTCTAACTCTCTCTCTAGTTTCAGCACCGAGTCAGTCATCTTGGCTATACAGTCAGTCATGCTTTGGACCTGAGCTTGGGTCTTCCTTTGGTAATGAAGTTGTTAATCTTTAATCCTTAGAATATCCTATTGATACTGAGGAGTGCTATTATTAAGTTTATTAACAATTTGTTCTAGTGTCATACCTTGGTTTAAAGTTTGGGGAATGTGCTGCTCAACTTGGTCTTCATAACTGCAGTATGGTTGATCCTCCCATCTAGGATGGTTTGTATGAGAATGACCATTGAACATGTAGTGGCTAGGGAACTCCCATGAAGGATAAGCATTGTGTACAAAATAGCGTTGCAGTTGAGGACATGTTTCAGAAGTCTGACCTTGAAATGAGCAAACCCTACAGACCTCAAAATTCTGCATTTTTCTAGTAGCCAAAACTTGAACAATAGAGGTGAGATGAGAAATACAACTTTTAAGTTCATTAAAGCTCCCTTACCTCTATTTGCTCTTGTCGAGTGACACGTAATGAGCATAATGCATAATATCGACATAAACCCTTGATTGCCATTCAAACAAGTGACTCAAAGAAATAGAAAAATACGACAAGACATTAGCAGAATGTCTAAGCTCATTTGTTTTTAAACTTGAGACTATTTTTATTTGAACCCTTTAATAAGGGCCATCTGTACAATTATTCCAACGAAGTAGGTGATATACATGTGTTAGTTGGATGATTTTGGTGAAATAATTAATTGAACTGATTGTGTGCTACATCAATATTAGTATATGGTCATAGGTAGCAATATAGACCCATTTAAAATTATAGAGTTAGCTAGAGTTTCAGTAACAAAATGCAAATACTTATGTCTATTCATCCTTTCAATGCAACCCACTTAGGTCACATAGTTTTCAATCTCATTTATTGGGCTATTACACATCTCATTCATTTATTGTATGCCCTTCCTTAAATGCAATTTGACTTCAACTTGAGTTCTATTAAATGTTATTTTCCAACTTCTTATTTCATAAATGCAACTATACTTCATTAATTTAGACTTGGATAGCATCTACTACATCTCATTGTATCCAACTTCACAATCACACTTCTTCGATATTTGCACGATGCATATTCTCACCCTTGAGCAACTCAACCAATTCAGATTTGGATAGTTCGTGGCACAACGAGCTTATTTTGCAATCTTCAACTTGTTTCAAAGAAAATCGTGTTGTAGAATTTTTTTTTCCTTTTTTTTTAGAACGTATGAAAATATTATGATTGTCGTAGGGTAGAAAGCAATGGAGAGGCAACAATAATTTAGATAACAAAAACTCTAAGAAGGATGACAACTAGTCTTGCCTCTTATTGTTCATCATTAGTCAAATACAAAGTTACACACTTTGCCCATAAAAATACAAAATAAAATAAAATAACAAACAAAAGTAAATACATTTAGTGAAATTGAAAACCTGGTAAAAGAAGGGGTTGACTTAACCCAGCATGACAGTGACATTGAGTACAACTTAAACAGGTGGTCAACTGGAGTCACAAGAATTGTATATTCAGACCTCACCATATTCTCACAAGAATTGTATTCATACATTGGAGAATTAAGTTATGGAATTGCAACACAAAGTAATTTCACATCATATATTCATAGTTCAATAAAACAAAATGGCAATTAATTTGAAGAGCTAATTCATAGCTGAATTCACTTCAAGGTTTGAAGGAAGGAGGCTTTCTGATCAGAGTGGCTTGCTCAAACCCATAAGCAACTTCAATCAGCTTCGCCTCTGACCCCTTCAACCCTCCAAAGTTAATCCCAAACGGAACTCCTCCGCCGTCGTATCCCGCCGGAACATTGATCCCCGGGAAACCCCCAATTGCAAGCACTGTAGCTATGCCGGTACCTGGCGTCACCACCGCATCCAACCGCTTCTCCTTCACTAATTTCTCAAACCCATCTTCTGTTAGCTTCCCCAAGTTCAACAGAGCCTCCTTCTGCACGTCATCGATCCCATTTGTGGCTTCGGCCGCCAGAAAGATCTCCTGGCCAAAAACGTTGAGAAGTTCCTGCACACCCATGATTTGAATCGATTACGAATGAGTACCATCAATATGCGATGAAAAATGGATTGAATATGGTGTTACCTGATCTGCGTTTGCGTTATTGAAGGCGATTATGTCGGCTAAACTTCGAACAGGGGAAACCACGAGCTCTTTCAGGTACCCATTTAACGATTGTTTGAATTCAGCAAGCAATGCTGCTGCTTCTCCACTTGCTGTTACGTTTAAGATGACATCTATATTTGCTATCTCTAGATTGTCTATCAAAATAGCACCACCTTGCCTTCAATTTCAACAATGTTAGTTAGATTCTTTGTGTAGATTGGTTATGTTCACATTGAATTGTTTGTTTAAATGAATATGATAAAAAGATTTAGGGGGAATTATATGGATAGGTAGGGATGTTGGTTTTCTTACTTTAGAGTGTTGAAATGATCCTCAAAAGCATGTGTGATGGCTGAATCATTGAAGAAGCTGAAAAAGGGGTTTCTCACAATTCCTAATCTCTTCCCTTTCAACCCATTTGGATTGAGGAATTGTTTGTAGCCACCATATGGAATGTACTTAGAGGCTGTTCTAGTGGCTGCATCATTGTAATCAAATCCTACAATGGTATCAAGAACTATCACAGCATCTGTCACTGTCCTGCCAATTGGCCTGTTTTCACATGTGAAGGTTACAAAGTTTTAGTTCTTATAATCTTTGTAAAATGTTTTGCTGATATGGGTGCAAGATTGCTCACCCAATAGTGTCTTGTCTTGGGGAGACTGGAATGACACCTGCTCTACTAGTGAGGCCGACCGTTGGTTTGATGCCAACAACTGAGTTGAAACTAGCCGGACAGAGGATAGAACCGTCGGTCTCGGTTCCTATTGACACTGCTGCTATGTTTGCTGCAACTGATATGGAAGGTCCACTGCTGGATCCACAGGGTGATGCTGATAAAACGTATGGATTCTGAAAAGAATTGTAGAAATTAAATGGGATTTAGTCGTACATGAAAAACATTGAATGTGTGGAGAAATTGTGTTTGGAGCCAATTCAAAGTAACACACCTTTCCTTGACCACCTCTAGCGCTCAAACCAGCTGGAGCAGTGAGGGACCTAAAATCAGCCCATTCACTCAAGCTGGCCTTTCCTAATATGATAGCTCCAGCCCTCCTTAGTCTCTTCACTACACCTGCATCACGAGGCACGATAGAACCAAGCAATGCGAATGATCCAGCAGTAGTATTCAACTTATCCTTAGTCCCAATGTTATCCTTGAGTAAAATTGGAATTCCGTGCAACCCACGAAGCGATCCAGGCTTATTAGCCTCTCGTTCTCTGTCAGCTTTGTAAGCTTGCAGCAATGCATCTGGGTTGATTTCTATGACCCCATGGATAACCGGGTTGAGTCTGCGAATTTCTCCTATGTAGAAGTTGACAAGTTCCGTCGAAGTGAGTTGGTTTTGGTTGAAAGCTAGCTGGAGGTCGTGCACTGTGGCTTCTCTAATTGACAATCCTCGAACCGTTACAAAAAGTGGTGGAGTCAAACAGAAGGCCACAAGAATCAGAAGCAATGAGAAGGGTACAGAACAAAGTGGTGAAGAGTCGGCCATGGAGGTGGGAAGTTGTAGCTTCAATGGAAGTTGTAAATTTTAGGCCATGGATTCATAAAAAATATATAGAAAAGTTTCAATGGAAGGATTGGTTTTGGCAGTGTTTTGTTGTACATGTTGGAAGCTTCTGACCAGGTTTTGGTTTATGGGCATAGAAAGATTACAAAAGGAAGGGTATGGTTGATGAAGTCCAAAGCAAAAGAGGAGGTAATTGCCGTCCATGTCCGGTCATGTTTGTTTTGTTCATGGGATCTAAAGCCAATGTTTGGTTGATGTATTCATTTTTGGGTTTGTAATTTGTATCTTGTCTATGTCTAATATTAAGTTTATTTATGCAATTCAATAAAAGTGTAACAACTTAATTGATTAGACCAAGTTATATATATATAGGAACTATGATCTCTAACCCCATTTTCTTTAATATATACATAATATATATATATATATATATATATATATTTATACAACTCTAAACTAAGCATATTGTTCACTTGTTGCCATATGTTTACATTTTTTTAATTAGTAACCATATTAACTAATGTATTTTAGTTTATTTTAACGGTTCTTTTAAAGGAAAATCACATTTTTGTCTCTAAAATTAAAATTTGACGTTTTATTTTAACTTGTGAGATTCGAGTTTGGTAGCATGTTGGGTGGTGTGGTTATTTTCTCTTAATGTAGCTAAGAGAAGCTGACATGACACTTTCTTTTATTAAAATAAAAAATATATTGTAAATGACAAAACTGTTGAATATTTATAAAATATAGCAACATTTCAGATTTCATCAATGATAGACTTTGATAGTGTAACTTGGTCGATCTACTTCACCTTTTCCAAAAAGGAGTTTCGATGGGCCGTAACCTTAGCGCAAAACTTGATCTACAGCCCCCTCAAGGTTTAGGGGCGCTCAAAAGCGTTGTTGCCAACAGTGCAATCTTTGATTTATTATGTAAAATAATTTGATTTATTATGCCATATTTGAAAATGTCCCTTAAAATAATTTATTTTCTCTTTCATTTCTCCATTCTCTCTCCTCCCAACTCACCCTGAGTTGTTGTCGCTCGTCATCGTCGCATTGTTGCCACCACCACCTTCTCTTTCTTCTTTTTCTTTATTCTTCCTCTTTCTTACTCTTTTTTCTTCTTCCCTTTCCCATTCATTCTCCTTTCCCTCTAATTTGTGTAAAAAACATGCCTGGATTTTCAAAAGCGACAAAAATAACTTTAAACTTTTAAAAAGAGTTTTACAAATACACTTACCATTAGTTTAAATAACCATCACTCAAAAAATACTTTTAGTTAACCAAAATCAATTTTAAAAGAATGAGTATGTTAAGTGTAAAAGTAATTATTAAACATTGAATTGATTTTGAGCAATTAAAAATGTGTTTCATAACGATTTTAAACGAGACAAAGTAATATTTAACCATTTTAAGACAACTCTCAAACATGCCCTAACCAGTCATGTTATGGTATAGATGACAGTAAGCACAATACAATTTATAAACATGAAACGAATAATAATAAGTAGAAATAGGTCATCTATCATTTTGCAATTTAGAGAGAAAGAGAGATTGTAAACATTTATTTTTACTTTCTGTGTCCATTCTTACAAATTTTCCAAAAATATTCTGCCATAAATAGAATCATACAACATTGCTTTCCCAGCAAAGAAAAATCTTCTAATTTTCAAACTTGATACAGATAACTTTCACAAACTTGACATTTGAGAAAGAAGAGGAGGTAGCTGTCTCACCATGGTGGCTTGTTCATATGCATAAGCAATCTCAATTAGCTTTGGTTCACTCCCCTTAAGACCCCCAAATAGAATACCAAATGGCTCTCCATTTCCTTCATATCCAGCAGGGACACTTATTGCTGGGTATCCCCCAATTGCTAGCACACTTTCTGCTCCTATCCCTATTGTCACCATTGCATCCAGATTGTTGCCTTTCATCATTTCCTCGAACCCGTTTCGTGATAAGTTCGTCATCCTACTAATCGCCTCCTTCTCCATCTCTCCGATACCATTTGTTTGTTCAGATAAAAGAAAGGCATCTTGGCCATACTCTTTCATGTTCTCCTGCAATCCCAGCAAGAAATATAAATAACTTACACCTTATCAAAGAATAGGATAATTGTGTTACTTGATATTTCGTTTTTTAAATGTTAATCATAATATATCCAACGCTTCTCAAAAGAGTTTTTGTACGAATGACTCTTTCATAGATCCCTTCATGATTAATGACCCGCTCCTTACAAACGTATGGAATCTAACTTTCTGCATACATTAGAGTGCACGATCATATATTATAACATACCACGTTAGAGAAAATCATGTCTATCGTAGCCCTAACATGATGGTCACCTCTATTGTGATCTTCATTTTTCTCACAGTTTGTTGTATTTCTCCATCAATATTGGGTGAAAAAAAAAAGAAGAAAAGATAGAGATGGTCATCGCATTAAGCCTATGATATGATAGCCATGGTTATTCTTAATGCAATACGTTATAAAATGCGATTGTGCGCTCTAACGTAGTAATGTTAGATTTCATACATTTGTGGGGACAAATTGTTAATTATAAAGGGTTCTATGGAATGGTCATTCGTAAAAATAAGAGACCATTAAAAAAAACATCATATTATACTTTTCTTGTATGTTTCGATTCATAAGAAAGTCTTACTAGTTCAGGGTGGTTGTTGTTGAAGGAGATAATGTCAGCCAAAGATCTAACTGGACTTTGGATGAGTTTCTTGAGGTAATCATTTATGGCCAGCTTGAACTCAGCTATTATTGCAATGAATTCACCACTTTCAAAAGGATTCAAAACGACATCTACATTTGATATTTGAAGGTTGTCTACAATGGTTGCTCCACTTTTCCTTCAGTTTCAGCCAAGAAATTAATTAAATAAATAAATAACTCTCAGCAACTAGTACACTACACTAAATACACCTCAAAAAGTAATCGCCAAATTACAAAAACCGCTCTCGAGGTCGTTGCAATTACACTCTTAAACTTTCAATTGTAAAAATTAAACATTCAAGCATATTTATACAAGTGTTAAAATTGGACCCTTAAACTTGCAATAGTTGTAGAAATAGAACTACCAAATGGTAAGAATTAAATCCTCAAACTTATAAGCTTGTTATAATTTTACAATTATGCAAGTTTGACGGTCTAAGTGTGATACTTGTACAAGTTTGGGGGCTAAAATTTTACAATTACAATTACAACTATCAACATACTTTAGGGTAATTTTTCAATTTATCCAAAACTAATGGACACAACACCAAATTGTTGATAAAACCTCCGAATTTTGCTGTATTGCTCAATGTTTAGACAGTACTCCTGTTATTCAAATGTTGCAACATTAACTTTGGTTTACAACATTACCTGTGGTTTTTCAAAAGTGATTCAAACTACTCCTGGAGTAGTAATCCAATAAAACATAGGATGAAAATGGAGACCTGGAACAAGGGTAGAGGTGTCCAAATGACTACCCTACCGTCTCAATTTTCATCCCAACATTCTAACAACTTTCGACTATAATTGTAGTTTTGAAACACCGTTAAAGATAATACTGCAACTTTTGAAACAACTAGAGAACATCATTTTGATCTAGAAGTAAAGCTCAGTAGTACTTTTTGTAATTTTGCCTAAAAAACCTCATTGTATAAGAACTCAATCCAAAATTCTCAACAGTAAAGAATCAAATCAAATCAAATGTGGACCAAAAGAGAAAAAAAAAAAAGTCATTTGTAAATATACCTTAGCAGATTGAGATGTTGCTCAAAAGTTGGAATGGCCATGGAGTTATTGGGATACAAGTCAGAAAAGGGATGCCTAACAATGCCTAATCTCTTTCCTTTAAGCCCATCTTTCCTTAGAAATTGTTTGTAACCACCTGAAGGTATGAATTGAGAAGCTTCCTTGGTTGCCTCACAGTCCATTGGATCAAATCCAACAATAGCTTCAAGCACATAAACAGCATCTGAAACTGTTCTACATATGGGCCTGTCAACTCCCCCATCAATTCAATTGCACCTTCTAATCAAATATGTAATGAGAAGTGAAAGAAACAACCAAACAAGCATTACCTAAATTTTACTCATAAAATGTTGATTGATCCAGATTTTGAAATCAATCAAGGTCTACCTTTTGACGACGTCACAAACCACTTGCAAGCGGGTGAAATATCCCCTAGTGCCGCTGCAGAAGAATCCCGGAGGGCCACTTGGAATAATTCACTTGTTAGCTAGTGGTTTGTCACATCATCAAAAGACTAGTTTTCACTGATTTTAAATATGGGTCAAATTTCATTAGAAGTAATTTTTTTTGGTTAGAATGTAAAAATATTCCAAATTTGTAGGGTTCGTTTATTCAAGTTTGTATTACCCAATTGTGTCTTGGCGAGGAGAGATCGGGATAACGCCGGCCCGGCTCGTGAGTCCGACGGTAGGCTTAATCCCAACCACCGAGTTGTAATCCGCCGGACACAGAATCGACCCATCAGTCTCCGTCCCTAATGACACCGCCACCATATTCGCCGCCACCGATATCGCCGACCCACTGCTTGACCCACATGGATCCCCTCCTTTTCCATATGGGTTCTGTGTATTTCATTCAATTCAATTCAAGCAACCATGAAAAATTAGGGCAAAAAGTCTTGGGAAAAAAAATAATTTACTAACCACCGCTTGACCGCCACGAGCACACCATCCATTGGGAATCTTCGAAGAACGAGATTTATACCACTCTGTAAGCGAAGTTTTCCCCAAAATCACGGCACCGGCGTTCCTCAGGCGACTAACCACCGTCGCATCTCGAGGCACCACCGAACCCAACAACGCGAAGGATCCGGCGGTTGTATTGAGAAGATCCTTAGTCGCAATGGCGTCCTTGAGTAGGACTGGAATTCCATGGAGTTCGCCTAGAGCTTTTCCGCCGGCGAGGAGCCTCTCTCGATCGGCGGCTTCCGCTTGAGCTCTTGCGTCTGGGTTTAGTTCGAGAACGCTTTTGAGGACTGGATTGAGGAAGTGTATTTTGTTGAGGTAATAGTCGAGGAGTTGTGTGGAGGTGAGTTTGTTTTGGGAGAAGGCATTTTGAATTTCGGCGATGGTGGCTTCGTCGATGGAGAAGTAGGAGGAGTTGGCGACGCCGATGAAGAGTAAGACAGCTGAGAGGAAGAAGACGATGTTCATTCTTTGGGAGGGTGGGCCGGTGGGGGCGTATGGTCGGAGATTGGATAGGAAAGTGTTCGGATCTTGGAGGCTATGGAGAGAGTTGACATTTTTCTACTTTGGTCAACGCATCAACTCCAATAATTTCAATTTTTTTTTCTTACTTTTAAATTCTCTTTAGTAAAATAAAAAATCTTATATGTTTGGTAATTAATTTAAAAACAAAACTTATTTTTTTTCATTTCTCATTCATTTATCAGTTTTGTAAGTTTAAAAAACAAATTTCTTGTTTTTTTTTTTTTAAATGGTAAATTAGTTACCAAATACATCCATTTTTAAAAACTAAATACAAAAAAAAAATGAATGTGTATCAAACGGATCTTAAGCAATTGCACATGGCAGTAATAATAGTTTAAAGCTTAATACAAGTTTATTTGGTGTTTATTCAATATTTCTTGGTTCTTTTTAATAAGCAAGAAACTAAAAGTATTGAATCAGGAGATTGGTTACTAAATTTGAGACTAGAAACCATTCTTCTTACATTAAAATAACAATTATGTGAACAAAAAGACAAATCAAAGACACTGTCTTATCGAAAAGTTTGATATCGTCGACAAAGGCTTGAACTTTTTATTGAAACAATTTCGGTATTCAAGTAAATTCCAAAAAATAGCCTAATCTTTTTCAACTCATAAACACCTTTGTCTTTTCAAATCTAATAATTGTGTTCAGGAGACCAACAACATTAATATTAATGAGTTCATCAATATCAATGAAACTTTAGAACTTTTTACACTAAAATCATGAGTTTGACACAATGATTCAAAAGTTCAATTGCCCTTATGATGAAGGAAGCATTAGAGTAAAGTAAACTCTCCGAGCGCTTCCAGCAGTTTGATGTAAATATCATCATTAATTCATTGGTCAAATGAGCATTTGGAACTGTGTCTTCTCTAAGAAATGTATCATATCTCCTCCACAAACTCCCAATCCACTAGATAGGGTCAAATTGCATCTTCTATTCAACACCCTTAGTAATTGAGGTTTAAAAAAGTGTATAAACTTGCTTTTATAAGAATGGAAATTTTTATTTATTTTGTCAAATATTTTATTTTTAATTATTTTGCCGAGAAATTCTTATGGATAGAAAAAAATTAAAATACAACGATTGTATAAATAAACAATTATATCACATACAACGATTGGAATTCTAATGAATAGGAGAAAATTTGAAAAAGAGAAAACTTTTTAATACGTACTCAAATACAACAACAACCATCATCATTTGTATAAATAAATAATTATATATATAAAAATTTACATATGTACATTTATTCATTGGATTGTGTATCCAAGAACCCTCTCCATCTTCATCTCTTCTTTTCCATCTTCATCTTCCTCATCTTTATCTCGTCTAGAATCCATGTTATCGACTAGACGAATGACCAATAAAAGAACAACGTTGGTAGCTTCATCTCACGCCTGACGCCAAGAGCTTCACCCTATGTTCGTTTGCAACCACCCACCAAGAAGGAGAAAAAGAGAGGGAGGAAGAAAAAGAATAGGGGAGCGGGGAGAATAAGAAAAATGATTTTTAAGTTTTTTTTTTTTTTTTTCTATTTTAAAAGACATGGATATATATGAATTGTCAAGCACAAAATTGTAAACGAGCACTATCGTTAATAAAATATTGAAACATTTTTTTTATCAATGTAACATAGACCTTATTTTAAGGCTCTTTTATGTACAAACTCCAAAAAAAAAACACCTTTACATCAAATAACAATATAGTCTATATACTTGAATTCATAATAATTAAAGTTCATGTACATTCTATATTGTAACAATTTGGGGACTTCTTGTTCTTGTATATGTTATGCTGATGAATAAGTAGACAAACAAACCAAATGTGTTACATAGGTCTGTAAGTAGAAAAATGAGTTCCACAAAACCATGATTAAAACTTACACATTTGAACAGAACAGAAAGTGACAACCCTGCTTCTCCTTCCTCCTGCTTTCATGGCTGCTTGCTTCCCATTGCTTTGCTGCAATAAAAGCTACAAGAAAACTAACCAAAGCATTCAGATTAACACTGGCCTGTAGAACCCATCCTGACTCCGTTCAAGTAAGGTGTTAGGAAATCCAGTTTCCAAGCAAAGCAACCCAACCAGAAACAAACACTACAGTTATCAATAATAAATAACTCTGAAGAGAAAATGGGACTTAAGATTAGAACAATAATGTTAACACAACAGTACTTTGGCTCCAAATATTTCAGTCAACACATCAAAATTGTTTCTCATTGGCAAAATTATAAAGACAACAACATTAGACAATGTTGTCATCACCCCCAAAACTTCAATCTCTCAGTTTTACATCACATCCATCAAGCTTCATTCTCGTCCCCTTCGCGTTTGCCTTCGCAATCTCCATTTACATTTTCCTCTCCACTGTAAAAGCAATTACCAGTTGAGAACATATCAGATATATACGAGGCTTTACCATTCAATCAATTCACAGAAATGGGTAGTTAGATAATGTGATGATAAAGCTCTAAAGGGAACGAAATATAGAAATTATCCATTCAAATTTCAGTTGGTCATTGAACAAACCTGTCGGGACGAGATTCCGGAGACTCCTGTGGCAGTGGCGACTCCGGTTTTCTCCAGTTCTTCTCTGTTCTGTCCTCAGCAGCCCGGTTATTTCCATTGCCAAAACTCCTTTTCCTAAAGGAAATGGCGTTAGATTTTTCTGTCTTCTCCTCCACTGGCACCTCCTTAATCTTCGACTCTAGCTGCTCGTCAAGCTTTTTCCAGTCATGTCCCTTCTCGGCTAGAACCTCTTCCCTCGGCCTCGCCGCTCCAAATGGGTTCGAACTCTTGGACCTCGCCGCTGTCGCTGATATCTCCGACGATTTCCCATCGCCAACCGGCAACGTACGTGGCTGTAGACTAAGCTTTGGCCGACTACCAATGACGCCACCAGTATTACCTTCCTCTTTCTTCCTCCCCCAATTGTCTGAATCTGCCCCGCCGCCGCTCGCTGTGAACCCTCCTCGTCGCTCTCTGTCAAATCTTCTTCCATCCGACGGAATATTGCTCTTAGTAGAAACCCAACTCTCTGATTCATCCGCTTTCGACGATTGCGAATCCGAAAACCCTAATCCTCTCTCCCTTCTCTCGAAACCATTTCCAGCCATGGGCTTCTTAGTTAAAGCCCAATTATCAACCTCATCAGCTCTAGAAGATGTAAATTCCTTACTTGAATCCGCTCTATTAGACCCATTACTACTCCTCCGATTCTCATCAGAAACCCTAGAA
This sequence comes from Cucumis cinereus, assembly GCA_037974625.1. Lineage (NCBI taxonomy): Eukaryota > Viridiplantae > Streptophyta > Magnoliopsida > Cucurbitales > Cucurbitaceae > Cucumis > Cucumis cinereus. The sequence continues at coordinate 9,256,747 of JBBPDJ010000001.1, forward strand.
CCCCACTTCGAATTGGACGAATCATCCCCATTAGAATACCTATTATTCCTTTCATACGAACCATTCGAACCATAATTCCTGAACCCACCACCGAGCCTGTTCCGGTCGAGCTCCTCCGCCGTCCGTTGGCGAGGACCGGTGGGTAGTACCATAAAATCCTCAGATCTCGAACCGGTAGTTCCATAGGTGTTGAACTCGGCTAATGAGAGAGTTTGGCCTTTCTTCTTCTGCTTGGTGGCTAAGGCGTCGTTGAGGGAGGGGAAATCGAGGCTGAGTTCGGGTTGTTTCTGCTGTTCCTGTTCTTTAAGGAGTTGAGCTTCGTGTTCCTCGGAATCGAGAGCCCAAGCGCCGGGCTTTCCCCATGGAGAAGAAACCATTGCCGCCATTGTTGCTGTGGTTTGAGATTCGGTGAGAATTGAGGTTTGCGTTTGTTGGCAGCAAAATGGGTGGCCGGAGTTGAGACTCAAATGTTATAAAATAGGGAAATTACAGATTCTCATCGGACGGTTGAGGAATGTCTAATGTGGAGAGCAACGGTGAATGATGAGATTCTCCCATTTGCTTATCCCAAACAAATTTTAATTGGAAAATGTCCAATTTTATTCCCATACTTACTTTCTAATAAATTTTAAATTTATAGTTTTTGTTTTCTATTAAAAATATTTACAATAAATTTTATAAATATAGTTAAGTATTTTCATAAATACTACTATAGTTATATTAGATTAAAAATTACTGTTTGGTGGCTAAACTTTCGTACAATTTGCAATTTAAAAGTAACAAGTTAGTTCCTGCACTTTTTAATTGGTAACCATTTAGTTTTTTCATTAAAAATTTTATTAACTTACAAACGAAATTGGTAAGATGACGGTACATGTCATCCTACTTAAAAAATAAAGGCTATGTAAATATAAGTTAAAGAAAAAGAATGAGACAAAATTGGTACCAATTAGAAATTTTAGAGACTAAATCGTTATATTTGAAAGTTTAGAGATTTGAAAGTTGAGGGACCAATAGTGCTTTAATTACAAAATCATTATATTGTTATTATTATTTAGTCAATTTCAATAAAAAATTAACTTTGATTACCAAATTTATGATTTATAAGAAGTTTGACTACTAAAACTGATCATTTAATTTGGGACACGTGTCAGTAATTAGACTCAAATTAAACGCTAGAGATTTTATCATTAATTTGAGCAATGACACGACAATATCAAATGGTGAACTTAAGGTTATATTAAAATTAATTAAATGGTAAGAAACTATGTTTGCATATTCTCCCCAAATTTGAACAAAGAATTTTTTTTTTAGATAATATGTAGAAATGAAGTTGACGTATTGATTTATCATAAAAATGTTAAAATCTAGAATGCAAAATCCTCTAATATTTGGTCTCTCATCTAAACTTTTATTTATTAGAGGGCTTGCAATCTTTTGAGCCTTAATCTATCTTTACCATTAATAGTTTAAGAACTCTCAAATCAAAAGGTTTGGAATGTTAAGTCTAGCGGTTATGCTGAGAGGTTTAGATAGCCTCGAAATATGAAATGTGACAATTGTGTTTAGAGTGCAGATTTAGGTTGCCTGAGTTTAAGAAAACTGTGTTCGGAGAAATGAAGTTCATATTCTTAAATCTTGAGTTTGTGAAATATTTTTTAGTTTATTTTAAATTTAATTATTTTAA
>JBBPDJ010000001.1:9261594-9321767 GCA_037974625.1 Cucumis cinereus
AATAGGGATGTTGTAAACAGAATGGATCATTGAGAACACCCCCCCCCCCCCCCCCCCCAACACACCATTCTAACTATAAAGATCCTTACCAGATCGAGCAGCTCGGGTTTCAACGCTAAACCTTTCCCAGCAGTAAGGGGACAGGACCATTCTAATCGTGAGAAGACCATAGCCGATATCTCAATTCATCGTCCCGATTTAAAAATCGGGCATTGTACTCATCCTTCCAGTAGGAGTATACTTTAAAGTTTTGCATTTAAGACCACTGCCTTCCAAATTATAATCAGAATAGAGTAGGTTCATTCTTCAGTGTAATGTGAATTGCTTATGGTGATCAAATGTTCTTCAATACTTTTCACTGAATCACCACTAATATACCATGCCACAGATCCTGCAAAGAGAGGTATAACTTATTATGTGTTAGTAGCTTTGTGCAAGTTCTATTGCTCATTTCCAATATACATTTGTTCTATGAAACATTAACCACTCCCACATGTAACCCCTTTTTATTTAGGTAAGGCTGGGTATAGGACTATAATTTTGAGACAGCATATGTGGTTTATACGAGCACGTGTACACACAGTTATTTCGAAAAACACGGAATCACACGGTAATTAATTAGATTTCAAACCATACTAAGATTTCTCAGTTGATGGACACCAGGGACAAGTAAAAGGGATGTTTTGATGACATACCTTGTGAGGAGACTGGTTGTTGTTCTCTGGTTGAGTGAAGAATAATAGTTCCAGAAAGGACGGTAATGAATCCACATAATTCAGATACTATGGTGCTCGCATTCTGGCCTGACCAGTCCTGCAGCATAGACCGACATAACCGATTTAAATTTTCCGTTTTACACTTGTACAAATGTAGTACCGAGATCTGAGGAGTTATATGGTTAAGTAATTTACCTTAAACATGATAGCACTAGCAATAATAGTCAATGTTGTGAACATGGCATAATATACTGGAGATACAAGGGCTGCATTGAATGTATCCAATGCCTGAAAGAAAAAATACCATATAAGTCAGCATAGATACACAATCCTGTTCAAGTAAAGCATCTGGTTAAGAAAGGAATAGGAAACAACTGCCCTCCATTTTTATATGACACCAACCTTATTCAAATAATTTAGTTGTGTGATGACACAGACTACTGCAACTGTGACAAAAAGCCAAGTTTGAGGGTAAGCTACTTGGCTTATCCCTTCAAGCGTAACCCTTATCGCTATTCCAATAGCTTTAATACTCATGACCTGAGTTAACCACAAACGTTTAGAATATTTCAATTCAAAATTCAAATAATAGTTGTAAAACAGTTTGATATAGTAGAAATGGGATAATTACCGTCAATGAACCCATTAGAGAACAGATTCCCAAGTAGACCAGTATGTTTACATGTCCATAACGAGGTTCGAAATACAACATAAGAGCCAACACTAACGAAGCTATAGCAGCAATGTAGACTAGAAAAGCTGTTCAAGGATTAAGAAAAAGAGATTAAGTACGGAATTTGATGATATTTCATTAAATGAAACTCATATGAAACAATTCTTACCTGGTTGAGTTGCTAAATCCCAAATCTCTTCAACAGAATCAGGAGTATGTTCCTGAGGTGCATGAATAACTATTATAACTGATCCTACAATACAAGATAAACACCCTACAACACCCATTTTCTGTAGCCTCTCCTTCAATAAGAAGTGGGCTAAAACAGCACTGCCCAAATCAGAAGAAAGAATATTGTGAGATCCACCTGATTAGCGTTTTTTCTTTGACACAAATAGTACAAGAATCTCAAAAGATAGGGACTCACCTGACAATAATGCTCAGTGCACCAAGGGGTGTGACTAAAACTGCTGGGGCATAAATATATGCTACAAAGTTTGCAATCTCTCCAATAATCACTATTTAGGAAGAAAAAATCTCGGAATCAGGATCATCTTCATATTTTTACAATAACCATCTGACATATTATTATACATACTTGTGATCATGCCTGCCCACCAAAGTGGCTCTAACAGGTATGTATAACCGCCAACACCTGTTTTAAGAATGAGACTATAAACATCAACTTGAAGTAGAGCATGAACATTGCCTAGAAGACTCTTGAATTAAATGTCCATAAGAAGCAATAACAAATCAGATGAAAGAATATGTTAAATCATTCATTGACCCAAAAGTTTATGCTTTAAGAATATGGACCCAACAAGTGAAAATCAATATTAATTAGAAAGGAACGTTGCATTGCAACTTGCAAGAGTTTGAACATAGAACATCCTAATTCACCGCCGTGATACAATGTTAAATCACCAATTGACCAAAAAGCTTAAGCCGATATCATCTAACATAATAAATTCATTAATTAAATATCATTTGGTTCATCGAGAGGATAACAACTCTGTTTGCAGCTTAGACCAGTTTCTAAAGAACCTCAATCCCAACCCCTTAAAGCTTCCATCTGAAATCCAAAAGGTGTCTCGTGGTGTTCTGAATCCATGATCTTATTGGAGAGTCCAATCCGAACCCTTAAAGCTAAAGCTTCCCTCCATTTAAAAGCTCAACTTCCCTGTTTGCCAAGGCAGAATCCCTTGTTGAATAAATGGCACCAAGTATAGACAGATCAAAAAGAAAAGTCCACAATGAACTAACCCAGCCAAAAGTTGTGACATAAATTTACCAGAAAGAAACTCCCCTGTCCTCCTAACAGCCTAACAGGGCATAAAACACAGACTGCATCCAACCAACAAATACATTGGACTTGCAGAAATCAAGCATTTCAATTCAACGAGAAGGCAAATCCAAACCCATGAAATAAAAAAATAAATAAATAAAACAATTAGTGGGTCGTCATTACAGACCTGCTCTGGCCCCTGTAGCTCCGGCACGCTTAAGTCCTTTCTTCTTCAAGATAAAACTGGAGCCAATAAACGCACTGGACGCCATAGCTAGAATCAAACCCTTCGTATTCTCCGAAATCGTCATTTATTCTTCTTTCTATCTTCGCAAAACACCAGAAACAATAGGATTCTGTGGGATTAAATGAAAGGGTTCCCACAAAACTCCCGCCCGAATCGGGTCGCAGTCCAAAATTCAAACAAACGGCAATAGAAAACAAAAACAGCAAAGAATCAATGATAAATCTGATTGGCCAATGAAAATTGGAAATTATGGGGCCACCATTACCAATACCCAAGTTGCCGCCAAAAGAAGATCACGAATTTCAAGAAATGGAAGAAGAAACGCAATGGGATCGCCGAAAGTAAAGGAAACTCCGATGAGAAAAGAGATCAGAAAGAAGTTATAGATGGTTTTCGTCGGAAATTTTGTAATGGGCAAGAAAGGGTGAATGGTTTTTCGTTTTTCTATTTTCTTTTTTTCTTCTTTTATTTTATTTGTTTTAACATAAATTTAGTAATACGTGTCGGCTACGTAGTGGATATATTTTAATGCCATTGATAAATTAATAAATAAATAAAGTACGCGTTTATTTTTTAAACAGAAAAAAAAAGGGTAAATTAATTAGCTAATTAGGATATTTTGTGGGGCCAGCCAGTTCATTTTGCTTCAAGTTTGTCGGCACAGATTTTTCTTTTTCTTTTTCTTTTTTTTTCTTTCTCACTAAAAATCAATTTATCTACTAAAATTAAATTCACTAATCGCATAAGATCTAGGTTAAAAATATTAATGCCGACTTAAATGATGTTTAAATCCTACCAAATTATCGATGACAATGGATATTTTAAAAAAATAGTTAAAGCAAAAAAATTTAAATAAATAATTTTTAAAGAAATTGAAATATTCACACTTTTTCGCATTATAATTTAAATTTTTTATATTATATTTTCATGAATGGAGGGTTTTTTAACCCTATTGTGGGTGAATCTCGAGATCAAAGTTTAAAAAGTCAAATGAGAGTAAACGAAATTGAAAGAATGGGCTCAGGATCAAGTTGGGTCTTGTCGGCTAAAGTCCAACAACCTTAAGCGATGAAATTCTAACATGCCTAAAAATGATGTTGAGTCAGCCGACCTCAACCAAAGAAGATCCACACACAATTTGTCCAGTGTAAGATGGAAGAGAAATAATGGATTATAAGGGGGCTAAAAAAAGGGTAATGGAACGTTGAGCTAAAATGGCCCGATAGGCCTCGATCTCGACCAAGCATAAGGTCAAGGCTGACTTTCTCTATTAAATGATCAGCTTATTTGGGCCGTAGAAAAATGATGGTATGGGTCGAAATTCCAAACCAACCTCACCTCAACCTCAACCAAGGATGAGTTTGGATGAGGTCAAGGTCGACCTTCTCCATTTAGCACGCTATGTCCCATTTAGCTTGAGAGATAACCTATCTATTTAGAATTAGTAAACTCATATCTTAATCCTAGTTGGATAAGGATGAACCTTATAAATACACCATTATGGCTTCATATGAGTTAACTGAGATTTTTGACTTATTCTCTATTCTATAATTCTTTTACTCTTTTAGGTATCAAAGCCCTTTTTATTTGTTTTGCAGGTCTTCTCTTTTCCAAATCACAAATTCAACTGTTGGTGTCACATGAAAGTCTTGCACGTTTTGCTTGGCCAAAGTTTGGCATCGACAAACCATATCTTAAAGATATTGATTTACTTCCTCTATGATGTAGAACTCATGAAAATGTTCACATGTTAACAACAATTTAATGCCACACATTACTATAAATCATAATACTCAAATTTTATAAATATTTTAATATTTTCAAAATTTCCTGGATTTGATATCGATATGGAAATGAACGAAATCTCTATTATATTGTAAACAAAATGAACCACAAAAAATAAGTAAAAATGTTGCTAATGTAGACACATTGTAGATAATAAAACACATTAACTTGTTAAAAACCATTTTTTTTTTAGCAAACTTAGGCTAAATTTATTTTTAAATTTTAGCGTGGATTTTCTTTTAATTCATATTTATTTAGTGTTTGAAAGTTTCAAGTACATTTGAAGGGTTGATTATTTAAAACAAAATAAAAACATTTAAATTGCTTGAAAAAATTAAAATGGTGAAGGACTAAAATATAATATATCCAATCTTAGTATTCTATAGATTTCTTTATTAATAAAACAAAATTTTACCTATTATTTAATCATGCTAAGAAAATAATTAAACTCAATCTATGATGTCACAAATTCAACCATTAAAATAATTAACCTAAAATTAAAAAAAATAAAAAAAAACTTGTAAAGAGCAGAACTTAAACTTGGATCTTGCAGGACTAAAATAAAGATTTATCATTAAGCTAATGAGTAATTTTGATATTATTGCAGTTTGTAATATATATTATATAAAAAAAACATAAAATTGAGGGGCTCAATCTTAACTAAATCTCACTCTGTTTGTAAAATGCATACAAAACATAATAATAATAATAAATTAAAATATCATTTTGGTTCTTATACTTTGAAATTAGTTTAATTTTAGTCTTTGTATTTTTCAATTGTTCAATTTTAATTCTTCTAGTTTAATAAATATTAAATTGTTTAATGCTAGTTCTTTGTTGGGTTTTTTTTTTTTTTTTTGCTTTTGTTATTTAATAATATTTTTCTTTAAAATTTGAAAATATATTCAAATATTGTATTTTATTGCAAGAAAATTAATATATAGGAATTTTTTAAAATATATACAAAACAAACTATTTACACTTAATAGAAAAAAATCACTAAAATAAAAAAATCAATTACACTTAATCTTTTTATAAAGGGTAAATATTTTGTCAATTTTCTATTTTTTTTATAGTTTTCCAATGAAAAGAAAAAGAAGAAGAAAAATGAGTTTTCGAAATCTTAAAAAAATTATTTTACCACTTTTAAAAACTAAAAAATAATCAATCACACCTGATTTTATTATTATTATAAAAACTAAAAAAAAATGCTTTTTATTAAAAAAAACAATTTATTAGAGCTAAGCTTTTTAATATATCCTTTGCTTTATCCTATAGTCTATTTAATTTTATCAAAACAAATTATAGTCTAAATAACCAAAGTTTTGAAAACAATAGGAAAAAAGAATAATTTTTAAAAATACCATATTTTATTTTTACGCAATGGTACATTTTTGTTTGGGGGTTATTTCCAAAAAAATAAAAATAAAAATAAAAAAAATACTAAAAACAAAAATCTATTACACTTGATTTTTCTACGGAGTGTAAATATTTTTGTAAATTTTTCTATTTTTAATAATTTCTCTAAAATATTTTGTTATTTTTATCAATTTCCTTTCTGATTACCTTTAATTTTTATTTTTTTTTAAGGAATGTAATCCATTAGCTTATTTTGATACCTGATTTAGCCTACATATTTTCTATTTTATCATAATTTAGTACCTAATATTTAGTATGTTTATTTTAGTCGATATATTATAAAATATAAACTAATATAGACTATTATTTAAAAAAATTGTATATTTTCATTTTTAGATCAATGTGTTTGTATACAACTAAGAAAAAAATCGTTCCTTAAAAAAAAAAAAGTAAGTGAGCTTTCATTATCAAATTATTATAAGTTATCGTCAAAATGAACATAATTTACTAATATTAAGTATAAAATATTAATCTTGAAGTTAGAATTTTAATTACCTCAGTCTATAACAAATTTGAAAATAGTAAAGTGTTTTTCCCCCCAAAATTGTACTTTATCCTATTAATCCTATCTGTTCAAAATATATCCCAATCTCATCTTTTTGGTATCTCATAGTCATCCTATTGGTATCCTGTCAATCCAATTCATTAAAAAAGAAATAAAATTTAGAATCCAATTCTTCAAATAAAAAGGAAACTCATAATTATTCTTTAAATTTCAAGTCCTTGGTAACTATTTGGATTACATTCGGTGATTATTCTGTTTTTTTAGGATTATAAAACTAAATCTATTTTCTCTCAATTATTTTGCATATTTCTCAAGTACCGAAGTTAAAATTTAAAAAAATACCAAAAACAAATTTACGAAAACTACCATTTTAAATTTCAAACGGTGACTTGATTTTTTTCAATATTAAAATTGAGAATGGACTCAAACGGTGACTTAATTGTGTAACCAAAAAAAGAAAAAAAAAAAGATTATCCAAAATTTTGGAATGGAGTAGACATCGAGAGTTTGAATGTCCCTAAAATATGGTTTTATGGACTAATGTGTTCGGAATATCTTTAAAACTATATTTATTTAAAAAGAAATTCGAATTAATAAAAACAAATATAAGTTCAAACTATACTAAAATTAATAAATAATCATAAGAGTATTTGTTATTGAAACATTAATAAACATATAGAATATTCCAAGTACAAATTTTACAAAACAAACATAATTATGCAAGATGTCAGAATTCTAAATATTTAGGGTTTCTATGTTTCAAAAAAAAATTCTAAAAGTTTTAAAAACAATCAGTTTCTTTTTTTAGTTAAAAAAAGAAATTTTTAATTATTGACAAGAGTTCTAAAAACAAAAATATTTAAAACCATTTGCTCTTTAGTTTTCAAAACCAAAATTGGTAAAAATAACTTCGATAATAAGAAGATAACAAAGCAATAATAATAATAAAAAATATTATTTATAGACTTAATTTTTAAAAAATAAAGTAGAAAACTAAAAAGAGAATGAAATTGTTGGTTTTGATATTATAAATTGGTATTGTATTAGGGTCCGAACCATCCCAACGGAATTATTTTTCTGGAACCAAATATAATGTTGGGATCAATTAATCCCATAACAAATTTTGAAAGTTCAATGCAATAGTGGATGCCATTGAAATTCATTTAATCTTTAAAAAAACAAAACAAAAACAACCCACAAAACCTTCCTTTTTGTTAGTCCTGTTAAATCATCAGAGAGACTAAGATCCCCAAAATCAGGATCTAAGGAATCATCACAAAAAGAGTATAAACCATAAAATATTCCACCACCCCCCCCCCCTCTGCTTTCCCATGGCATCAATTGCAACCCCTGTTTTCCAAAACCAATCACAATAATCTTATATAAACAAAGAAATCTTAATAAAGAATCATATCTTCATTGACTACATTTAGAGTCAAAACACTATAATTCCACTCAATCAGATCAACAAATATACTTAACATACAGTTTTTAAGAAATGGGTTAACTAACGATCAAAGACTCAAATAGTCAGAACTTAGTTAATTAACAATGTAAATCTGATACTCTTCAACTCATTCAGATCAATATCATCATTTCTAATTTTTTAAGAAATGGATTAACCAAGGTATGATAGATGTAAAGAGGTGAAAAGAGGGGTTCAGTTAAAGACAGCCATATATTATTAATAATAATCCATTGCAAAACCGCCATTTAACACGGCAGATGCTTATAAACTCATGAAGTAGCATAAACCCATGACCCATAATAGCCTAAAAAAGGAGACTCACACAGACCCATATTCGCAGAAGTTAAAAAACAACACACGCAAATAGGAAATTGATCATAGATACGATTTCGCCAGAGCAGACAACAGCGATGGAGCTTGCATCTTCTAATCTAAGAGAGCTGGCCACAATCGGCAATGACAACCGGTTTCGAGGTCCTTCCAGAGCTCGAACCCACTTTCTCGATGGCTTTTACCACATCCATACCTTCAACGACTTGACCGAACACCACGTGCTTACCATCCAGCCAGTCGGTCTTAGCCGTGCAAATGAAGAACTGAGATCCGTTGGTTCCAGGTCCAGCATTCGCCATGGATAGAATACCAGGGCCGGTGTGCTTCTTGATGAAGTTCTCATCGGCGAACTTGGCTCCGTAGATTGATTCACCTCCTGTACCATTTCCGGCGGTGAAATCGCCTCCCTGGCACATGAAACTAGGGATCACACGGTGGAACGACGATCCTTTGTAATGAAGGGGTTTGCCACTTCTGCCGACTCCCTTCTCACCAGTGCAAAGTGCACGGAAGTTCTCGGCGGTGCGGGGAGTGACATCGGCGTACAGCTCCATCACGATCCGGCCGGCCGATTGGCCGCCGACTGTCATGTCGAAGAAAACTCTAGGGTTTGGCATAGTTGGTTGTGTTTTTGAGCTCCAAAATTTCTTATCGTAGTAGAAGAAGACGATATGAATTTAGGGTTCGGTGGGGCAAACGATTTATATAGCGGTCAAGCTTCGTGTGTATCTATGGAAACTCGATATCTACCGTTAGATCAAGACACGTGGTGTCATCTTAGTGTCATAAAGTGAACCAGGGTCAGGTTAAGAAACCCCTAGTTTACCATGGTTAGTTTCGCTATCAATGATTATTGATTAAGAATCCATGGACTTTTCCGTCTTTTTGATCTACTACGACGAATGATCCAATGGCTTAGGATTTTTGCACTAAAATTAAAAGTTTTAAATGAAAAGAAAAAGTCTACGATGTGTCGTTTAGCGAAAATGAAATGGAAGCGGTCTTCGGTGGATAGATATGTCATATGCTCAGTTTCAAAACGACGTGTCGAAATTAAAAGAAGAATAAATTTTTTTTAGAAATATCCATGAGTTAATCGAATAAATAAGAAGTTTTTTCAGAAAAAAAAAAGAAAAAATTATTTAGCATTTCATAGAATAAACCCTAAACCCTAAACACAAATCAATTACACTTGATTTTTTATGAAGTATAAATATTTTGAATTTTTTTTCCATTTTTGATAATTTTTCAATAAAAAATAATGTACTTTTGAAAACAAATTAGTAAAAAAAGCACTTCTGGAAAATAATAATAATAATAATAAGTAAATATGATTTTTTTAACAAATTTTCATAACCTTTTTTATTTTTCATTTTTTTTTCATATATACTGTTTTTATTGTTTTTTATTTTTTCTGTCGTTCTTTGTTTTGTCTTTTAGTCTTATTCCCTCATTCTCCATATACTTTCTTTAAAAAAAATGTTTTCTTTTTATTTCTACTGTTGATTTTAAAATTAAATTTAGACTCCAAAAATACAATAAAAGAAATCAAGGAACATTACTGTATATGAAAAAACTGTTTGAAATTTTTTACAACATATAACCAAATTTTATATTTTATATTTCAGAGTCTATCAATGTATATCAGTATCTATTATTGATAAAATCTAAGTTTTATTTTTAAAACTACCTCATTTATCCGATCGATGAAATCCCTAAACTTTCATACTCAAACAATTTAAATATTTAAATATTTGCTAATATTTTTGTTATATTAGGATTTAAAAAAAAATTATTGTGCAATAATTCTACTTATAGATTTTGTTAATAAGTGTATACAAGTATGTTAACGATTTTCAACCATATTCTTCATTTGATTCACTTTGTGATAATTTAGAACTTTAATCGAAACAATAGAAAGTTTCACACGATGGTTTAGGTAGTAAATACGAAGGAGTATGTAATATTTTTTTTTTTAATTCTTACTCGGTTATAAATTTTTGCTCCTAATATCCTTAACTATTTTTATGCATTTAGTCAACTATGAAGTGTACGCACAATATGAAATTGATTGAATTTTAGAGAAAAATAACATATTTGCTAAACAAAAATTTCAAAATTAAATCAAATTTCAGCAGAGTTATTCAATAGTTAATCGATGCATTTCTCAAACTTATTTTTTATATGAAATTAATTAGTTTACGAAGATTATAATATTATTATTTTTATTAAACTTAGTTGACAAATTAGTAAAAATTAATCCACAGTAGAAGTTACATATAAGTATAGACAGTGAGATTTAGGATTTTCTGCCTATCTATAAAAAATTTCATTCATATTGAAATTGATACATCGTATTCTTTTTTTTCTTTTTTTTTTTTTTTGGAACAAATTGGAGGAAAATGAAATTTGTATATTGGTAGGGCCAACATAAAAGGGGAAACATAATTCTTATTCCAAAACATGGAGGCCAATGTCCCAAAAGAAAAAATAAAAGAAAATATTGGTCCTTATGACTCTACACCATAGCTTTTTCTTTTGGGAAAAGCTATCATTTGGGTATCCATAAAAGAAGGGCTCCAATGAATAGAGAGGATTATTATTATTTTTTTTTTAATTTGAAAGCAATCAACTTAAACAAATCATTTTTGTAGCTTTTTACAAATTTACATGAAAAATATAACACACACATATATATATAGTCTATGGATTAAGATACTTGCAGCATCTGAATAGTATATCCAACTTTATGAGATTACCGATCAAAATGTCTTATAATTCATAAACTTTCAAAGTATCTATTTTGTATGTATGTGCGTGAGTCTACGTATGTCAGTGATTGATATTGATAAACTACTATCATTTATCACTAATAAAATTTTATAAGTGATTGAGTGATTGATAGACTGTGACATTTTGCTATATTTGAAAATATTTTCAGCAGTTTTGTTATTTCAATGATTCTCCTACTCGATGACTTTTAAGTGATTCCTGATAATAACAAAACTTTTTAAAAAGTAAAGAAGATAAAATAAATGGAAAACAAACAAACAAGAGTTTGAAATGCTAAAGCTATCCCTTTCAAATATTTTGGTCACTTTTTTTCCCCTTATGTTATATAAGAAAATGTTTGCATTTAATTTATTCACCTGCAAAAAATAAAAAAAATAAAAAACTAACATAGTTCATATGCATATGGAGATATGAATCTGCTAGCGATCAAAAGGTTTGTAGTTCAAATTCTCTTTGCATGATAATTAATATTTATAATAAAAGAAAAGCGACACTAAATCTTATGAGAATTGGAACCATGAACTTTATGATCATTATTAACATATTTCAAATGTCAATTGAGTTATGATTGATTTGGTGGATAATGTTAAGGTGTAGATAATAAATATTTAAGCTTTTGTTTAATGCAATAATCGCTCTAGGTTGGCCTCTAATTCAGGTGGTACGAGGGGCCATCACCCCTCTGACAACAAACAATCATCTCTTTCTGTATTTTATGATATAGTGATATCTAGATAAACAATATTTTTTAAAGTTGAGAAGAGACTCAAGCCGAGAACTCAAGTTGAATTCTCTCGTGCATTCTACATCATCATATTTAATATGTTAGTAACAAATCTCCATATTTACAATAACCAGAGGTTGGACAAAATAAAAAGATGGGTAATATTTTAGAAGCACTAAAAACCAACTTTCAAAAGTTCCAAGGTTAAAAAACACGTAAAAGTAACAATTTAGTTCATGAAACTTTGGTTTGTAATGATTTAGTTCTTATACTTTCAATTTTATATCAATCTAATCCCCGAACTTTGATATGTAACAATTTAGTTCTTGTACCTTCAAATGTGTAACAATTTAGTCCCCAACGTTAAAAAAAAAAAAAAAAATTGATATCAATTTTTATTATTTTATCAAATATAGACTTTGTATTTTATAAAATTATTAAGTCTCTAATTAGTTTATCGATTTATTTATACAAGAACCTCATTAAATTTTCACACAAAGTCTTACAATGGAGACTCAATTGATATAAATTTTAAAATACAAGGATTAAATCGTTAAAATGGGGACTCACCAATTATCTACTTCTCAATTAAATATATATATATATATATATTTATATATATATATATATTTATATATACATATTTAATGACTTAATAAAATTTCACCAAATCACATTTTTTCTTCGAAACTTTCGAATTAAAATAATTAAATCAAGGAGGTGGTGAATATGGATTAAAAAGAAAGTTTAATTAAAAAATATAGACACACTGATTAGAGGTCTGGGGTGATAGTAAATGAAATAACAAATTAAACTCAAACATAATCCACACCCTTCAAATTAAATGTAACATTTTACAATACAAAACAAATCATTATTACACACACAATATACCATTTCTGATCTCTCCCTCTCAATTTCTTTGATCTTCTTCTGATCTCCACTTACAAGTCTTTATTACAACAGCAACAAAGTTTGAAATATAATATGACATCAAACAAATTCCCCTATACTTACAAATCACAAAGAATGCGAATATATATATATATATATATATATATATATATGTATATATATCAGAAGTGCTATAGTATAGATAACACTCATCTTCAATAAACATATAAACTAAATGTTTTAAATTTTCTTCTAATTATGGTGTGGAACAGAAGGAGCCAGGGGAGGAAATTTCTTGCCAAACTTTGGGTGAGAATAGTACTTTGGAGGGACAACAATCTTTGGAACTGGTGGACATGGTGGAAGCTTTGAAATTGGAGGGAGAATCTTATACCATGGATGCTTATAATATGGAGGAGACTCTGGCTTCTCTGGTGTTGGAGGCTTGTAAACCGGTGGTTTTGGCTCCTTAACCGGAGGCTTCGGCTTGTAAACCGGTGGTTTCGGCTCCTTAACCGGAGGCTTCGGCTTGTAAACCGGTGGTTTCGGCTCCTTAACCGGAGGCTTTGGCTTGTAAACCGGTGGTTTCGGCTCCTTAACCGGCGGCTTTGGCTTGTAAACCGGTGGAGGCTTCTCGTCAACGGGTGGAGGGTTTTCGTAGACCGGAGGAGGCTTTTCGATGACAGGGGGAGGTAGCGAAACTTGGGGAGTGGGCGAGGGAATGTAGACTTTAGGGGGGAAGAGTTTGTGATGGTAAGGAGGTAACAAGGGATGGGTATACAAAGGAGGATGAGGAGGGAAAACAGGTAAAGAGATAGGAGGCAAAGGAGGGTGATGATAATAATGATGCCAAAAGAAGGCAGAGACACAAGTTTCACTTTTGAATTTGATACCATTAGGCAAACCAAATGTTTGTTTTGCTTTATCTTTGGATTTGAATACAATCATTGAAGCCATTTCTAAGCCATCATGAGAAGGACAAGGAGTAGAAGAAGCACTGTGAAGCTGTGCAAAGCACTTTCCTTTCAAGTTTCCATCTTTATTCAAAACCTCAGTTGGAAGTAAGACTTTGAAGTTTCCTTCTTCATCTAGCTTTGCAACCCCTTTTCTTTCTATGCTTCCATCTTTTTGTTTGCAGTCAATGCTAACACTAAGCCCTGCCATTGGATTCAAGTTCATAACTTAGGTTCTAAAAAAATCCGAACTTTTGAATGACTTTCTTCATTGTTCTGTCGTAATAGAAACATTTTAGAACCTTGTAGAACGAATCCAAAAACTTAAACTGATCGACTATGGTAAGTTTTATTATATCACAATGAGTTTTGAAAATCATGGAAGGCTCCACAAGTGGAAATTAATATTAATTGAAAAGAAAACGACATTATAAGAGGTTTGCTCTTATACACGTTAAATCGCCAATAAATCTAAAAATTAAAACTTAAGGATTAAGAAAAGTTCAATATCATTTTGTTTGCTTAGATTCAAGTTTACAACTTAGTTTCTAAGAAAAAACCATACTTTGAAAAGAAAATATATAGTACTATCACTCCGTACTATCTTGATGCATTGTTTTTCATAAAAACATTTACAAATGGTCTAAGGTGAAACCAAAAGCTTAAATTGATTGGTTAAGTTGATCATATCAATACTTTAACACTCTGTCTCACTCGTGAGTTTTGAAATTCGTAAAAAAAACCCCACAAGTGGGAACCAACATTAGCAGAAGAGAAAACAATATTGCTTATTAAAGTACCCATAAATCCAAAAGTTTAAACTCATGGATGACGGTAAGTTCATTATATCAATACTTTAACACTAGTCAAACATTGAATGGAAAGAGAGCGTACGACGGTAGTACGATAAACTCTCTCACAAACTTCAATGAATGAAGGAAACAAAAAGCTGACAAAAGGGGAACAGAGAGAGAGAAGAGAGTTGAGTAAATGAGAGAGAATTTAAAACCTGAGAAAGCATGGTTGGTTTTAATGTTATTCTTGTAGCAATCTGCACATTCTCCAACTCCAACAACTTCAACTGTTGTCAAGTCACTGCCATGGCAGAAAGTTGAAGCAAAAAGCAAGAAGAAGATCAAGAAACAGGGAGGATTATGCATGAAGAAATTATATAATGAAGAGGGGAAATGATGAATGAGCAAAACAGTGAATCCAAATGAGGCAATTTATAGGAAATTTTGAACCGACAATAGAGTTATGAATTAGTTTGCATTCAATAACTTCAGCTACTTAACTCAATTTCCAAACCTACTTATTCATCCTACCATAAATATAGTGTTCTTCATTATTGAGATTAATGTATCAAGTTCTTACACTGGTGAATGTTTTTGTTTTCCTACATACATGTTTGTGGACCAAAGTACGAGCAGAAGGGCAGGATTCAAACCTGAAATGAATGGATTTTGTTAATAGACGTGTTTTTGGGATTGGTCCGATGGTTAAAATAATTGTTGTTGGCTATGCTTTAGATAAACAAGATATAATATTAAGTAAATTAGACCGTTATTTGATAACTATTAGGTTTAGAAATTTTTTTCTTTTTAGAAATTCAAGCTTAAATGTTTGTTTAAGAAGAAAAATCATTGTAACAAATGGCCAGAGAACAAGCAAAAGTTTCATAAACTAAAAATCGAAAAACGAAATGTTTATCCAATAAAACTTCATTTATAGTATATTGAACTTGTGCGATCACAACTATAATGACTAAAGTAGACAAATAAATTCAAATATTTATAGACTAAATTTAGTATAAAAATTAAATCACAAATTTTATTTTGTTTACTAGTATGAGAAACAATTATCATGTTATATTGGACAATCTATCATTTGAGTTTGAATTTAACAAACATAAACATAATTCAACCGGTTTAAGATGGTACCATCACTTTAATAGCCTTCAAAATCAATGTCAAACGAAGTCTCAATTAGGTTATTGTCCATTCTAGAGATTCGAGTTGAGTACGACTGATATTATGGTCGTGCAGGATGCTTTTGTAATGTTTATTTCTTCAATTAGATTAAAAAGTGTTTTTTGAGTATTTTGGTTTTTGATTTGAACTTTTTTGTGGCTAGAAGTAGATTTCAAAAGGAAGATCAATGGTGTTGTATGATACATACAAATGAGGCTATTTATATCATTACAAGGTGTAAAGTTGGTTACATGTGAACCAAAGGCATTGTATAATAAGTGAGTTAGGTTGAAGAATAGACTTGCAATAGTATCAAAAAGAGGATGAATCACAAGCAATGATTTAATGAATGGCTGAAGGCGCGAGTATTTTTCGTATTTCTAATGGACGATATCGATATGAAAAAACAATATCTCCACGTCTACCTATCATAAGTTCTATGCATTAATTACTTGCAATGGAACTTCTCAACTAGATTAGATCTTTAATGAGACAATCATAAAATTGGTGCTCTCTAACAAAAAAAGAAAAGATCCAACAGGATCGTTCATGCCATTAACTAAGGAAAACCGCAAACTCGAACATCTTTTGGGCGATTGCGAGCTTCACCTATGGGGTAATAAGACTTAGCTCAGTATGTTCGTGCATATGTATGCTAAGTAAGACAAATTTTACAGTTAGTACTAGCATTCCAAAAACAGATCTTACAAGTCAAGTATGTAATAAATCATGGAGCAAATGACATCCAAATCCTCCCAATCAACTCGACATCGAGATACTCGAGAAAATCTGAATCACGACATTAATAAGCTGATGATATTTTATGAATAATAATAAAACAAAAGGACATCAATAAGGTTCCATACAAGTAGGCTAGATATTATCTTTTAATCTTCTAGAAAATGAAAAACAGGAAAATCCAGATATTACAAAGAGGAGACTAGAGACCTAATCTCATTGATTTCCTTCCGAGCTGGCAATATGGCCTCCCAAGCACAGCACATCCAATTTAAGAATCTTTACCCAACTCTTAAGCAATTCAATCAATTCTCCATTTGTCTCCTCATAAAATCATATATACATTATTCATATGACATGCAAGCATGAAAGCTACCAGCCAGGACCTCACATGGGGCGATTTAATGAGGGAAACAACCAATATCTAGCAAATTAACAGTTATATAGAGAGACCGTTTGGAAACAACCAATATCTAGCAAATTAACAGTTTTATAGAGCAACCGTTGGGATGTCGAACGAATGAGCAGAACTTTCGCACGGAATAGAGGTAAAAGATGTCAAAGAGAAAAGTGGTAACCTGCATGCCCCACGACATTGATGATCCAACAAAGCTAGGGTTGTGATAAATACAGAATAAGGGGTTCCAAGGAAAGTATAAAAAAGTTTCAACTATGATAATCATATACTCCAATGAAAATTCTCTAGATTCAGAACACTGTATAGTTGCAAACTTAATTTAGATTGGCATTAAGAAACGGAGAATGCAAAGAATTCCCCGACATGCTACAGTGGCAAGGAAGGGTTTAACGCACCTAACTTACAAAACTAGTCAACCTTGGACTCCCTCCTCAAATCTTCAACTGCCTAATGTGGGTTTTTGGAATCTGCACATTGTCAGTATACTGTGCAATGGGGATGGAGATGAGTCTTCATTAGTTATTTTTCTTCGACTTGTTAGATCCAGACTTAGTGTATGCAGTTCCCTAAGGATAGGAGGAGATCATATTACAAAATATATCGGAAGTAGCTTTGAGATTTTCTCTAGAAATGTATGAATTTTGGTAACAAAGACAAACCTGAAGCCATTCATCCATTGAGGTATCAACGGTCTTCGTTCCAACTTCAACCTTGGAAGCAGCCCTCTTGGGTTTCTGATGCATACAAGGAATGGCATAGAATTTTATGTCAAAAGTATTCATATCTCTCGAAGAATTTAAAATTTGGGTAAGATGCACATCATGCATCTCCACCATTCTATTTCTCATATTAAAATCAGAACATTTGGTCGGAATGCAAGGAGGTATAAAGGTGAGAACCATGGTTGATCGTAAATACTTATAAACCAGTTCAGATAGATTCTAAGTTAACGACAAATGCCAAAACTAAGGCCACAAACAAAGGTGATAACATATTTGATGAAAACAATTGCACGCCCCTAATTCTGGGACAACATCGTTGATGCCACCATAATAAGTAAAAGAAGAAAGATGGCCAAGATCCAATGTTAGAATACAAGGTCGTTATCAAATGAAGACCAGAAAAATATATACCTTGGAGAGTTTTTGCTGTATTTGACCATGAATCCACAAGACGAGCAGAACGAGAAGGGCAATTCCAAGAGTAACTAAAAACACAGACTCAATGCTGATGATACCACTAGCTTCGACAACTTCAATAGTACCATTATAGAAGATGCTTTGGTATGCATTCTGGTCAATTTCATAAAAGATGGTACCCACTAGATCAAAATTTCCAGGCTGCACATCAGGAATATATTAAGTTTCATCAATTTTTAGAACTTCAAAGTTGATAAAGATGAGCAGGTTAGTAATTCTATAAACAAAAAAGTTCATAGAGGCAAGGAACCATTATCATAACGATGATGAATATACCTGCAAAAACTTGCTGACAGCAAATATGTATGGGTAAGAAGCTTGGGTTGATGGGTGCACTGTTGCATTGTGGAACACCTACAAGTGCCATAAGGAAGATGTATAAGTTAAAAATAACGAGCTGAGGTTACTGCAAAGGAAATTTGTTTAAAGAAATGCACAAATATAACTGGAACTGGAAGTTCATAGCTGATCTGTATAACCAAAGAGAAAGAAGCTTCTACTCAAAAGTCAAATGAAAAAATTATAGAGGATGCTGATCTTCAGTTGTTATTTCTAGGAAACAATTTCATTGATCTATGAAATTCACAAAAAGGGATATACAACTCATAGTATTACAATAAGCTAGGTTGAACTTCAGTTGTAAATTATCTTGACGTGAAAGGGAACAGTCAATCAACAAATATAAATCAAACCAATAGCACATAGCAGTATGATATCCAGCCATGAATTCCATAAAGAGTGTTGATGTTGGCAATTTCTATCAAAGAGTTAAGAATTGACATCGACATTCAAAACATAATCACAAAAAGAGTAACAGGATCATCTTTCTCTAGAAAATCTTCACTGGCCAATAACAGTCTAAAAGAGAAAAACATGAGCCGAAGTTTCAAAAAGAAGAAAAAGAAACAGTAAAAACAGGACTTACTAGGAAAAAGGAAGAAGACAAATTTATAAACATATATTACAAGAAAAAAACATATTCATCCCGTACAACTAAATTAATGATGTACAAACTCCAATGGGTCAAACTAAAGGAATTCTAAGTGGTCCAGATGACTTTTTCATTACTAGGTTCTCCAATCTACACAAGTATTTAATCAAACTTACAATTTAAAAATCAAAATACATAACACACATATTTCATAAACACATTAGTTCAACTGAAACTTCCCAACACAACAAATATCCTTCATAAACTTTGGCATTCAACTGATTGAGATCAAAACGCAGACAAATCAAATTGCTGTCCTATGCTAGTAGTCATTAAGTATATTAGAGATGAATGAAAAAGAAAATAAGTTAAGATCATACAAGAAATGTTTCTAATAAATTACATTACGCTAGCAGGCCAGGATTACCTGTCCAGTAAGATTTTGAATCAACAGACGATGATCAAAAGTGTAGTGAATGCTGGCCTTAATAGCAATAATATTCAAGCTTGATTCCCCTGGATTAACAAATAACAGTTCAAGGACATTATTGACTGATAAGATATTGGATCAATGGTAAGCAATAAAGGTTTAATGAATTCTGGCCTCAATGGCTTTGCTATGCATGACTCCCACATTTAACAAAATTCAATTAAAAAAGTCAACGTACTACAGTCAGTGACATAATCTCGGATGAAAACCCACTTACCCAGTAGATAATAGAGATTTAAAAAAAGTAGTATAGCAGAATGAAAGTTAGTTACCATCATTTTTCACTCCCGCAAGTAGTTCAGTCTCTTCACCAGCTTGCACTACTGCAATGGAAGGCATAAACTTCAATGTCAATTATAGATTATAGATAATTGATATCATCATTCATAAAAGTATGTCACACCTATATCAAAAAAAGGATTACGGTTACCAAATCCTGAATCTAATTTGAACACTTACTGCGTGCACTGTTTTTCGGAAAAACGCAGACAGTATCAACTCCTGGAGCAGGGCCAAAGTTCACTTCTCCAAAATCCTGAGAATCTTCATCACCCACAATTCCAAGATCGCCAACTTCTTCAACGGCCTCAGATGATTCAACATCCGAATCCGATTGACATGTGGCAGCTGTTGAGCAAGAACCAACAATGCAAATGTAAAATAACCCGCTAGAACACTGAAATTCAATGCATTCAACGAAATAAATGAATAAATGTCCGAACCCTAATATAGAGTCCTAGTGACCATGCAGCACCCCCGACATTTTATTCATAAATTCAATGAAATCAAATTATTCACATAAGAGATGGGAAGGGGGGTATATGACATTGAAAAATGGCGATAGAATAATAGACCCCCCTTCAGAAGAATTTGACAACAATATCTCAGCACTGTAAACATCAATCCTTCAATAAATAAATGAATGAATAAATCAATCAAATAAGCTCCTTTCACCATCAAGACCAGTCAGAGAATAACAAAATACGACTAGAAAAGAGACGATCCAATATAAAATGAATACCCATCAGAGAAACAATTAATGAAACCCCAAAAGAGTGAAAACCCAGAACGCATTAGAACAGAAAACCACGATCGAAAACCATGCATGCAGAAAAAAAGATGGAAAATCTAATGAAACAGGGTAATTACAAAAGAAGAATCGAGAAGACCCAAATGATGGAAAGAGGAGGTAGATCTATGATTGAAAGAAAAAAAAGAGCGAACCTTTGAGAAATGGAGAGGCGAGAAGAAGAAGGGCAAGGAAGAAAACTCTGAAGGCGTTCATGGCGACAATGGGGAATCAAAGGGAAAGCGAAGATTGAGAGTTGAAAGTGTGGATTAAAGAGAGAGGAAGACGACCAAGCTTCGATTTTGGAGGGTCAAAGTTTGGGGATCCATGAGCCACATTTATTTGGTTGGGAAATCGAGAAGAAAACCCGGTTTCCCCAATTGCTACAAGTTTTTCCATTTTCGTTTTTATTACATTTCATTTCTTATTAGGTTAACTTAAAACTCACGATTAAGATACTAAATTTTCATAAGTAACAATTTAGTTTAGTTTTTTTCGTAAAGAAAAAAACATAAATTGGAATCCAAATTAGGACGATGCGAATAATTCAACCGTGATGATAGTCTTTAAGTCAGATCTCAGAGTGACCAAATCAACGAGCATGAGAATCAAGTTCATGAGTAATTGAACTACAAAGATGATTGACAAGACGAAAGCTAGGGACAAACCACTGAGATGAAATTCACTAATTTAGTCAACAATTGAATCTCATTTGCATATCTAGCATTCCCAACTGGAAGATTCCAAAGGATGAGAGAATCAATTTCGATTCAAGAAAGATGTATGTCGGCTTCAATAGTTTGAGATATGCCTTCATACATGGTAATGGCTTCAGCGAGCACAACGGATCCTGGTAAGTGAAAATGGTTCTCCATAGAACGCAACACAACCCCATTTGAACCAAGAACAATAGTTCCAACACCCACATCTCCTGTCACAATAACAACATCAAAGTTATGCTTAAAAAAGCAAGACGAAGGAACACACCAATGAAAATCTTCCACTATGCCCCGATGAGAATATGGGAGAGCCAAGAGTCAACACAATGAATCGAGGTCAAGTGCTCATCAAAGAATTCCACCACGTTTAGCCCCCATCGTAACGATTTAGTTTATAAACTTTAGTAAATGACAATGTAGTCTATGAACTTTTAAATTTATATTGTTTAAACCTTAGCAAATAATAGTTTAGCCTATGTTATTTATATTTTGTAACAATTTAGTTCTTATTATGAAAAATGTTATTAAGATTTCTTATGCATGTATATTGTTAAAATGATTGATAAATTAATTTTTTTAATAAGTTATATAGATTAAATCACTGCATAATAAAATTTGGCAATTAATTTGAAAGAGAATGTTCATGATAGAGATTACATTTTGTTTTCTAAGATTAGTCGAGGTGCACGTAAACTGGCCTAGACACTCACGAATATAAATAAAATGATAGAGATTAAATTATAATGTGTTAAAGTTTATTAAATAAGTTGTTACAAATATGAAAATATAGATATTAAATCGTTACAAATGAAACTTCAATGACTAAACTATTGTTACTTTTATAAAAGTTTAGGACACAGATAAGTACAAATAAATACTTCACTCATAAGTTCCTTTGTTGTGAATATACTTTGTAAATTTATTTTAATTTTAACCAATTAAAAAACAAAAACAAATCAACTTAGGTTTTAGTTTTAATGATAGTTTCACAAATTATTCTTAATTGTTTAGAATTAAATTATAACTGTTCTTGTAGTGAATCGTGTTCGGTTCTCATTTTTAATCCATGAACTTTTGAAATGGTTTAAGAAAATATATTTGGAGATTGTCTTCACTAAAGTGATGAAAGAATATTAACCACATTGGTCTATATAAATATTGGAAAAATACATGCTAACAAGAGGGTAGGTCAATTAGCATTCGAGGATCGTGATTCAAATCCCTTAGTCCCCAATAGTCGTATTCAAGAAAGAAAAACATTGGAAAAATACATACATCATTTACAATATCTTTCACGTAAATTGATGAGACAAATGTTATATAAATATTAACTTTGTTATTAATATTATAGATGATATCAACAATTACCTTTTAAGTTAGAATGAATAATAACAATCTAAGCCACATTCGGTAACCATTTCGTTTTTAAAAAACAAGCATATTTTCTCCTATCTCTTACAATAATTTACATCTTTATTAAGTACAATGGTTGAATTGTTGGCCAAATTCCTAAAACAAAAACAAGTTTTTAAAAGCTCCAAACCTAATTTTAGAAAACAAAAACAAAACACAAAATGGGTACAAAATGGGACTTGTATCAAATTTGGAGGTAGAAATAGTGTCTACAAGCCTGATTTCAAAAAACAAAAACGACAAACATAAGGGTTATTAAATGGACCTAAATAAACGCAACATACCCCTGGTTAAAAAATTCAAACTTCGAAGGTAAAGACTTTAAAACTCTATTTTTGAACGTTTTTCCAAAGCATGTTAATCTTTAAAATTATTATATTTAGGATTATATTTGATCAAATTACTTCTGTATGCTCTTTCACAACCCTTAATTAAGGACATATAAACATATTTTTGTCCAACAAACACAACTTTTCAAGTATATATCTTCCAACCTTTTCAAGGATTTTCTTCTTCTCTATTTTGGATAAAGATCTTCTTTTCTATGAGGGCAAATGAATAGTTCTCGTTCTTTAGGGAGAAAAATGTTTCCTCCCCTGTAAAGGCAAACGAGTAATTCTTCCGATGAAAATCTATCCCAGGACATGTTGAAAAATGTATCGTCAAAGAAGGTGTGTTATCTTTCTCTCTTTTGTAGATTTGTTCTATGTACATCTCTCTTTAATCAATATGAGGATGTTTGGCACACCAATATGAGATGAGTTGAGTTGGTATATTATGCCGACTCATTGTTTGGCCCACTAACTTTACATGTTGGTGGTGTTGAGTTGGTATATTATACTAACTCACCTCAACTCTCCTGAATGTTTTATCATCAATCACCATTGATGATTACCATTCTCACATTCTAAGACCCAACTTCGACGATCGATTTGGGACTCCGACTACCACCTTCGACAACAACCCTAGTGACCACCTTCGACAACCACCTTTTCATGACCAACTTCGACAACCAACTTTGGGCTCCAATAACCATCTTCAATAACAAACTTTGATGGCCACCTTTGTGACGACGAATTTCAGGATCAGACAACAAACTCTTGCGACCAACTCCAAGATCACTTTCATGCAACCAACTTCTGCCTTAGACAACTACCAACGACTACAAACTTTGGCAAAAAACATCTTTGATAACCAACTTCAACTCATGAAAATCACTTTTAATAATCAATTTCAATGACAACCAATAGCCCAAACAACCCTTAAGATTTTTTCTTTCAAAAGAATTAGCAATGACAAAACATATCATTAAATAAAGTATTTCATTTTTTTTCTTTTAAATTATTTTGTGTTGTCTCTCTTTGATTCTTTTCAAGAGATTTGAGATCCTCAAATAAGATATGTAAGCATAAATATTAAATATATATTTAACATATCAATTAGTTTTTAAAAATATCAAAGATGTTGGAGACCTATCAAATACAAAATTTAAGTTTTAGAAACTTAATTATCAAATATTTTTAAAGCTTGGGTACTTATTAAACATGAAATTGTAGCTCAAATGATATATCAAACATTTTTTCTAAAATTTAATAACATATAATAGATACTTTTAAAAGTTTACGAATAGACTCCAAAAATGAACATAGTATCAGCCTCAAAGTCAGAAATTCGATTTTCCTTTTCCACATATTGTAAAAAAGAAAACCCATCAAATAAATTCAAACCAAAGATTCTCAAATATACTTACAATTTAAAGAATTAAAAAAAGTTAAACATCCAATTGGTATGAAACTTTAAAGTGTATGTAATATTAGAAACTATTTTTCCAAAAAGTTATTTTATGTAGAATTGGTATGATAATTTAAAATATAGTGAAAAATGTTTAGAATTATTCCCAAATTCCCAAAGAATTTTGGCACTCATATCTAAAGTTTGTCCTCACATGAGCACTCCTAATTATTAAATCCCAACTTTAGTCTATCATATTGATTAAATAGAATTGATGGATCATAATGGTGTTTGAACTTGGGCATTTTATCTTCTTTTTCAAAACTAATGGACTCAATTAATTTACATTCCATTTTCTTCTCATATCCCAACATTAAAGTTTTCTTAAAAAAATAAACAAAACAAAAAAGATTTGATTAGGATTTTTAATATATTATAGATGACGAGTGTGTTTTATTAAATATTAATTTTATAATTTCACAATCGATTCCAAAACATTATTTTAACTATTCTAAATCGAATTTGTCCATTCAAAAACTATGATTAAAAGTGTAAATTGAACATTAAATTAATTTTAGATGATTAAAGACTCTCAAACTTATCCTAAAAAATTAAAATTATAGATTTAAAAGCATATTACGTATGAATTTTTTTTTAGTTCAATTGCGTATGTAATTTAATAAACGTCAACCCGTATACCTTTTAGTGGTTAACACATACTACATGTCAACCCATTTACATTCTCCACCACTTTAAAATTTAATTAAATAATAATAATAATAATAAGTGAAATTTGAAATTGAAAAGAAAAATCGCTCCATATCATTTGATTTGATTTGATTTTTGCGTCCTAAGGTTTGGCAAAAGGTGATTGGGCCACGGTTGCTATTTTAGAGGATGTTATTATTTATTAACAACATTACTTGTTTTTTTTTATTAACTTTCTTTTAAGTTAACTAAATTATAAATTTAGAAACTTAAAACTTAATCGATTATTTTGAAAATTTTATCAAACCATAAAAACTATAGACTAAATTCTAACTTTTTCTTAATCATAAGAATTAAATTTGTAATCTAATCAATTGCTATTAGTATTTTGTTTCGCAAGATAACCCTGATATAAATCTAGATTATCATCAATTAAATTGAGATTAGCTCAATCTTAAGTCAGGAAGCAGAAATTCAAGGTTAGGTAATTAACTTTATGTTATACTTTGTTAAATACTCTTTTTAAATTATAAGTAATCAAATCTGTACCTTGATCAACGGTCAGATTTTAAGGTCAACTTTCTCCTTTTTCCTTTTTTGTCCCCTAATATTCCGGATATCTTTACCTTATTAAATTCCACTATTTCTTTTATTTATATATTTTCAATCAATTGACTTTCCTCACCTCTTTTTTCCTTTTCTCGTCTTTTGGAAATTCAAGAAGAGTTGAAAAAGAAGTACATGAATTTTAATGATGTCAAAAACTTGTGTTCATGCATCTCATCAAATTATTCAATCTAAATTGTCGGTTGTTTTTTTTTTCATAATATTTTAATATAGTTTTTTATGTGATTATTTAGAAGGAATGCACAAAGATAAATACTGTCGTATGCAAATCGTAAATATTTTTAAAATTATTTGTTAATAATTTAATAGAGGGGTGATTTAAAGGGGAAAAAGGGACTAAAGTGGTCATATGACTGGCAATTGCAAGTAATCTAATTACTTTGAATCATAACACCTACGCACTTTAAAGTTAATAGTTATACATACGTTAAATCATAAGTTTGTTCACACCTATTTTAAACATAAAAAATGTACAACAAGTCTTTCAATGTTCAATTTCATGCCTAACAGATGTTCTTGATCAAAAGTTAGAGATCTATTAAATATACTTGTAGAAACTTAGAAGTTGAAATCTCCATGGTATTCTACAAAAGATATATATCCATCCGTTGAATTCATAAATTCAAAGTAATGCACAAATTATAAAAAAAATAAATGTGTACAGTTACATAAGAGTATTCAGATTTATTTCATAAGAAAAAAAAAAAAACAAGTTCATCTTCATTGTTCATTCAAGCCCTAAAAATAAAATCAAAACAAACTAACAAGATTTGCTTCAGCTAATACACCAGAGACATTCACTATATATACATAAACAACACTGATTTCCTTTTCAAAGACAAAAAGTCAACAGAAATTATACCTCTATCGCTCTCCAACTACAGAGCAGCGATCGCGTTCTTCTATACATCGTCAAATGGACCAGCTCTCACGGAAGGAAGACTGAAACTGCACGAGAACGAGCAAAAGCACGATCAACGCAGCCACACCCCAGGGCGAGCTTCCTTCGGCGGGGATATGATGCGTGCGGCGGCGACGGTCCCAAGGCGAGGAAGAAAAGAAGCTCGGATCGAGAGAGGAGAGGAATCGGACGAGAAGGATGAGGAGAACAGGTGTGGCGAAGAGAATCCAGTTGATCTGATCCTCGGCAGCCTCAACGGCGGACTCGTAGGAGAGCCACCAGGAGGCGCCGAGGAAAATAGAGACGACGGCGAGGAGGAGGAGGACGGGGTAGGGTGGAGGATTGAGGGAAAGAGAATCGAGAATTGAATCTGCGGTGGTTCTGTTTCGGTAAGAGCTCATTGAAATTGATTTTTGGGGATTTCTTTAGAGTTCTCTCAAATGGTGAAGATGAAGAGAAATGGTAAGCTCAGTTCAGTGCATTTATAGCGGGAGAGAGATTGGAGGAGTGGTCCAGTGTGGGGTGATGTATGGGAAGCCATGTGGTGGTCGGTGATTGGATCCATCTTGACCGTTCATTTCTTATTTCTAATTTGAAAGACTCTATGCACATTCATCATTTTAAATTCATTGCTTGTCTCCTTAGGGTCATTAATTTAAAATTCTAATGTTTATTTAGTCTATAATTAAAAAATGTTTTTAATAGGACATTAAATAGCTCAAAAAAAAAAAAGTCATTAAATAGCCTAAGTTCTCACCCCCATAAATTAGAATTACCTTAATCTCGATCCTAACAATATTATATTTTTATTTTATTAATATAATTATTTTAGTACAATCGTGAGAAAAAAAAAACAAAAACAAAAGCAAAAATTAAGAATTAATAACTTCAAGATGAAAATTATACATATTTTAAAACTTATTTTTTTCCAAAATTGGTAATTAGATAGAAAATATACAAATCATATTGAGTTTGTTTTGAAATCTAACCATTCCAATATTTATCCCAAAAAAGAAAAAATTCCAATAAAATGATTTTAAAAATTATAATTTATTTCATTCATTTCATCAAACCACTTGATGTTGTTGTAAATGACTAATATAGCAAATTGACATCGTTTTAGATTTAATTAATTCACACAATCAAACTTTTATTTGTTTTAGATTTTTAATTAATTCTAAAACAGTTTTTAGTTTTAATTCTTCAATTATTTTTCTTTAAATAATCCTCTTTTCTCTTAGAAGAAAATAATGACATAGAATTATTTTCTATATTTTTTCTCTAAGTTTTCTCCCTAGGCCTTGTTTTTCGAACCTATTTTTTTTTATTGATTCTACTATTTCTAGCAAGCACACGTTTGATTAGGTAGAAAGTGTTAACCTTGAGGAGCAATTGTCATATAAGATTTAGCACGCTTGATACTAAAGAAACAAGAACAACAACTACTAATTCATCAGCTAATATATTTCCGAAAAGTCGAAAACTAAGTGATAAGGGTTTTGTGAAATCTTCTAAGATGTTAATGGGTAAAAGGATTGGAGTTGGTTGAATGTATTTACCGAAATAATTAGGATGTTGTGTTAATCTTAAGTTAGTAGGTTCATCTCGATTCAACCAGTTTGAAAGCACATAAGCTATTTCCTCTTTGTTCAAGTTTGTGCATACCCCTTTTCTTTTTCAACTTAAAGTGATACATAAACGAAGATCTATTTAATTACAAAATTGCCACAAGTCTTTATTTACTTAAATGTTCTTACACTTAAAATACTTAAATAACTTTTTTTTTCATAGTGTATGATACCGTATTTGTAAACATATATCAATAATGTATTGAAGTGTATATTAATAGTGTATCAAAAGTAAGTATGAGTTATTAACATATATCAATGATAGGAAAGTGAGATGTGCGCTAATTTTTATTATTATTATTTTTGCCATTTTTGCTAAAGTATGTAGGCCTAATTTCTTAAACTTATTTTATCATATCGGTAAGAGACTCTTTAATATTTTCAAAATTACTCTAAAAAAATCTTTAGGGTCCGTTTGGATTGACTTAAGAAAAAAATATTTTTCAAAAAACTCATTTTAATTAAAACTCTTTTGACAAAATCTTTTTAAAATACACTTGTGGTTGCGAAACACTCTAATTAGTTTCCAAACTATTTAAATTTTTAAAATTAAGCACTTGGGATTGTATTCCAAACACATGTTTAGAGCCTCTTTGAGAGTGATAGTCAGAATAAAAGATTTATGTACAATTGATTTTATAAACAACCAAATTTATCTTTGGTTCAAAACTTTAAAAAGTGATTTTCAAATACTTAAAAGTGATTTTGAATTATTATGTTTGGTTCCAAAATTGATTTGAAACCTATCAATTTTTATTTTATATTTGGAAATTTATTTAACTAATTAATTATAATAAATATATTTTTTTCATACATATCTTAATATATATCTCTAAGAATATTAGACTTTGCTATATTGAAATTTTTTATAAATATTGCTATATACTAAATTATTATTCCTAAAATTACTATTCATTACCATCACCCAAAATTAAAATTCAAAACTTTATGTTTTTTTTCTCAAATATAATTTAATAAAAAAATTATAGTTTTCCAATAATTAAATTCAAGATTAAAATACTAGTTTATTTCATTTGAAGTTAGCATCTTATAATAAAAAAATGATCTTTTTCATATTAGTTAAAGTGACAAAAGTCTATGAAATTTTATTTTAAAACCCAGTAAAATCAAAATATCAAATTATTAAAGGAGCATTTTCAAATATTGAAAAAAATTATTTTCTATGGTCAAATTAAGTTTTTGACTACATTTTGGTAGTTTCAATTATTTTTGTTATTCATAATGATTCCTCACTATTAAAAAAATTAACAAATTAACTAGAAAACTGTAGGATAAAAATTAATTATTTTTCATAAACGATAAATAAGAACAATCTAGAAAAAGAAAAAAAAATAAAAATTGATTATTTGTATGATAAAGAATAGCAGTACAAAAAAATTATACACGATCTAAAATAAGCCTATGTTTAATTTACACATTGCTACAATTAAGACTATAATAATTTGTCCTCTAAACATAGACTACTATAACACAAACTAAAATAATCATAACTCTAAACATAGATTATTATAAATCAGATTGTAATAGTCTATACCTTAAACATAGATTATAATAACCTATCTTGCACTTCAAATGCTTCCTTAAGTATCACTTGTGACAATATGCCAAGAAACTACTTTTACACATGCTACTTTTTACCTGTCATCAAATTAATGTGAACTTTCTTATTCATTTGAACTAACTTCATTCACCCATGGTTGATGATACATTTAAAAATAAAAATATAAACTAATATTCTTACTTTTATATATATCTCTAAACTTTTCGTCTAGTTTAAAGAATCCTCGTAATAGAATCTTGTCAGAATATTGACAGCAACTATATAGTTGTAATCTAGAAAGAGATTTAAAATCCAAACATTACGACACGACTCATTTGATGTCTCAAATTTTGTTATAAATGTTAACTCAGTTCTACTTCATTGATAGTTTTGAAACATTTATGAATGGTTAATGATAGTAAAATTTAAAAGAACAAAGATATATGTCAAAGTAAGTTTAGCTCAACTGAGATGAAGTAAGATAATAGTTTGAATCTCACTAGCGGGTATAATATTAAATATATTCTATATAAAAGGGTTTGTGAGGGAAAGAATCTTTATAATTATATCCGTATTATGTCCTTACATTGAATAGTGTATTCTTTTATGTATAATTGTGATCTAAGTAATTACTATAAAACATTGCAATCTAACGATGAAAATATGTTTGAAAGGCACCAACATCTCGAGTGTTGCAATCCACAAACCCACAACGACATTCATATTAACAAAGATACTCATTTCATGGAAGAAGGTTATGATCCTAATGATTTGTTAATGGTTAGTATATACATGTAGAAAAGAAAATGCATTGCATTGATATAATAGTTGGGTGCATTTGTTAAAGGTGACGTTTTTTCAAAATAGGAAAAAAAAAGTGCCCAACTTGGATCTTTCAACCGTACACGTGTCCTAACAAACGCCCCCGTTGGCCCTTTTCCTCTGCCTCCTCAAAACCGACTCCTCCATTATTGCTGCACTTCACAGACCTTTCACCTTCGCCTGCTCCATCACCTCCTTTTCACTATTTTCTCTGTTTCTTCACCCGCCATTACAACCCCAATGCCCTTTTACCTTCTGGGTCTCTCTCCTTTTCCTTCTTCATGAAATCATCCCCATGTCCCTGTTTATTCAACTCTTTCCATTTCCATGTGTGTATCTTCTCACTGAGCGTTTCACCACCCCCATTACGGCGCTTGCTCTTTCTACTTTATGAAATTGTAGCTTATTAGCTTCTTTTGTGGAGCTTGCCTCTTCTCATTTTGTTTTTTCATCTTGCATGGAGCTTGCGTATTCGAAAGGAATCTGAGAAATTCGCTGGTAAGTTGCTGGGTAATGTAACAGTTCTCGATATGGGATTTTTTCCTTCATCTGTTTGCATTATGGTTCTTTTTCATTTGGGGTTTTGGTTTTTGATGCTCTGTTTTTAATCCATTATCTGTTACCTGAGAAATCATTTTGAGGTTGATTGCAGAGAGTTTAGGTTCCTTGGAAATGTCGAATTCCTCTTCGAACTTCACCCAGAATGGGAATGTTAGAAACAATGATACGTTATTCACAGTGGATGAGATTGAAGAAAGCGAGTTTTCGAAGCTGTTGGATAGGCCAAGGCCGTTGAACATGGAGAGACAGAGGTCGTTTGATGAAAGATCGCTTGGGGATTTGGCGATTGGTTTTTCTCCACGGTTATCAACGAGAGTTTCTTCAGAAAATTTTGGTCGATTGACCGATAGTTACGATCAAACTCCATCGCCGGGTAGAAAATCGGATTTCAATACTCCAAGATCACAGACTGGATTCGAGCAGCATCCTATGGTGGCAGAAGCTTGGGAAGCTTTGAGGCGTTCGTTGGTCTATTTCCGTGGCCAACCAGTTGGTACTATTGCTGCTTTGGACAGTACTGAAGAAAATCTTAACTATGATCAAGTAAGAAAGAACCCTTTATGAATAATTAATTACTTGCATTCATAGTTCAATCCCTGTTTTGTTGTGTTTATAATAAGGCAGGGTAGTGTCTATGTTCTTGCTTGTATTTTATCGCATTGAGAATCAGTTTGTAATGATTCAGAAAGCATTTCAACTGTTGAAACTTTGAAAATAAGAAATCGCCATAGATTCTCATAACAATAATGATATCCACGGGAGTACTTCAGTTAATATGATTTGGAACGTTCGCATTTCGTTTACTCTTTGAAACTCAGTGAGCATTTGTTGAACACTTGTTAAACGCCATAAACTCATGTCATGTACTGATGCACTTTTCGAGGGTAAAGTACATATAAATGTTGAAGCATTATTGACTTGATTATTTCCTTTGCATTAATGTGTGAAACCAGTTCCAAAATTGATGAGTCGGTTTGAATCATAAATGCTTAAACATTGTATATTTTGAGATAAAACGTTGAATCATTAAACATTTTTGCATGAAAACCATTGAAATGGATAAATATTTAGAATTGAACTTATGTATATCTTGGCGTGTTCATGCTTGCATCTGTGTGTACGCTAATGACTTAATTTTTAGTTACGGGATTTGTATTGATGTGAACCGAGAGCAAAAGCTAACCTATGGATTTACCCTTTTTTGTTTGCCTAGGTGTTTGTGAGAGACTTTGTCCCAAGTGCGTTTGCTTTTCTAATGAATGGGGAGCCTGAAATAGTAAAGAACTTTATCCTTAAAACTCTTCGGCTTCAGTCATGGGAGAAAAAGATTGATAGATTCCAGCTTGGAGAAGGCGTGATGCCTGCTAGTTTCAAAGTGCTTCACGATCCAGTGAGGAACACTGAAACTTTAATTGCAGATTTTGGAGAGAGTGCAATAGGAAGAGTTGCTCCGGTTGACTCTGGATTTTGGTGGATTATATTGCTTAGAGCATACACAAAGTCCACTGGTGACACTTCCTTGGCTGAACTGCCAGAATGCCAAAAGGGAATGCGCCTTATTTTGAGTCTGTGTCTTTCAGAAGGTTTTGACACATTCCCAACCCTTCTCTGTGCCGATGGATGCTGCATGATTGATCGACGAATGGTGCGGTTCTTTCAACCTTTCCCTTTTAACGTATAATAATGAAACTAACATGAAGCTTGACTTCTGAAATTCAGTCGAAAGACCATTTGAACTGTTAATGGAATGATCTAATCATAGTTTAAATCCTATTTTGGTCTTGAACTTTCTTGTTATTCAGGGACTTTCAAAAGGTCTATTTTAGTTTCTAGATTCTAGAAAGAGTGATCGTTTTAGTCTTTAAACTTTTAAGAAGTACCTATTTATGTTCTTGCTATCATTTTTGTCCCCATTTATATAAACAACGTACAACTTTTTAAAATTCAGGAAAACGAAATAGAGTAACCTTGAATGTTTAAAAATCAAAATAAGATTTAAACCAAAATTATCTACATTGTCTTGCGGACTTCGATGTACAATTTCTTTTTCTTACTTTTTGGGAGACAAAAGGTTTCATTACAATATTAGATTTGCTTAACGAAATGAGCTGTATGTACTGTGCAGTCTTGAAATCATTATTATTATTCGTTCATTTCTTCTTTCTTACTGCTTTTACTATTGGTTTCAGGGTGTATATGGCTACCCAATTGAAATTCAGGCACTTTTCTTTATGGCTTTAAGGTGTGCTTTGCTTTTGCTTAAGCAAGACCATGAGGGGAAGGACTTTGTA
Source organism: Cucumis cinereus (assembly GCA_037974625.1). Lineage (NCBI taxonomy): Eukaryota > Viridiplantae > Streptophyta > Magnoliopsida > Cucurbitales > Cucurbitaceae > Cucumis > Cucumis cinereus. The sequence goes on from JBBPDJ010000001.1 coordinate 9,295,167, forward strand.
GAAAGAATAACAAAACGGCTTCACGCCATGAGCTATCACATGAGAACTTACTTTTGGATGGACCTAAAGCAACTAAATGATATATACCGATATAAAACTGAAGAATACTCTCATACTGCTTTGAACAAGTTCAACGTAATACCTGATTCTCTTCCTGAATGGATTTTTGACTTCATGCCAACTCGTGGTGGATACTTCATTGGAAATGTTAGCCCTGCAAGAATGGACTTCCGTTGGTTTTGCTTGGGAAATTGCATTGCAATTCTTTCTGCCTTGGCAACACCAGAACAGTCCACTGCTATTATGGATCTTATTGAATCTCGTTGGGAAGAGCTGGTTGGAGAAATGCCGTTAAAGGTTTGTTACCCTGCCATTGAAAGCCACGAGTGGCGAATTGTAACTGGATGTGACCCAAAAAATACAAGATGGAGTTACCATAATGGTGGTTCTTGGCCAGGTAAGCATCTCTACTCCCTCTGATTGCATGCAAATTTATAGTTCCCATATGTTCCCACTTATGACTCGAGTATGCAAATTAGGAGGCTTTGACTTAAGTTATAAAAAAAGGTTTAGGAGGCTTTGTCCTAATGACAAGTAGACTGAGAAGTTTCTTGAGATCATTGTTATAGTTTTGAATCCCCTAACCTCTGAAGTTGCACTAGAACAGAGACATTGACATTGCTGCAATTCTTGCAGTTCTCCTATGGCTTCTAACAGCTGCATGTATCAAGACCGGACGACCGCAGATTGCAAGACGTGCACTCGAACTGGCTGAAACCAGGCTATTGAAAGACAGCTGGCCAGAATATTATGATGGAACACTTGGACGGTACATCGGGAAACAGGCACGAAAGTTTCAGACGTGGTCGATTGCAGGTTACCTAGTTGCAAAGATGATGCTGGAAGACCCTTCTCATGCAGGCATGGTGTCGTTGGAGGAAGATAAGCAGATGAAGCCTTTAATGAAAAGGTCACATTCATGGACTTGTTAAGGCTCCAAAATTATAGTTTTGGTTAGCAGTTGTGTTCACAGCCTTCTTCCCAATGTTTAGTTTTGTTGTACTGTTTTCTAGAGGGATATTTGTTTTGTGTTTTTTCTGGCTAACAGATGAATATAAATGACATAAAGTACATTTCAAATCCTCATATTCCGTTTGTCTTTAAAAAATGTTATATGTTCTATATTATGGATACGGAATTAAACTTCCAATCTCTTTGAACGGAGGGTTCGTATTAATAAATTTGATCGTTAGACACTTTAGTTGTACTTAATTATAAAGATAATTAAACATGTATTTTGAAAGCTTGAAAAATAGAGTATTTGATAACTTACCCATGAACTTCAAATTGATCCAACTCTTTGTTTGATTTGTTTACGAAGTATTTTCCGTTATTCTTCGACCTTAGAATGGGATGATAAAACCTAGAAAAAACTTCAAACTTGTACAAGCAAATACCATGGAAGTATGTATTCACGAGAGATTCACACTTGAATCTCCATGAAATTAAGTGGGATTTAGTGTTTAATCATGAACATTACAGCAAGCAATGTAGTAGCTTACTCACACAAACACTGTTGATTGGATAAATACACTTATATAGTCTATGCTCAAAATTTGATACCTAATGGTTAAATGGTCAACATTTTGACTAAACCAAATTTTGCAAATTCCCAATTTGACCTTTTTTTTTTTTTTTTTAAATTTAAACCAAAATTTATTCAAATAATTCATTTTAATTTAAATAATTAATTAAACAATTTAATTAATTATTTCAATTTCTAATATTAAATTTTACCAATTCCGAACACTTGAATCGATGGATTTTGAATTTCTATTCAAGATTTTATTTAAATATTTTTTCCTCTCTCTTTATATCTTTAATTTTCAATTAAACAATAGATTAAATATATCATATATATTCAATAATTTTCTTCAAAACTAAATTTGATTGTTTCAAATTCATTATCGTACTATTCTAAGGTACAATCCGATATGAACTGTCATGAAAATTTAATGGTGCAGACCATAAGTTTCGACTATCCGAAATTAATTGACTAACATTTTAACCAACATTCATCTGTAGCTGCACTCTTCTTGAAAAATCACACACTATTTTCAAGTAGAATAGAATCTCACTCTCACTCTCTTTTTTTCATTATGTTGGATTTATGTTTTCTCAGCCAAGGATACAAGAGAAGCATGCTCATCATGCATTGGAGTCGATAACAGAGCAACATAGGACCGAATGGCAAACACATAGCAACCATAAACAAAACCCACAATTTGTATTTCCCTCATTTATTCATCTTCCTTCAAATCCCCCCAACAATATTCCAACCCCATTTTCCATTTTCTCCCTTTTTTTTTATTCAAAGCACCCAATCCCAGCCGGCATCTGCAGCTGAAACACGACAAGCATCACCTTTCGAACATCCTCTGTCGCTTGCTGAAATGGAGTTCCGACCACGACACTTAACCTCTCCCAAGGTCAGACCAATCGATGTTTCCTAGAATTTCTTGTTTCAATATAAGATGGATAAGATGGGGATGGAGTTTTCAAGAATCTGAATCTCTTTTGGGTTTAGGGTAAGGTTTCTTCTTATTCAAACGAACAAAATCTCAATTGGGTCAGCCTTTGATTTGTCTCCAGTTGTTTAGTTTAATGTGGCTGAGGGAAATGAAACCAAACCCTTCTCCTGCTTTTCTTTCTTTGTTTTTGGTAGCTTCTATTATGTGCTGTTATGTGGCAGGCATCATTCTTGCCTTCTTTGAATTTTAATTTTCTGGGAATGATATGCCTTTGTTTTTGCTGTTTGATTCATGACTTGAAGTTTTTCAACCTATGTGTTTCTTCTGCAGATTGTTATGATCCCTTGGATCCTAATGGAAACATTACCATTACTTATGATATTCAAACTTGGACCACTCGTGGATATGTGGTGAGTTTAATGCTTCTACTTTGCCAAATTGTGAATATCATTTGTTGATTTAGGACGTTTGAGCTTCTAATTTGAGCAGTTATCCACCAAACTCTATAACATTATTAGTCCATTGGAAGCAACCCATGAGAACACTAACCCCAAATTAGACCTTAAATCCTTAACTGTTTTTGTGTGCTTTCAAGGTCCTTTGGATAGGCGAGTTCTCGCTGGAAGTGACTAGCAATTATGTCAACTATGTAAAAGTCAATCCATCACTCTCGCACTCCATCTCAAAACTAACAACTTGATTGGATTCAATCCTACCAATGGGACAAGTTATCATGTCTCTTTCTTCATTACTATTTATGTAGATATCTCTACTTTTGTTCTTTCGTGCATTCTTCTGTCGAGTTATTGGAGCTACAAAACCCAACAGAGTTATAAATTAACTAAAGCTGTTAGAGTGTAATTGCAATTTTGATTGTTTTTGTTCATTTGGGTTTTTTTTGGAAGATAGGAAAGCTATGAACTTTATTGCCAACTTGTCATTCTCAGGGGAGAGTCACTGTCCAAAACTACTATCAGTTCCGGCATGTTGAAAATCCTGGCTGGAAGTTGGGATGGACATGGACGAGGGGTGAAGTCATCTGGTCAATGAGTGGAGCTTTTGCAACTGAACAGGGGAATTGCTCGTTGTTCAAGTTTGACATTCCACATTCCTGTGAGGAGAGCCCTGTCATTCTTGATCTCATGCTGGAGGCATCAATGGAGAACAGTTCGGAGGGTTGTTGCCGCAGTGGGGTTCTTTCTGCTTGGGCTGTGGACCCTTCCAAGTCTTTCTCTTCGTTCGAAATCTCAGTGGGGAGCATGGACGAAGATGGCAATGAGCAACCACCTGCCAATATTACTCTCATGGCGCCTGGTCCTGGTTACACTTGCAGCCCATTTATGGCCGCTCACCCAACTGTTTCTTCTGTAATTGATGGCAAAAGAGAAGTCCAGGTTTTCAGTAAGTACTTTAAATGTCAAATGCAATGCTACAGAAAATGTTGCTTTTAGCTTTGGATATTGCTCGAGTGCCAAAAGAATAGCATGGTCTGCAAATTCACAAATCAGAGTTTATGTAGTTTGTGGGATCAACAAAGCCAAACATACATCCAAATTATAGATTTAACTCCTCATATACAAGCTTGCATACCAAATATAGATTCAAGTTCTAGTAACTTGAAACATATATAAATTCAAATTCAAATTCTATGAAACACATACCATTAAAGGGATGTCTCGTGGCTAGGGCCGTTTCTTATTGCTTGCCAACTTTTTAGTGTTGTGGGATCTTGAGAGAGGAACAATAGAGTGTTTAGAGTCTTGGATAGGGGCAACCCAAGTAATGTCTGATATCTTACTAGATTTCAAGTGATGTATTTGTTTTGCAATTACTCATTAGGTGTTATATTATAGAATTGGAGGCTCTTCCTTTAGTGATCTTTCCTTTTGTGAGTTATTTCTGGAATGCACTTAATCCTTGTGTTCTACAAATTTTTTTCTCAATGAAGGGTTGTTTGTCCCAAGTTTTTTTTTTTTTAAAAAAAAATAAAAAAATCCATTTCTATTTCTTAGGAAAAACTTCACCCAATATTTTAAAGCAAAAGCTTGACTACTGTTATTTGCAGGGACTTGGAAATCAACATGTACTTACTCCATATTTGTGGATAACAAGACACCACTCTGTTGTGTCTCATTCTCAGCGTTTTACAATCCCTCTATCGCACCTTGCCCTTCATGCAGCTGTGGATGCAGAAAAGCAAACAAAAGCTCTGTTCAATGTACAAGGTATTTGCCAACTTGGTTTTTTACTGTCATGCTTTAGCCAAAGAATTTTTGGTTAGCTTGTGACATTCATTAATCATCAGCATACTTCTGTTACCCTACAATCAACATGTGGCATGACTTTCAAAGAGAATACTTTTGAATATATGGTCACATCAAGCGCAAGAGTGAAAATTGGGGCATGTCAGCATAGCGTATCGATATTATGTTACGGTTTTTACGAGTGTTGTTTGTAGATGTCAAATCAAACCGCCCTCTCTTTTATTGATATTTTGCCTAATAAAGTGAATTCTTTCTTCCTCTTTTCACTATGTTTTCTTATGACTTGACACCAGAGACGAATACCAGTTGTCATCCACGGGTTCTGCTACTAATCTTTCCTCGGTACGGTGCTCGGATCACATGTGCCCAGTTCGAGTGCATTGGCATATTAAGACAAACTATATCAACCATTGGAGGGTGAAACTCACAGTTTCCAACTACAACTATAACAGAAACTACACAAACTGGAACATCCTAGTGCAACATCCAGGTTTTAGACAATCAACAGAAGCATTTAGTTTCAATAGTTCACAACTTCCATCCTTCAGATTTGGAGGTACATTACATAATTCTTCTTCTGCAAAATGTTCATTTCGACGTAATGTCTTGATCCGGTTGAACAACAACTTTATCAAACCGGGTTTACGTGAAAAAGAAAATTTGAGTAAAATGCAGCGGATTTGTTGCATGTTTGCAGATGAGTTGGCTCTCTTTTGGGGCATAGAGGATTTCAACACAGAGCTTGTGCAGTCAACTGAGAGCAATATGGGGTATGTGACAACAGATATTCTTCTTGAGAAAGATTTGGAATCATTCACATTAAGCAATGGTTGGGCCCTTCCAAGAAGAGTTTATTTCAATGGAGATAACTGTCATATGCCTTTACCAGATACCTTTCCAATGCTACCAAATGGGAACTCTAAGCAAAGCCTCTCACTTTACCTCTTCATTCTTCTCTTCTTTTTGACCTTTTTGTTTTGGTGAAAGTATAGTATGGGTTGTTTGTCAGCTTGGTTTTGTGAGTATAAGATCTAGTAATTTGTGAGCATAGGGAAAAATATGAAAGGAATTTTTTTTAGTAATGTAATCAATAGTCTTCTTATTGTAGTCATCATTCTTGGATAGATCCATAGTACTAGTTACATGTCAAAGTCAAATATGTTCTTTTTCAATAACAAATGTTAAAATAACCGTCTTTGTTTAGAGACGGTTAGAGTAAATGAGTTTAGCTTAATGATAATTGACATGATTTTTCATCCTAAAGGAAGGAGGTTCAATCCTTCCTCTCATAATTGTTGTACTAAAAAAAAAAAATTCATTTTGTTTATAAAATATAAAGATAGTTTAACTCGAAAAAGAATTAGCAATGTTATTGAGTCATTCATTTATAGTGACTCTGAATCAATAGACTACTCTTTTTCTATTATTTTATTTGAAACGTGTTAAATAGAGACTTGTTTGCATAAATAGGTTGGTGTTTTATTTTTAAATAAAACAACTGATGCCATGTTTATTTTCATGAAAACGTAATTCATCCATTGTAATATGAAAAGTGGGTTCCATTTAATTACATTTGTTTTTGTTTGCCAGTGTCTTGCAATCGTAATGAAATGTGGAATCCACAATCAAAGTTGTTAATCAACAAAGACAATCTAATTGTGAGTAGAGAGTATCAATTTGATTGCGTTTGAAAATTACTTATACAAATACAGTACAACAGGGTAATTATGAATCTGTCACAATCATTGTTACTGTTTAACCATAAACAACGTTAATAACAAGAAGAAAACAATGATATCACACAATTCAACCTTAAACGTAATCAAATTACATTTGCAAAATGTCAAAGTTACCATGATCAAAAGCAATTCAATTACATTTGCGATTGAGACCCATTACAATTGATCCATAATTGACATCACAATTACACAAATTTTGATTATAGATCAGTAAATAAACCTAAATACCAATAATAAATATATATATTGGGATAACTTCTTCGTCGTTAACACATCCGTAAGCTAATTAAATTATACACAATTTTCACTGTCTTATTTTCAATGAAAAATGTCATAGATTTTTTTTCCCTTTCAAAACTTAATTTAAGGATTAAAGATTTTAAACTCGAAGCATATCTATCTATCTAAAAAAATATATATATAAAATAATTTTAAACCCCTATTTACAAGAAAAATGTATTCCAATATTTGAACCTTCGATCTCTAAGATGTAAGATTACGTTAATTACTTTTAATTAAAGTCCACTTTGGCTAGCAAGTCCATCACAATTGAGTTATGTTCATGTTGTTGAATATCAATAGTATTACAACAATTCATTTTTTTTTCTCGATAGATATACTTAAAATAATTTACCTACACAATTTTTGTAATTATTCTCGTGTTAATTTCCATGAATGATATTGTAAATAATGTTACGTAGGTCTTCCAACTTTTTATCAAATAGTTGTCATGTCTATTTCTCTATGATTTTAATAAGAAAAACTCCTCTAAGGTATTTTCTTTAATAAGTTTTAAAAGTTCAAAAAGTACTTTTAGTATACATGTTTATCTAAACTCTTGACCAGAGTTGTTTTCAAAAAGTAATTTTCGTGTTTAGGTTTAACTTTATTTATTATTATTTTTTAATAATATGTAAAGTGAAAGATCAAATTTCGAAAACAACGATGTAAACTTTATACCAGGATCATTCTAGAATTATTTTTTGTTGTGTGTTTTGTGGGTCCCCTCAATCAAAATTTATCTATTATTAGAGTAGAAGTTGTAAAAAAAAAACAATAATTATGTCGATTGAATATGACAATAAGAATGGTATACAAATTTGAATTTGAATTGAACTCTTTGATTGTGTGTAGGCTAATGTTCTATTTTCATATCATCATTATTTTTCCTTTACTTGAATTTTTTTGAGAAAAAAATATATATAATTTTACCATTAAACTTATCCAATTGTATTATTTCTACTCTAAATTTTATATTTCACCTTATTGAATTATAACCTCAATTCAATTTTCATATACATTTTCAATTACAAAACACATAAATTACTTTTTTTATGTAGATTTTGTATTTTATAAAATTATTAAGTATTTAATTACTTTTCAGTTTATTTGTGCAATAAATCTCACTGAATTTTTATATTAATTTCTACAGACAAATTTTAAAGTCAAAAGACTAAATTGTTACATAGTATGATTCATGTTCTAAATTGTTTAGTCGAAAGTTGATCAAAGACAAAATCGTTACAAATCAAAGTTTGGGACTAAATTGTTGGTTCTATAAAAATTTAAAGACTAAAAGTGATTTTTAACTTGAGAATTAATACCATGCAAAATGTGTTATCATTTAAAGATTTTTTCTTTTAAAAAATTAGTGGATGGATTAGTGCAAATTAAGTAAAGAGTATAACTTTCCACATATAACATAGTCTATATTATATAGTCTAATTTATTTTATGAAATTGAAAGTTTTAAATAAAAAAATAATACATTCATAGCTTAACATATCTGTACCTTAAATTTTCAATTCACATATTTAGTTTAAAAATGGAATTTCTCTTTCATATTATTAAATATTTTACTACATAAAATCAATATTTGGATTGAACTTCGAAGGGCTTATGTGTCAATTCCCATCGACGACTAGGAATCTCTTACAATATTTCTACCAATTAACTATTCCCACGTGGCTATGTCTAATTAGCGGCTCCCTTACTTTATAACCCATTACCACGTGGCAGTTCACAAATACGTGGCTAATTTTTATTTCATTCTTTGTTAAATTAACATAATATATTCTAATTATATATATGATAATGGAAAATAATAATTATACAAAATTTATATCATAAAACTTATTTATAAATTAATTAATTAATATTTGAGAATTTGAGATCCCAACTCATTTTTAGTGGATAGATACAGGTATTTTACGTTTGATAAATATATTGTATTTTGTACGGTTGTTTAAATTAGATTTTTCAATTTAAACATATATGCAAAAAAAAGAAAAAAAAAGAAATTTGATTTCTCTTTTAATTGAATCCCTTAATTTTTAAATTAGGCATAAAAATTGTCAAAAATAATAAAAGCACTTCAGGACAAAAAGATGTTTTTGTCCTTTATGTTGAAAGTTTTAACTTATCATCATTTTATTTGTTTGATTTTGTTAAGAGATTCAAGTATTTCATGAGTAGATTATGAATATTTGTATTGTATGATAATGATTTGGAATTTGTTGATTTAAGTAAATTTAGGATTTAACTAATTTTTTTAAAAAAAAATTACAATTTTTTATTGTTAAATAATAGTAGACTTTTTAAATCATACTTTATCTTATCTCATGTTATATCACACGTTAACATGAAAAAATAAAATATAAAAGTAAATTTTTAATTAGATTAAATAGAAAAAAAAATTAAAGCATCAAACAAATCATCTTAAAAAATTAAATAATATATATATTATTTCGAGTATTTTCACATTATTAAATGATTAAGTAAATTTTTTCTCTCTTTATTTTGCATTCATATTGAAGTGAGAAAGTTGGATTGATAATAGGACTTTTATTTATTTGTTTATTTTATCTAGGAATAATTCACGTTAAAATTTATGTTTTATAGAAAATATAGATTTAGATTATACATATAATCTCATGCTTTATCTAAATAAATCAAGGATGAAGATCTGATTTTATCTATAAATAATAATAATTGACGTTAAATAAATTGATTTTTTTATATAATTTTATCTACAAAAAGGTCATTTCTAAAGAAAATTATTTCCAATACATATATATATATTTATATATATATACACACACTCTCGTACGTATTAATTCCAGACTTAACTTCATTAGATGGGCCTCTAATTTTTTCTCGAGATTCGTCAATCTATATTTTTGATTGAAACCCTATAGGGTTGATGCCCTAAAAGGTTAAAAAGCATCCTTAAATCCATTGAGTCAAAACCTAAGAGTATGAAATTAATTATTATTTTTTTTTAAGGATAATACTAAAAATATCCAAAAATAACAAAATGGTAGATAGATAATAAAAAAAATATATTTAGGATTTTATCTAAAACAACCAAAAAGAATTTAAACCACGAAAATCATTGAATGGATATTGAAATTCCAAGTTTGAATTAACCAAAATCCCTAGCAAAAAGGGAGATTACAAAGAAGAAAAAAAAAAGTAACTTTGCTTTTCAAACAACCGCCGTTGAGGCTGTTTTATAGTCACTCTTTGCCACGTTCTATAACATTTTCATAAAATTTTCTACCCATCAGTCGCTTGCAAGTCCCTTTTGATTTCCCTTCAAATTCCTCAAAAATCTTGCCCATTCGTAGCAAAGATCACTATGGTTCTTCCCAATGACATTCCCAGCTCTGCAGAGAATTACATGGATTCTCAGTCTCTCACCAACCTCCCAATTTCATCTATTCTCATCATAATCGGTAACCCATCTCCGCAATTTGATATTTTTTTGTATCTACTTTTGTTTTTCTTTCTTAGTTTGGGATTTCGACTGTTGGGTTGTGATTTCGCGATTCAGCTATGCAGACTGAAGCGCTTCCTTTAGTGGAGAAGTTTCAACTTTCTGAAGATAAAAAATCTGTGTGAGTTACTTTTTTTGTTCAACCCATTTTATGAAGCTGGATGATTTATGGGGTTTTGATCTTTTCCTGTTTGACTGTTGCATTTTGTGCTTTTGTTTGATTTTGGGTTGAGTTTGCTTTCTTTCTTGCTTCTTTGTATATGGGATATTTTTTTTTTTTTTTTTCATATGAAGTGCTTGATTTTGTAGGTTTCCAAAGGAAGTTCCATGGGTTCGTTATCATGGGATTTACAGAAATCTTCAAATCAATTTAATTTGGCCTGGAAAGGATTCGGCCTTGGGTATGGAACCATGAGTAATTTATCACTGGTTACTTTATTTTCTGGATGATCTCTATAGGTTATTAATGATAATGATTTTTAATGCATTTCAAAACTGACCTTTAGCATTCCCATTGGTGCTGTTCAAGCTATGTATGATATTTGCTCTAAGACCAGTATTTTTGTATTCATCTGATTGCAGCTTATTTCTGCACGTCTTCTTTCTTTTTGTTTCCCTTTTGGTTTCTTTCTTGTAAGTATTGAAACATGGCTTCTTAATGTTATATGATTTGGTTCAGATTGGCTAGCTGTCGCTGCAACTGAGTTGCTTATTATGACTTTGCTCATGAAGTTCAGATACCACGTTTACTTTTCGTAACATGTTTGTTTCCTACATTACTTGCTAGTTACCTGAACTATATGTTTAGTACTAGAGCATTAACTTTTTTAAGAATGATTCTGTCACTTGGATATAATTTGAAAACAGTTTGACAGAAATAATGAAAAGTTAATGAAACTCATCCAACTTCCCCCCCCCCCCCCCCCCTCTAATGTTAGATCATTAGATGTTCTATTTCTAATAACATATAAAATGATTGAGTCGGTTTTCGGTGTTGTTGGAAATTTCTGCAATCATTAGCATGATACAGCCTGATTCGTTTCTTTCATCATTTTGAATAATCGTCTGTTGCTACATCCTTGTGGCTTGTGTTTTTTCTTTTCCCAGTTCCATATTCTTCTTTCAGCATTTGTAGACAGATATCTTGGCTGGTGTCTGGTGTATTTCTTGGTTTTGCGCTTTTTCAATAAGTGGGTTCAAAACAGAAGTTAAGTTACAATGTAAGCTGTTTCTGAATTCTGAATTTCTCCAATTATCTCTCAGGAGTTGATAGTGTGGGCACAATTTCCGCATCGCTTGTAACCTACGCTTCTATCCAAGCATTGCACCCAGACCTGATCATAAATGCAGGCACTGCTGGTGGTTTTAAGGTATGTGTATGTCTTTGATAGCAGTCTATTTCTAGGTTTCAGTTATTACCTTTTTTCTTCAGTATGAATATCTTGTTGCCTTTCCATGCAGACTTGGTCTTCTATCCTTGATTCAAAGTTAAAAGAAAAAGAGCATCAAACTAGTGGTTGTCTTCTTGGACATGTCAATCTCTTTTTTGGGGTTTTCATTGTCTTTCCTTTTGTCTTTTTCCCCTTCCCCTTGAACACTGTTTGTGACATTCAGACGCAATCTTAGTGATGCCCTCTCCATCTCTTTATATATGATTTTCAAATTCATTGAGTTGTGGTCGTGTTCCTCCATCCAACAATTATTGAATCTTTTTAAAATTCAAGGATTTATTTTGTAGTTTAACCTACTAACAACTGTGAAGGATTAAAGACATTGCTTATATGTGTTTGACTGATGGTTGGTTTTGCATGCTACCAGGCGAAAGGTGCTAGCATTGGTGATGTGTTTCTGGTATCCGAGTGTGCCTTCCATGACAGACGTATACCTATTCCAGTAAGTATTAGTTTCTTGAGTTTTAAGAGGCAAAATGTACACTTTAATTTTCAGTTATCTGCGAACCTAATGGGTTGATAATCTAATGGAAAAGCAAGTCTTCACCTAAATGATGTTCTGTGTCAGTTGAAGTCCAATAGCCTCAATTTTTCTGCTCCTTAATTCTGCTTCATTGATTTCTGTCATCAGTATTAGTTTATGTACTTCAGGTTTTTGATTTATATGGAGTCGGATTGAAGCAAGCATGGAAAACGCCCAATCTTCATAAGGAACTCGACCTAAAGGTGAATTTCCTTTAGACGAAATTAATTAAACCTAACATTATGGTATATTTGTTCTCTAAGTTTGATCATCCACAGCATTAGTTTGTATTAGTACTGTGATGTTTTAAAGTAGACAAGTTCTTTTCTGACCTACTATGTGATGTGAGTCGTGAGGCTCCTATTGTTCTAATACCTCTCACGTCGATGATAAACCCCCAAATCCTTCATCCGTAAGCATCATTATGTGAAGATAGATGTAGATCAGAGCTCATGATTTAAATTCTGTGAAAGTTTTCCTGCTTTTGAAACACTAGTTGAAAATGTGCCACAAGAAGTGTGGCACTGGCTTGATATGTTTGTCTTTGTTACAATTTCTAAATTTTCAATGTTATCAACTTTCATCGTAGTGGGAAAGAAGTCGCTTTCATTCTCCATGAACTGAAGCACTTGAAAATGCTCGTTTGAAGCATTTAATAGTAATGCAAGATCAGTATGCACCTGTGTATAGTTTTTAAAGTTTGTGAAGACTCGTCTGATTATGGAGATATAAGATGATTGAGTTTACACATTATATCTTCGATGGGCTAATTCGTTTCGTTTTTTCTATCAGATTGGCAAATTATCAACGGGTGACTCGCTTGACATGTCTGCACAAGATGAAGCATCGATTGTAGCTAATGATGCCACAGTTAAAGATATGGAGGTAAAAGTTGAAGTGTTGATGAACCTACTATAGTTAGCAAAAGCTGAGAATGACATGAATTTCTTTACTTATAAATTGCATCAAAGCCCCTTAACTCTTAGTTGTTTGAATTTCAGGGAGCAGCAGTGGCCTATGTGGCTGATATATTCAAAGTTCCTGCCATATTTGTAAAAGCGGTAACCGATATCGTCGATGGCGAAAAACCAACTGCCGAAGAATTCTTGCAGAATCTAGCTACAGTTTCTGCTGCACTGGATCAAGCAGTTACAAAAGTTGTAGATTTCATCAGTGGAAAGTGCATTCATGAACTTTGATATTGATTGGGGTGTTAGATTGCCATGTACCAGAGTCGAATAATATCTAAGTTCGGGAAATCATATTATGTACTCTCTGTTTTATTGTATGTTAAATGTGTTTCGGCTAGCCCGAGCAAACCAGTCGATGTCGCAAGTGAGATTTGCCTCTCTTTTTTATATGCTCTCTTGGACAAGATATTTTGCACCAGACCATGTCAACTCAAATAGATTGCAAATGCACTAAATAAACACTTTAACCAAATCTTTACCTTACTGATACATACAATCTACATGAATCCCCTACATCTCAACTAATTAACATAATATCATTTAACAAAAAAAAAGAAAAAAAAAATCAACTAAGTTATAAATAAATATTCAAAAGCATTCAACAAAATATTTCTTAGGCTAAAAAGATAATATTATACGTAATTGTGTTACATACAATATCCCGAAATAAACATAAATATTCTTAAACTAATATATTTTTAATATAAAGTTTATCTAAGTAATTGAGTAAATTACATATTATTTTGTCTATTCATCGTTGTTTTGTTCATTTACATCTCAAATTATCATAACTAACGCAGTTGAGTTTTTGTCTTATAAAACTATCACCTTCCTGGAAAAATCGTTCGAATAATTTTTCTCTATCCATCTCGGGGGAGATTGACTACCAAAATTTCGTTAAAAAATTTACAGAGATTACATAGGAATTCTAAGCAATTTTTTCAAATCTTTCCAAACCTTATACCAAAAATCTTATATATTTTTAAAACAAAAACTTAATGGCACTATATTGATGAGAAGTCAAACAGAAGGTGCATCATGACTTTTATAAAAGTAGAAATCCATTATTAAATTTTAGCCATCTTATCACTTCTTTTCTTGAATGTGAAATCATATTTGGAGTTCTCATGGATTTGTGATAGGTGAGACTTGCAATCACAAATGGGCAATTTAACACTTATTGATTCTTTTTTATATTAGCAAAATATTAGTTTTCATTATTTTTTAAATTCTAGTTTTTTTAGGTATTAACGAAATCAAATTTGAGTAAAATTGTTAGATGTCAAATTTTGGCTAAGAAAGTACACACTTGACCTTCACATCGTAAATTTTTCATTTAAAAAAGAGAGTTCTTGCAAAACAAAAAAGATTGACTCACATTCTAAGCCAATAAGACAATTAAATAATAAAAAAGAAGACAAAAGCTTAAATTGCCTCATATACAACTATAATGATGTATTTATAGTTGTTGTTGAGTTAGAAATTCTCCGTTTAAGATTTTCGAGTTGCTTTAAGTTTATTTCTCAACTTACTGGACTTGGGTATTTGAGCGACACCTTGTTTTGTATTTAGTGAGGGTCGTCTTCGACTAGCACCTCACTTCAACTATACTTTAGACCTATAATAATCACTTAGACGGGACATGCATGAGACACGTGCCCCATTAGTTAATTGATGAGTATTAAAAAGATGGTAGGTTTGAATCTCTATTGTCACAAATAATTTGAAAAATTAAACCTCTAATCTCGAGATTATCGTTCATATTTTATGTTGGTTGAACTCTGTTTATTTCAACTTTTAAAATAGTGCAACACAAAGACTTCACAAATGATTATCCAATTTAATACTACTCCAAAGTTTTGATAACTTTGGATAGAATTTAGTACATTAGTATTGATATAGTCGCACCCCATCTCAAAAAATACTCGCAAAACTTAAAAGTTAAATTTTAATATAACCATCTAGTCTTTTATTTACATTCAAATTCTTCTTAATCTAAACCCAATATAATAGGTTGAAGAATTAAGTTTTTGATTTGGTTTGTTTGAGTAATGAGAATCTGAAATGCTCTCATACATATTAAAGTATCTTTTACAACATAATACAACAAATCTTATACATACATACATACATTCATAATTCATTCAAGGGGAGCATCCTTTTTCAGCTTGTAGGAAAGAACAACCAACTCTATGCTAATTTTGAAATTTCCCTGACTTGGCTTCATCTCCTTTTCTCTATTGTAGTTTAAAAAGCTCCCCATATTAGGATAACATATAATGCAATTCTATGTCATTCCTTTACCTTAGAATAACTCAGCTTTATATGATTTCTAAGAGGGTGTTGTCAAAAGTGTAGAAGAACAAGCTAGAGGCTCATGCACAACAGAATTTGAAGAAACTGAGATTGGATTGCCTTCCAATTGTAACATGACTGCCCCCAGAATCTCAGTCAATAGTTTCTTGAACTCCTCCTCTTTAACAACCTTCCCGTCATCGGCGCCTACCATCTTGAATACATCAACAAGAAGCTTGTCCATCTGCAGATTATATTATATAAACCAGATATCAGTGAAGTGAAGTGAGTGAATAGCTTGATGTTAATGAATGTCAGTGATGAATGTTGATTGTTTTTGTAACCTCATCAACGGCACCGAGTGGTGGTAAACCGGCTAATGGAGCAACCAAATCCAGCGCCAACTGCAAATGCTCCTTTGGCAATTTTCCGGTTTTATCTCTTGGGACACTCTGAAGTGCCGTATTAAGTGACTGCATCAAGATCAAAATTATGATAGATGAACTACGAGAGTAGAATCTAGAATGAAGACAGAATTGTGGAGAAACTTGTTCCATTGAGTGCTTTGGCATTTTGCTCAATTGGAGCTTACTTTCTTACAAGGGGTGGAGAACACCGAGGCAAGAACAACCTTAATCGAGCAAGACTAGTGGAAAACAGTAGTATGATGTGATATTACCTTGTCCAGTTCGAATTTATTGGATAAAAGTCTTCTTATGCTACTTCCATCAAAGGTGTTTTCACTATGAGCAACTATAACAGGCTGTTCTTTTAGGCGTTGAGCGACATGCTCTGCAACTCTCTTGAATTCCAACAAGAAGATCTCTTGCGAGACCGGCTTGTCCCAATTCTCACCTGCAGCACAGGATTCCAGTGCTGGATCGATAATATCGCTCATAACCTGATGAGAAGTTGGAACAAGTTCAATCACAAAACTACTAGGGCATGAAATGATCCAGTCATACTTCGGTTAAGAACCCAAAAAAACTGAGTTTTATTAGTTCTATTCAAATAAATTAATTACCCAGGAGTCTGAAGGAGGAGGCATCCCTTGTTCCACAGTAAGATTTTCAAAAGCTTTAACAATGTAATCATGAAGAGATCCTTCAGGCAGGTTGATTTGTGAAAAAGTGGCGACCATCTCAGGCTCATAAGCAGGGCTATTAATGAATTCAAGAAGGTCTTCTCCATCGATCCGAAGTATAACAATAGGATCTCGCTTCAACCCGGCAGCCATGCCTAGCAGAATATCAGAGAGAACTTCTTTAAACTCGGTCTTGCTTACCTTATCTCTTGATCCATGAGTAAATTCATTCAATACCTACATAACCCACCCAAAGAAGAACCCCATCCAGAGCAGGAAGTGTCAGAGTTGAATGAACTAACAAGAATGGAAACTGTTTGCACTAAAGAAGACATATTTGACAATAAACTCAAGGAAACAAAATCAGAAGTAGTATCACAACCTGCCCAAAATGGAAAATATACCATATATTTTGGCAACAAAAGACAAGTAGGAAACAAGAACAGTTGTATTGTATCAATAAAAGCCTTAATAGTTTATAATAGATCATCCATTTGGTTGGCTTAATTATTGGAGCAGGAAACTTGGTTTATTATTATTGATGTCAGATGTTGACAATTCTAGCATTGTCAATGAGAAAAAGGGATATAGTTTTCAAAGCACTCGTCATAGATTCCTCCTTGTAAACGAAGATAAAAGAAAAAGGTAAAAAAAGGAAAAAAGGAAAAGAGAGTATGAACTGAAAAGAGAAAACTAGAAAGTTGTAATAAACCCACCGGCCATGTTGGACCATAGGTTAGATACTTCTCAAGCTATTTGTAAATGGAAAATAATAATTTGTATTTTGCATAGAAAGTAAAATCATCATTACCCACTAAACCATTAGATCATCATCACAATCATCAAATTAAAAGCAATCTTTATGAATGGCAGGCATGAAAGAAGAAATAAAAAGAAACAATCATCATGCACATAATATTTGGACGGTGGAAAGCTATTGAAGTAAAATATGAAATGGGATCTTTGTCTAGATTGTAGAGTAAAATAATCCTCTGTAAACAATTAAATATTCAAAGCTGTGTTAAATTTATCAAAGGTGGACAGAGTTGAAGGAGAAAAGATGAACAAAACTCTTCGTCATATTGGTGGTCTCTCAAATCCAGTAGTGGACAAACAGATGATCAAATGAGCAACAGACACCAAATTCAAAAACCCAATTGAGATAAGATCAAATGATTCAAACAACAGAAAGAGCAAGCCAAATGAGCAACAAAGTAGAGAAATAGAGACAGTTGTTGTCGTTATCTGGAAATGGAATTAAGAAATTTGATTCCCAAGAAAAGTGAAGAAGAGAATAAAAGGAAACCTGAGAGTAAATGTTATCGGAATCAAGGGAAGTGCCTTGAGGAGGAAGGCCAAGAGCAGCACCAATGTCGGCGACGGCAGGGTGAAGTTCTTGGAGGGAAAGTTTGCCGTCTTTGTCGGTGTCGAGGTCGTGAAACTTATGGTCGACGAAAGAAGAGAAGAGGTGGTTGTTGGCAACCAACTCCATAATTTCTGAACCGTCCAGAACCTGTGGTTTGGATGATGAAGAAGGTGAAGAAGAAAGAGGATCCATTTAATTTTGGAGTGTCCTGTGAACTCCGAGTGGAGCTTTTTGCTCGAGACTCTTGTGAGAAAGAGATTGTTGTGTTTGTGTTGAGTTGGGTATGAAGGATCAAGTTGCTTGGATTATTCAGTCATATATTTTATTGGATTACGCCATAAATGCAACTTCCAGAACCACCAAATTCACACACTTTTCTTTCTTCTTCTTCTTCCTCCTCCTCCTCTTCTTCTTCTTCACCTTTAGAGATGATCCATGACCATCAACCTGTCTCTATCCATTTTATTTCTACTTTAAACTTTAAATAAATAACTATTTGTTCATTGAATTTTTATAACTACATATTGACCAAATATATATATTATACAGAGAAACTCTTTTAAATAAAAAAAACTTTTAAAAATATTTACAAATATAATAAATTTTTACTGTATTTTTGTGATAGATTTTATAATTTATAGATGATATTTATCATAGTCTAACTTTATGTATTGCTAAAATTTTGCTATATTTATAAATATTTTGATTTATTTTATTATATTTAAAAACCACTCTCGTGTATGCTTTGATGATTTAAGTTTCATTGTTTTTAATTTTAGTTGTTAAACTTTTTATTGGAATCCTTATTTTGATTATATTTATATTAATATGTATCGGTGAGATCATGCATTGAGTGTAGTGTATATACTTAAAAAAGGGTTATTCAAAGCAAAAATTTGAGCATTGCGATAACATAGTCTTATAATATCACCCACGTTTGAGACAACAAGTCGATTATTATAGTTCTAAGTTATTATAGTTAGGTTACAATAATTTGTATTTAAAGTGTTGATTATTTTAATTTTGGTTAAATAGTATGTGTTTGAGTTGTAAACTGTTTTCATTTGAGAAAGAAATAGTAAACAATGTAGCAAAAAAATGATGAATGTAAAATATTAAAAATTGTAACAAATAATAGATATTGCAACAAATTTGAGATTTTGAAATAGTGTTGACTATAACTAATTGAAAAGTACAAAATAGTATTTATTGGAGCACTTCAGTGGATATTATAGTCTTGAATAATCATTGCTCTAAAGGTGTCCGAAAAGGTTATAATAGATATAGTAAAAAATTAAATATAAAATAACATATATGAATAAGATATTGATTAAACAAAGTTTTAGACAAATTTTGACTTGAGTTTCTTGATCTATCTAACAAAAATTCTCGCGAAAGCATAGTCAGTCATTGATTAAGATTTAGATCCATCTAAAAGCTATATATTACTCAACATAATTGTTATATAAAGTTTTCAATTATCTACCGTAAACACTATTTCAAAATCTTAATTTGTTAACGTTTTTACTATTTCATTTTTTATTAATTTACTGCTACAGAGTTTACTATCTACTCCAAACAAAAGTAGTTTACCTTTCAAATACATATTATTATAACTTAAATTAAAATAATTTATACCATAAATACAAACTATTATAATAATCCAGCTCTATAGTCATGGACTCATAGTTATATGGTCACATTTAAGAATTTCATCTTAAGATTGCTCTTCATGATGCACTTTGGCTAGGAGTTTCAAGAAAGTATGTATTGTCTCCAAAAAAAAAGTGTGGAGGGGGAAATTCTTATTTTACCCCTACTATTTTAGAAAAATAAAAAAGAAAAACAAAAAAAAAAGGTAGAGGGGTTGGTAACCACTAATACGTATGTGGTGGAGACACGTGGGGCGGTGAGTGGCTTGGGCCGGAGCCCAACACACGACCATCGGTCCCATTTTCGATTTCTTTTCCGTCACGTTTGTCGGTTTATAGGACTGTTCCTCCTGCACGTGACCTACCCACTCCCACGTGTCAAACTCTGATCAAGTTTTCCTATACCATTATCCATTATTAACAGGCACACTTTTGAATTACTTTGTTTTGGTTTAAATTTTGTAGCCATTTAATCTAGAATTTGATTCTCTACTTAAGAAATTCATTAAATCTTATTAATATTATTCATAACAAGAATTAAATGGATTGATTTATTAAAGTTTAAAACTTAGATTATTACAAATTTGAAAGTTTTATATACACTGTTATTAAAGTGTTTGGATGGAATAGTTTTAAAGGAAAAGAGCCTTAGGAAAGGCAAATTAACCCTTAGGCATGAAAAGAGGTCAAAAGGAGCTAAGAATTATATGGCATAGAAGCACAATGATAACACATGACAGAGTGACATATCTTAGTATTTATAAATTTGTTCATATTTTAGGAATTTGGTGAGCAGATTTTAGAGGGTCGTTGATACTACAGACGATCTAAGAGTGTTGGAGAATCAACTCTACATCGGAGATGATCGAGCGAATTTCGTCGTCCAAATGCAGACCAAATAATTTAACCGTATCCACCACTACAAACTAATTTTAATGGCAAGACCGGATTGAACACATGGAGCACAAGAATTTCTCAGTCGAACAGTTTAAAGTCCGAGGGCAACCAGTGGACAATGGGGGGTTTGATGTTGTTTTGTTGCAAGGAAATAAATTGCAGAGAAATTAAATGGAAATGAAATAAGAATGATTAAATGGTCTAGCCTAGGCTTTTGAGTAGTTTATTGAATTATTACTTTGATCATAGATTCATCAAATAAATTCTATTTCGTCTAAGCTTAGCCAACTCACTTGGAACAACCAAGTGAGAGTCTAAATTGATCAATTAGCTAATTTAATTAGATGATCAAAGCATGATAATTAATTTAAACAAATAGCCAGAGATTATGTTAAGGTGAATATCAACTAAGAACAACCTAAATTAGTAGTCAACATGGTTCATCCTACGTTGATTCGAACAAACAAGCTAATCTAACCTTTTTGACATTTTAGTCAAATCGCAATTATATGTCAATTATTGTGATTCGATACCTAGTTAATGATTATACAAATACCAGCAGTGATATATACTCAGAAACATTCGACATAGAAAAAGTATCCTAAAGATCTAAATTTCACAAATTACAATATCTGGAAAATAAATTCTATACCTACGTTAAAATGAGTATTTTTCGACGTACCGATTGAGGAGGATGAGTTATTGTACATGAAAAGATAGAAAAGATAAAAGACAGAATAAAGTTGGAAAATAAAGAAAGTTCGTTGGGATTGAAGAGTGTAACCTAAAATGTCCTAAAAAAATCATATTTATAAACGTTGGAATCTATGTTCCAAACACGTAATATGTAAATTCTTAAACAAATTATTAAATAAATAAAGTGTTATTTATTTTTTTTATAAAGAAGGGTTATTTATTTAATTTGTCTAACTCAAATTCAATAAATCAAGATCCAAGATTACGTAACGTAACTTAAACGGTATGTGATCGATCTTGAAGTGGATTATGTCACCTAAAAGTTCTATAATACATGATAATTATATAATTTGCTTTAAACTTGATTCGATAATGAGAGTATATATATGAAAAAAAAGGATATTTATGCAATTTGTTTTAAACTTGATATCTTTTTTTAACTCAAGAAAGCTTCAAACATGTTGATCGCTATATTAACCGTATAAACATTTAGTTTTTTTCAAGGCTAAGAGTATTATTTCACCTTTAAAAGCTCAAGGATATTTAAAACGAATATTAACAGTTTGTATTCATATATTAACAAGGGTGTTTTTGAAACTTTTCAAAAATTCAAGGATATTTTTTAAAAGTTTCAATGTAAAACTAACGACAAGGGTAATTTTTACTATTATTAAAGTTTAAAGGCATTTTTTGAATTTTTTTTAAAAGTTTAGAAGTATTTTTAACACACAAAATCCAAAGTTTAAAGGCATTTTGTATAATTTAGCTTTTTTTTGTTCTGCAAAGAAATGCACCTAAATATTTAATTAATTTATTATAAATATTAATAATAGATATTAGATGCCCGTACATACATTAATTAAGAAACAAATGGTCTTCACCCACTTACCCACGTGTCCTACAAACATACATTTTTAGTGTCCATTAGCACCTGTCAAAGAATTATCACCCCATTTATCGTCACGTGTCTCAAACTTACACCCCACAACCTACTTGCCTCCTATCATATAAATAGAGGCATTTGATGGATCTTGTAAGAACACACAACATTGGTGAGATTCCAAAGAAATTGGAGATAGTGGAAAATCTTGAAGTTTTTATTTTTTATTTCTGTAAAAAAATTTGGATTTAAAATTTTTCAGTAGGTATATTATATATTATTTAAATGTTGCAATAAATATCTTTTTCAGTTAAAATAAATCTCGTCCCATTTTCAAATTTTACAATCACAACATTTACAAGACAATTGAGGTTGCAATTTGAGTTGAACTTCAAACAACATCATTTAAATCAAATGAATCGAAGTAACATATACAATAAAGATTCATATAGCACACTAAAATTACAAATTGTTTCCTAAAAGCAAGACTCAGAATGCCCTTTTCATATCATATGTTAAATATTACAGCAACCTGAAATTTACTAGACACAAATGAAGTTCAAGAGTCGCCATTTTCGACGTTTGGGTTTCGACAATTGTTCATTGAAACTTACCTTCTTGGAATCATCTGCAGCAACTCCATTTTCCATAGTTGATACAAATTTTGTTGTCTTTCCCACTAATTCAGTTTCATCCTTCTTGAGATTGTGCCAATGCTAAAGCAAACATACCACACCACACAAGCCTCTTTTAATTTCAAAGAGTTTTTGTACAAGTTTCTCAACTAAATACATTTATAATCTTCTCATTCAAAAGTACCTGATTATGACAAGTCTGTGATGTGGGAATCGACGAAACATTACGAAGCAAGTCGAGTAATGTTGTCTGGCTGCAACTAGTAGTTTTGTCCCAAAACAAGGCTGCAATGTCTGCTGTCTTGAGCCTTAGTTCAACAAGGCAATGATCGATTTTAGCTTCATGTTTCGATATAAATGGTTGAAGAACGACACCAAACATACATGCTGCTCCCTGAAAACAAACTTCAGTTAGATATCCATTGAGGCAAAACTTCAGATGGAGTGAATAAAGAAGTTTTTTTGAGCTAGAGATATTGAACACTCACTTTCGTTGTAGGATGCCAAAGATATATAAACAATGCTAGCTTTGCTTCATTGTACAGTGGCAGCCTTCATAAACAATAATTTCAAGAATTCAGTTAGCATGATGAAACTCACATAAATACAATTCTGTTCAAACTTAGGCTCTGTTTGATAACTATTTGGTTATTAGATTTTGAAAGTTATGCATATAAACATTACTTCCAACTATAACTCTATAAGTTTGTATGTTTTGTTGTTCACTTTCGACTAATGTTTTAGAAAACCAAGTTACCTCTTTTAAACTAAAAAAAGAGTATTTTTATTTTCAGAATTTGACTAAGACTTCAAACGTTTTTCAAGTTATATGATAACCATAATACGAAATTTGGAAGAAAAGAAGCATAAATTTCAAAAAACTAAAAACAAAATTGTTACCACACTTGCCTTAGAAACCTTATTTTTCCCGCTGGGTGGACAAAACCTCAGGCCGCCTCCCTCAAAAATTCAAGTTCCTTTCTCTCTAACATTGTCAGGAGAACCCAAGTTGAAAAACTAAGTCATCTGATGGTAAACGATTTGTTTTATGAAAGTTGTTCTTGCTTGTTTCGTTATTCTTTCTAAGCAAACATTTGATTTCTTAGTCAAATTTCAAAAAGAATGTCAAGGCTTTAAGTAGTACTACTTCCTTTTAGCTTTCAAAACTTGGCTTGAATTTTGAAAACCCTCCCAACAAATAGATTACAAAACAAACCTAAATTT
This sequence comes from Cucumis cinereus, assembly GCA_037974625.1. Lineage (NCBI taxonomy): Eukaryota > Viridiplantae > Streptophyta > Magnoliopsida > Cucurbitales > Cucurbitaceae > Cucumis > Cucumis cinereus. The sequence goes on from JBBPDJ010000001.1 coordinate 9,319,152, forward strand.
CAAAATCCAAATAACTATCAAACAGGTCTTAATAACTTAAAACCTTTTGTTCTAGCCTGGAGTTGAGCAAAACCTTCTCAAGTTAGAAGGGCAAACCATGAGCATAATACAAGTAGCAAGTCCTAATCCTCAGTTATTTAAATTTTATTCGAAAAGAAAAAAGAAACTCACAGAAGAATACAGATAACGAATGACATTTGTATACCATGAAATCAAAGGATCTCCCACTTTTTCAAACACTGTAAGCAAAGCAACAATGATCCTACAGAACAGACAGAAAATGAGATGTTTAGACACTGTAATTAACTTGAAACAAAATAAAAAGCAAGATGATAGCATAAGAACAGGCATTACAAACCAATAATGGCACCAAAACAGAAGTTGGAATATCTCTAATGGCCTCCTCTCCACAATCTTGAAGCACTCATAAGCAGGATAAACATACCCAAAAGCCATTCTGTCAAGAACAAACAGAAACTCAAGCCTTTTCTAAGCAAAGACTATAGAAAAAAAAAAGTATGTAAAAAAACCCAAAGAACAGAGCATTTACATACAGAAGAATCTTTGATATAAAAGAACCCATCATTTCCAGTCTCTAAAACAATTCACAAGGTTTAATCTCAATCTCAAGTTCCAGAAACTATCTGATTATTTTACACAAAGGACGAAACTTCACCAGAAATATTCAGCAACCCAAGAGGACAACCAAACGGTTTATGCTAATGAAACTAAAGTACGCTATTCCATTCATTCAGTTTTCTAAACATCAAACGGCGTGAGATGCAAACAAGACGTTTGAAGATGAATAAAATGAGACTAATGGTTTAGTGATCATTAATGAAGCATAGCAACGATTCATAAAGAAAATAAACGGACTCCAATGATTCAATGATTCGGATTTTGTATTAAACAGGAAGATAAATGAATAAAAATACATCAATGGCTAAACTCTCCATAGTGCAAGAGAAACCCATTTCTGAAAAAACCCCCCTAATATAAGAATATCATCGATTAATTTACAGAGTTCTATACCACTTTTTTAAGGTTCTGGGCAAATGGGTTCTCAGTTCTGATAAATTTCAACTAATGGGTCTGTTCAACCGAGAAGTTAAACCCAAAAATTGATCCTCAGCACAAGGAATCGTAATCCCACCGAACTGATTGTCAAATCCAAACTCGTCAGCAGCTTTACTCAACAGTTCTTGAAACAGGGGATTCTTCAAATACGACAATGGCACAACAAATCGCTTCCTGTCTTCTTCTTCCTCTCCAACATAGACCACAAAATGGCCTTTCGGAACATCGGAAGACGAAGATCGTTGCTTCGTCACTTCATACCCAACTTGCCGGTGCGACGGGGGCGCCACACGGTGAGTCATTTGCTTGGCGTGAAGAATGATCTCCGGCAGACGAATACCCATTTAGCCAAAACTTGTATACAAAAAGTTGTTTGGCGGTTGAAAATTGGATGCTTCTTTGAGCTCGGAATCTTGGAATTTATATGGAAAATTCTAGGGGGGGTTTTGGATTGTGGGGTTTTGCTAAAAAGTAGTATTATCCAAAGCTTCAATATGGACGAGAATGGACCCACGTGAGTGTAAAAAACCGCTATGGTAGTCCCCTGGTTTTTTCCATGAAAGTTCATCTCCCTTGGATTTGATAGTGTTGGGAGGGATGAAAAAAGGAAGACACTCACATTATTTTTTTACTTTTAAATCTTTTTTAAAAACATTATCTAATGATCTTTTTATCTTTGTTTTTAATTATTTTAATATTGTCACCATTCACCATATTTGTTTTTTTATTGTTATTATTCATTTGTGTATTATTAAAGGAAAAAAAATTTATTTAAAAGTGATTGATAGCACTTTTATAAATTATCTATCAATGCCCTTAAAATAATAGCAATAAAAAAGCTATCTATCAATGCTATAATCTTGTAGATCATTGTAATTTCTTTTTATGCTTTGAAGTAGGTCCTCCTAGGATATATATATAATATCCCTTTCTTGCTTTGAAGCAGGTCTTCTCAGTTAGTACTTAATCGAGTTGTTCCACTTCAAAAATAAGTTTGGATAACATAATATACAGTACATATGTCCATATATATAGGTCGAGCAAGACTATCATTTTTTTTCTTTCTTTTTTGCTTTGAAGAACAACGTAAATCAATTTACACTTATACATACCTATACAATTATAAAAAGTAAATTGCAATCCTCATCATTAAAAGGGTTGAAAACATTTATAATATACTATATGCTTAGCTATCTTCCACTAAGTTGAGAAACAAGAATGAAAAAAATATACTCATTGACACATAACATAACTACTAGTGCACCACTCAATACATGTCATAATTTAGTTATTATCCCTTCAAACTTTAGGGTTTGAAGATTTGAAAATATATTAGTAAAAAATTCAAAGTCAACCAAAAAAAGCCCTTTAATCTTCTTTTCCACCACTCTAGGAAAGTGGATCTAAGTAGTATTGAAAGAGGATTCACTAGTAAAAGGACTTCCAATTGTAGAACACTTTAATCTTATTTGGGAGTTGTAGGTTTTTTGTGGTAGGGGGGGGGGGGGAGGGGGGGAGAGAGGGGGGGGGGGGAGGGGG